>OZ030021.1:37350000-37937500 GCA_964023405.1 Apodemus agrarius | reverse complement strand
TGTAATCCCCATCAAAATCCCAAATCAATTCTTCATAGATCTAGAAAGAGAAATTCTCAAATTCATCTGTAGTAACAAAAAACCCAGGATAGCTAAAACTATTCTCAACAATAAAAGGACTTCTGGGGGAATCAATATCCCTGACCTCAAGCAGTACTACAGAGCTACTGTGTTAAAAACTGCATGGTATTGGTACAACAACAGGCAAGTAGATCAATGGAATAGAATTGAAGACCCAGAAATGAACCCACAGAGTTATGGTCACTTCATCTTTGACAAAGGAGTGACAACCATCCAGTGGAAAAAAGACAGACTTTTTAACAAATGATGTTGGTTCAACTGGAGGTCAACATGCAGAAGAATGCAAATTGACCCACTCTTATCACCTTGTACTAAGATCAACTCCAAGTGGATCAAGGACCTCCACATAAAGCCAGACACACTGAAACTAATAGAAAAGAAACTGGGGAAGACCCTGGAGGACATGGGCACAGGGGGAAAGTTCCTAAACAGAACACCAATAGCTTATGCTCTAAGATCAAGAATTGACAAATAGGACCTCATAAAATTACAAAGTTTCTGTAAGGCAAAGGACACTGTCAGAAGGACAAAACGACAGCCAACAAATTGGGAAAAGATCTTCACCAACCCCACATCTGACAGAGGGCTAATATCCAATGTATACAAAGAACTCAAGAAGTTAGACCCCAAAGAACCAAATAACCCTATTAAAAATGGAGTACAGAGCTAAACAAAGAATTTTCACCAGAAAAAAATCAGATGGTTGAGAAGCACCTTAAGAGATGTTCAACCTCATTAGTCATCAGGGAAATGCAAATCAAAACAACCCTGAGATTCCACCTCACCCCAGTCAGAATGGCTAAGATTAAAAAATCAAGACAACAGGTGCTGGCGAGGATGTGGAGAAAAAGGAACACTTCCCCACTGTTGGTGGGATTGCAAGATGGTAAAAACCACTCTGGAAATCAGTCTGGCGGTTCCTCAGAAAATTGGGCATGACACTTCCAAAGGACCCTGTCATACCACTCCTGGGCATATACCCAGAGGATTCCCCTGCATGCAATAAAGGCACATGCTCCACTATGTTCGCAGCAGCCTTATTTATAATAGCCAGAAGCTGGAAGGAGCCCATACTTCCCTCAAAGGAGGAATGGATACAGAAAATGTGGTATATTTATACAATGGAATACTAAGCAATTAAACATAATGAATTCATGCAATATGTAGGCAAATGGTTGGATCTGGAAAATATCACCCTAAGTGAGTTAACCCAATCACAAAAGAATACACATGAAATGCAATCACTGATAAGTGGATATTAATGGGCCCAGAAGCCCTAAATACTCAAGGCACAATTAGCAAGTCAAATGATTCCTAAGAAGAAGGAAGGAGAGGACACTGGTCCAGAAAAGACTGGTTCCTGTTTTGCAGGAGAGTACCAGAACAGAGAAAGGATTGGGAGGTGATTGGGGAATGGGGGGTAGGGGGGAAGAGGACTTACGGGACACATGGTGAGGGGGGAACTGGGAAAGGGGAAAGCCTTTGGAATGTAAACAAAGAATATAGAAAATTTTAAAAAAGACCTAAAATATCTCAAGAAATAATCAAAAGAACTGACATTTTGGCTTGCATGAAATTAAGTTTTCTGCATAGCAAGGGCAAGAGATTAGCATAAAATCCTTGCTAGTTAAACATTTAGCAAAAGTTTAATATCTAGGTTATATAATGAACTCAAAAACTAAACAGTAAAAATATAAATAAATACATTCCCCAATCAATAAATAAGCTAATAAAATGAACAATTCTCAAAGGATGAACTATAGAGAGGTAATAAAAATATGTAAGAATGTGTAACATTCTTAATAATTGTGGAAATGCAAGTTGAAAGCATGCTAAGATTCTATCACTCCCTTATAGCAGCCTTGTTTATAATAGCCAGAAATTGGAGGAATGGATACAGAAAATGTGGTATATTTATACCACAATGGAATACTACTCAGCAATTAAAAATAATGAATTCATGCAATTTGTAGGTAAATGGTTAGACCTGGAAAATATCATCCTGAGTGAGTTAACCCAATCACAAAAGAATACACATGAAATGCAATCACTGATAAGTGGATATTAATGAGCCCAGAAGCCCTAAATACTCAAGGCACAATTAGCAAGTCAAATGATTCCCAAGAAGAAGAAAGGAGAGGACCCTGGGCCTGTAAAGATTGGATCCAGTTTTGTAAAGAAACCGTGGGGGGAGGGGGAATGATTGGGGAATAGTTCGGGGGAGGGAGAGGAACTATGGGACGTATGGTGGGGGGGGGACTTGGAAAGGGGAAAGCCTTTGGAATATAAACATAGAATATAGAAAATAAAATTTAAAAAAAAAGAAAGAAAAAATGCTAGTAAAGGGTATAGGTAAGGTGGAAACCTTATGCACTGCTGGAGGAGATATGAATTGATTCACTAGTATGGCAATCACTATTGAGGTTCCCTGAAAACTTCTGGATGTATACATCAAATATCATAAGCCTACTTTCCACAATGTACCACGTATCTATGTTTATAACAACACTAGTCTCAATAACTATAATAACACAGTCATATAATAACATAAAGTTTATAATAGCACAAAGTCATATAACAGACCTATATTCTGATAACAGATGAATGAATAAAGTAATGTGTTATATGTGCACAATGTGGTTTTAGTCAGCTATAAAGAACAAAGATGTGGGGCCAGCAAGACTGGGCTGCTCAGAGGCACTTCTCATCAGGCCTGGGCTTGGTTCAAAT
Organism: Apodemus agrarius; assembly: GCA_964023405.1. NCBI lineage: Eukaryota > Metazoa > Chordata > Mammalia > Rodentia > Muridae > Apodemus > Apodemus agrarius. The sequence goes on along the minus strand of OZ030021.1, from coordinate 37,934,689 downwards.
AACCCACTCAAAGAAGGAAAGGATCGATTCCTGCGAGTTGGTCTTTGTCCACTGTGCACTGTGCACATACACAAATGAATAAGGGAATGTGGAAAAGGAGAACATTTCAAAACTAAATTAGGTAATTGCCTATATATCGCAGACAACCAGAGAACAGTATACTAAGTGAGACAAAGCAGATTCTGAGTGACAAAGCTCACATATTTCACTGACTGTTGAGTAACAGAATGTTTTGTAGATACATAAAATCATGCATGTGAATGTGTGTGTGACTCGAAAGAAGAAGGGTAAGAAGGGAAAAGTAGAGTGAAATCAGAGAGAGAAAGGAAAAATAAGAAGATTGAATAGAATTAATCTGCATGGTATATTTGAAAGAAATTGTCTATATAAAATCCAGTACTATGCACAATAAAAAAATTTTGCAATAGAAATGAAGATGAAGAAAAGCCTCTTCATAGCTCTCTTTTGGTGTGTGATTTAGGAGTACAAATAGCTAAGAAACAGGTACATCGTTTTCACTAATTACATCCTTATTATTTTATTAGTATTGATATTTTGAGGCCAATAATATATATATGTATATATATATATATATATATATATATATATGATAAAACAACATAACCATTAAAGAGGGAACTGAATATTGTTATTATTAGATTTTTTACCATGAAAGTAAAAAATGTAGAGAAATTTAAGATTGAAGAAGTTAAATTTACTCTCATCATGAATTTATATTTATATTACATATATTTATATATTATATGTACATTCAAATATAAACATATAGTGAGGTTATTTGTCTCTTTTTTCAATAGATTTTTAGTACCATCTGCTAAAATGTCTAGAAATAACTAGTTCAGAAGTAATGAGCCCTTCATATATGTTTTATAGTTTGCAATCATTTTCCACTAAGCAAATAGGACATTTTAGTGCAACAGTTTATTTCGGATCTGAAAAGTATGGGTAAAACAGAAGCTGCAACATCATAATGTCTAAAAAGATGCTTGTCAGTGATCTCCAGTAAACACAGAGTCCTACTGACCAAGAGTGAATAAAATTTCAGTAGAAAAATTACTTATCCTGTGGTTTGCAGACAGCCCCACAGGAGGAACAATAATATGTAAAACCAGTATCCCCAGAGCTCCCAGGAACTAAACCACCAATCAATGAGTACACATGGAAGGACCCATGGCTCTAGCTACATATGTAGCCGAGGATGGCCTTTTCAGACATCAATGAGAGGAGAGGCCATTGGTCCTGTGAAGAATGGATGCTCCAGTGAAGGGGAATGCCAGATCAGGAAAGTGGGAGGGGGTGGTAAGTAAGGGGAGGGAGTATGGGATAGGGGGTTTTGGAGGGATAACAAGGAAAGGAGATAGTATTTGAAATGTAAATAAAGCAAATATCTAGTAAAAAAATTTTAAAAAAAAGAAAAATGGCTTATCCTGTCAAAAATGAAACATTCTTTTGAGGGAGGATGGGTTCTAATTTTGTAACCCAATTTCAACTCAAATTCTTCATTCTCCTGATCTAGCCTCTCAAGTAGTTGGAATTATAATGATCATGCAACATGTATATTCAAATGCATAAATTATATATATGTATGTGTATATATATATTGTATAATAGTGTTAGAAAATAAAATTATTGTTATTATAATAGTTATTATTATTAAAATAGCATATCAGAGAAAAAATTTCTCATGTATCTCATCTTCTTTTTTAACAGCTGTGTAGCCAGCTAAGCAAATGATAAATGAGAGACACTTCTCTTCCAGAAACATTGCACCAATTAATCATAAAGTTATAATTAAGGACAATAATCACCACTTTGCAATATATAATTGAAAAATGGAACTAGGTATGGATCACCAATACCTATTTGCTTCAGGAAATTGATTTCATGGCCTCTTGAAGTACACAGACTTCTCAAACAAAGAGTCTTGGCAAAAAACAATCTGATTTGAATGTGGTAAGCCTCTGCCCTCCAGACAGAGTGAAGGAAGATTATGACCAAGGATCAGACTAAACCAACATAGGGACAAAATGTACAAAATCAGATGTGTGGGAAATTTCAGAAAAAAAATTGTTGAGTTTCTTCAACATAAAAAATTCAAAGGCCAACAATTGGGTTGAACGTATGCCACAGGGTACTTAGAAAACTATGATTCTATGCAGGCATTAAAGGTTTTTTCAAACAAGAAAAAATTATAAGGAATACAATAGCTGCAAAGACAATTGCTTTTCTCTTGCTCTACTAGAGAAACAACATTGCAAGAGAAGCCATTATTCCTAACGCTTGAGGACATTCATTTACCTGAAGCAACATTGCCAAAACCTACTCAATGAAAGCAGACCCGTGGATAGCTAGCCAAAACTGTGAGTTGGATGAATTTCTGGATGCTGAGGAGTGTGGGCCTGTGTAAGTATGAGAACATTTGAGAAGGGGTAATGCCAACATTTTCATGGGATTGTTTGCAAGGATAGATGGTTCATGGTTCTGACAGAAAGGGGAAAGTAATCACTCTAGAATACAGACGTCCTATAGAGAAATGACAGCCAAATGTCATTCCACTGGTCAGAGGATTTATCCAACACCCTGTGTTTCTATCCATTCTCATTATTTTGCATAATTTAAAAAAGTGCATGTTCAGAGGTAGGAAATTCCAGTAAGTAGATAGGAAATGCTAAAGCAAAGGAGAAGTTTGGACTCAAAGTTATAAATATAAGTCCTCTTATTACTTAAATATTCAAAAATCAGTCAGAGCATTGAAACAGACATATGGAAGACAGGAGATTTAGAAGAATGACTATCACTCTGTATATCAAGAGACACAGTAAAGAAAGTAGAAGGGAGGTTTTTATTGTAAGAGAGAGAAAATGTCCAGGGGCATCTGGAAGAGTCCAGAGCAAAGAGAAAGAGAAAGAGGGTGGGCATGTCTGGGGCTATCTCTGACAGAAGTGAAGGAGAAAAATAGCAGAGACAGCAAGGTAGCAAAGGGTAGAGACGAAAGCCTTCCAAGGAAGACAACAGCAAGAGATAGCTAGGCTATAAGGAGGATGAGTAGCCCAGCAGAGGGAAAGGCTGGGAGGCTAGTGTGAATGTTGAAGTGTATACTTATGATATTTATAAGTAGGGACCTAGGCATCTTGTAGGTCGTCATTGACTTGCATATGCTTATAGACACCATTTTACCTCTGCCAGAGGTAAGTGAAATAATTCCCTTTTTGGCAGGGGGGAACCAATTCACCAGTTCCTAAAGAATGCTGGCTTTTATCTAACTACCACAAATTCTTTTACCTTGAGTTGTTTATGAATAAGTGGAATGCCTTTTAGAGTTCAGAGAACTGGAGTTTCCTTTGGCCCTGACAGCTTCACTCTCAAGCACTTTACCATCACAGCCATAGACTCTGTGAAATGGATGATGGAACAAACAGTTTCCAGATGTGGGCTAGAGCCAGGCAGTGGTGGCGCTCGCCTATAATCCCAGCACTCTGGGAGGCAGAGGCAGGAGGATTTCTGAGTTCGAGGCCAGCCTGGTCTACAGAGTGAGTCCCAGGACAGCCAGGGCTATACAGGGAAACCCTGTCTTGAAAAAAACCAAAACCAAAAACCAAAAAAAAAAAAAAAAAAAAAAAAAAGATGTGGGCTAGCTAAGATCTTGCAGATGGTGCCCTATACCTACAGCAAGTCCTAGCTAAATTAATACAAATCTGAAAGTGGAAGTCTCTCTGCCATTGTTCCTAGTAACTAGCACAATATATATGACTATTAGCAAAATAAATTCATGAACAAACAAATAAATATCACACAACAGGAAAAAGCCAGGAAATAATACAACTGGGCATAGTCATCAGAAACACACTTGGACACAGACACTCAAACATCGCAAATCCTGAAAATATCAGGCAAGAAACTGGGCATAACTAAGGTTAGTAAGTTAAGAATGTTACTGGGAAAATTCAGCAACATAAAAAAAATAAAATCAGTGAAGAATGTAAACAAAGAGCTCTAAGAATAAAGTTTAAAACATGTTATGAAGGGTTTATCAGTGGAAGAAACAAGACTTATCATACATACACAGGCACACACAGGCACATACATGCACATGCATACTCTCACATGCCCAAGTGGGTACGCACATGTGAGAGTCTGCGCGCGCGCACACATACACACACACACACACACACACACACACACACACACACAGTGATAACCTGGGAAATCTCAGGTCAGGATGACTTTTCTAAGCCGAAAAGCACAAAGTAAAGCAAAAAAAGACAAAAAGCAGAATGATTTTTATTATCCATATCACATTAGAAGAGCAAAGTGTGATGAGGAAGGAGAGGAGAGCACACATGTGGATGATGGAAACCCTCTAGACTGGATAAGACCCAGGGCCAAAAAGAAGATGCGGCAATAGGTTAACTTATGAGATGCAATTGGAGTCTTATTTACAACTCATAATCTTATCTTTGTATGTGTTCATCTTCTGCAAAATGTACCTACTACAAGGCAAATGCCCGAGGAAATTGCATGTACAGTAGATGTGAACACATTATTGTCTTTACAGCATTCCTTTTATAGAAATCTAAATCTATTCTAAACTTAATCAGTTACCACAAAGCAAATATATCACCTATCTAAAATATAGATAGTTAAATTTTATTTTGGTAGTTTTAAAACAATAACATATGGAGACATTCTGTACAGATCTTTGCCACTTTAAATAAAGTGTTTTATTATTTTAAAGTTGTTATCTTAAAAGTTGTTGGAGGCAAGGGGGAGGAGGAATGGGATGAGGAATTGTGGGGACGGGAACAGGGAAGAGAGGCAGAGTCTGAAATGTAAATAAATAAAACGGTTACAAGCAAATGGTCCCAGGAAACAAGCTGGAGTAGCCATTCTAATATCAGATAAAATCGACTTTCAACCTAAAGTCATCAAAAGAGACACAGAAGGTCACTTCCTGCTTGTCAAAGGGAAAATCCACCAAGAAGAATTCTCAATACTGAACATCTATGCACCAAATGCAAGGGCACCCTCATTCGTAAAAGAAACTTTACTAAAGCTTAAAGCACACATCGCACCTAACACAATGATTGTAGGTGACTTCAACACTCCACTCTCCTCAATGGACCGATCAGGAAAGCAGAAACTAAACAGGGACACAGTGAAACTAATTGAAGCTTTGGACCAATTGGATTTAACAGATATATATAGAACATTCCATCCTAAAACAAAAGAGTATACCTTTTTCTCAGCACCGCACGGTACCTTCTCAAAAATTGATCATATAATTGGTCACAAGACAGACCTCAACAAATACAAGAAGACCGAACTAATCCCATGTCTCCTATCGGATCACTATGGAGTAAAAGTGGTCTTCAATAGCAAGAAGAACTACAGAAAGCCCACATACACATGGAAACTGAACAATACTCTACTCAATGACACCCTGGTCAAGGAAGAAATAAAGAAAGAAATCAAAGACTTTTTAGACTTCAATGAAAATGAAGGTACGACCTACCCAAATCTCTGGGATACAATGAAAGCAGTGCTAAGAGGAAAACTCATAGCCCTGAGTGCCTCCAAAAAGAAACTGGAAAGAGCATACACTAGCAACTTAACAGCACACCTGAAGGCGCTGGAACAAAAAGAAGCTAACTCACCCAGGAGGAGTAGAAGAGAGGAAATCATCAAACTAAGGGCTGAAATCAATCAAGCAGAAACAAAGAGAACCATACAAAGAATCAACAAAACCAAGAGCTGGTTCTTCGAGAAAATCAACAAGATAGATAAGCCCTTAGCTAGACTAACCAAAGGGCACAGAGATAGTATCCAAATTAACAAAATTAAAAATGAAAAGGGGGATATAACAACAGAAACAGAGGAAATTCAAAAGATCATCAGATCCTACTACAAAGGCCTATACTCAAAACAACTGGAGAATCTGGAGGAAATGGACAATTTCCTAGACAGATACCAAATACCAAAATTAAATCAGCATCAAGTAGACCAGCTAAACAGTCCCATAACCCTTAAAGAAATAGAAGGGGTTATAGAAAGCCTCCCAACCAAAAAAAGTACGGGACCAGATGGTTTTAGTGCAGAATTCTACCAGACCTTCAAAGAAGACTTAACACCAATACTCTTCAAACTATTCCACAAAATAGAGACAGAAGGGACACTGCCCAACTCATTCTTCGAAACCACAATTACGCTGATACCTAAACCACAAAAAGATCCAACAAAGAAAGAGAACTACAGGCCAATTTCTCTTATGAATATAGATGCAAAAATACTAAATAAAATCCTTGCCAACCGAATCCAAGAGCATATCAAAACGATCATTCACCATGATCAAGTAGGCTTCATTCCAGGAATGCAGGGATGGTTCAATATACGGAAATCCATCAATGTAATCCACTACATAAACAAACTAAAAGAAAAAAACCACATGGTCATCTCATTAGATGCTGAAAAAGCATTTGACAAAATTCAGCATCCTTTCATGCTAAAAGTCTTGGAAAGAGCAGGAATTCAAGGCCCATACCTAAACATAGTAAAAGCAATCTACAGCAAACCAGTAGCCAACATCAAAATAAATGGAGAGAAACTTGAAGCAATTCCACTAAAATCAGGGACTAGACAAGGCTGTCCTCTCTCTCCATATCTTTTCAATATAGTACTTGAAGTTCTAGCGAGAGCAATCAGACAACATAAGGAAGTCAAAGGGATACAAATTGGAAAGGAAGAAGTCAAAGTATCATTATTTGCAGATGATATGATAGTCTACTTAAGCGATCCAAAAAACTCCACCAGAGAACTTCTACAGCTGATAAACAACTTCAGCAACGTGGCTGGTTATAAAATTAACTCAAGCAAATCAGTAGCCTTCTTGTACTCAAAGGACAAGCAGGCTGAGAAAGAAGTTAGGGAAATAACACCCTTCACAATAGCCACAAACAACATAAAGTACCTTGGCGTAACTCTAACCAAACAAGTGAAAGATCTGTATGACAGGAACTTCAAGTCCCTGAAGAAAGAAATCGAAGAAGACCTCAGGAGATGGAAAAATATTTCTTGCTCCTGGATTGGCAGGATCAATATAGTAAAAATGGCCATCTTGCCAAAAGCAATCTACAGATTCAATGCAATCCCCATCAAAATCCCAAATCAATTCTTCATAGATCTAGAAAGAGCAATTCTCAAATTCATCTGGAGCAACAAAAAACCCAGGATAGCTAAAACTATTCTCAACAATAAAAGGACTTCTGGGGGAATCAATATCCCTGACCTCAAGCAGTACTACAGAGCAATTGTGTTAAAAACTGCATGGTATTGGTACAGCAACAGGCAGGTAGATCAATGGAATAGGATTGAAGACCCAGAAATTAACCCACAGACTTATGGTCACTTGATCTTTGATAAAGGAGCCACAACCATCCGGTGGAAAAAAGATAGCCTTTTCAACAAATGGTGCTGGTTCAACTGGAGGTCAACATGCAGAAGAATGCGAATTGACCCACTCCTATCTCCTTGTACTAAGATCAACTCCAAGTGGATCAAGGACCTCCACATAAAACCAGACACACTGAAACTATTAGAAAAGAAACTTGGGAAGACCCTGGAGGACTTGGGCACAGGGGAAAAGTTCCTGAACAGAACACCAATAGCTTATGCTCTAAGATCAAGAATCGACAAATGGGACCTCATAAAATTACAAAGTTTCTGCAAAGCAAAGGACACTGTCAGAAGGACAAAACGGCAACCAACAAAGTGGGAAAAGATCTTCACCAACCCCACATCCGACAGAGGGCTAATATCCAATATATACAAAGAACTCAAGAAGTTAGACGACAAAGAACCAAATAACCCTATCAAAAAATGGGGCACAGAGCTAAACAAAGAATTCTCACCAGAAGAAATTCGGATGGCCGAGAAACACCTTAAAAGATGTTCAACATCATTAGTCATCAGGGAAATGCAAATCAAAACAACCCTGAGATTCCACCTCACACCAGTCAGAATGGCTAAGATTAAAAACTCAAGAGACAACAAGTGCTGGCGAGGATGTGGAGAAAGAGGAACACTCCTCCACTGTTGGTGGGATTGCAAAATGGTAAAACCGCTCTGGAAATCAGTTTGGCGGTTCCTCAGAAAATTGGGCATGTTACTTCCAGAGGACCCTGGCATACCACTCCTGGGCATATACCCAGAGGATTCCCCTGCATGCAATAAGGACACATGCTCCACTATGTTTATAGCAGCCTTGTTTATAATAGCCAGAAATTGGAAGCAGCCCAAATATCCCTCAAAGGAGGAATGGATACAGAAAATGTGGTATATTTATACAATGGAATACTACACAGCAATTAAAAATAATGAATTCATGCAATTTGTAGGTAAATGGTTAGACCTGGAAAATATCATCCTGAGTGAATTAACCCAATCACAAAAGAATGCACCTGAAATGCAATCACTGATAAGTGGATATTAATGAGCCCAGAAGCCCTAAATACTCAAGACACAAATAGCAAGTCAAATGATTCCCAAGAAGAAGAAAGGAGAGGACCCTGGGCCTGTAAAGATTGCTTCCAGTTTAGTAAAGAAACCGAGGGGGGAGGGGGAATTATTGGGGAACAGATGGGGGGAGAGGAACTATGGGAACTATGGTGGGTGGGAACTGGGAAAGGGGAAAGCCTTTGGAATGTAAACATAGAATATAGAAAATAAAATTAAAAAAAAAAATTTTAAAAAGTACAACTAGGACCTCATGAAACTGAAAAGCTTCTGTAAGGCAAAAGACAAAGTCAATAGGACAAACTAGCAACCTACAGATTGGGAAAAAAATCCTCACTAACCTTACATTTGAAAGAAGATTGATATTCAAAATAAATAAAGAACTCAAGAACTCAACCTCCAAAGACACAAATAACCCAATTTAAAAAATGGAACACAGGAGTGGCATAGCTGGGTCCTCCGGAAGTATCATTCCCAGTTTTCTGAGGAGCCGCCAGACTCATTTCCAGAGTGGTTGTACTAGCTTGCAACCCCACCAGCAGTGGAAAAATGTTCCTCCTTCTCTACATCCTCACCAGCACCTGTTTTCTCCTGAGATTTTGATCTTAGCCATTCTGACTGGTGTGAGGTTAAATCTCAGGGTTGTTTTGATTTGCACGTCCCTGATAACTAAGGATGTTGAACATTTCTTTAGGTGCTTCTCAGCCATCCAATATTCCTCAGGTGAAAATTCTTTGTTTAGCTCTGTACCCCATTTATAAGGGGGATATTTGGCTTTCTGGAATCTACCTTCTTGAGTTCTTTGTATATCTTGGATATAAGCCGTCTGTAGGATGTAGTGTTGGTAAAGATCTTTTCCCAATTTGTTGGTTGCTGTTTTGTCCTTTTGATAATGTCCTTTCCCTTACAGAAACTTTGTAGTATTATGAGGTCCCCTTTGGCAATTCTTGATCTTAGAGCATAAGCTATTGGTGTTCTATTGAGGAAATTTTCCCCTGTGCCCATGTCCTGGGCATGTACACAGAGGATTCCCCAGCATGCAATAAGGATACATGCTCCACTATGTTCATAGCAGCTCTATTTATAATAGCCAGAAGCTGGAAAGAACCCAGATGTCCCTCAAGGGAGGAATGGATACAAAAAATGTGGTATATATATATATATATATATATATATATATATATATATATACACACACACACACACACACACACACACACACACAATGGAGTACTACTCAGCCATTAGAAACAATGAATTCATGAAATTCTTAGACAAATGGATGGAGCTGGAGAACATCATCCTAAGTGAGGTAACCCAGTCTCAAAAGAACACTCATGGTATGAACTCACTGATAAACGGATATTAGCATAGAAGCTTGGAATACCCAACACCCAATTCACATATCAAATGATGCCCAAGAAGAAGGAAGGAGTGGCCCCTGGTCCTGGAAAGTCTCAGTACAGCAGTGTGGGGGAATACCAGGAGAGGGAAGTGGAAAAGGGTGGATGGGGGAACAAGGGGAGAGAAGAGGGCTTATGGGACTTTCTGGGAGGGGGGATCCAGGAAAGGGAAAATCACTTGAAATGTAAATAAAGAATATATCAAATAAAAAAAAGAAAAAAAGAAGAAAAATGGGATACAGAGCTAAACAGAGAATTCACAACAGAAGAATCTTTAATGGCTGCGAAGTACTTAAAGAAATGTTCAAAGTCCCAAGTCATCAGGAAAATGCAAGTCAAAACAACACTGAGATTTTACCTCATACCAGTCAGAATGACTAGGTTCAAAAACTCGAGAGACAGCAGGTGCTGGCAAGGATGTGAAGAAAGAGGAACACTCCTCCATTCACTGCTGTGGGATTGCAAACTGGTGCAACCACTCTAGAAATCTATCTGGAAGTTCCTCAGAAAATTGGAAATAGTTCTACCTGAAGGCCCAGGTATATCACTCTTGGACATATACCCAAAAGATGTGGCACTGTACCACAAGAACACATGATCCATCCCATTCATAGCAGCCTTATTTATAGTAGCCAGAAGCTGGAAAAAAACTGAGATGTCCATCAACCTAAGAATGGATACAGAAAATGTGATTCATTTACACAATGGAATATTTACTATTCAACTACTAACAATGAGGACATCATGAATTTTTCAGGCAAATGGATAGAACTAGAAAATATCATCTTAAGTGAGGTAACTCAGACCCAAAAGGACATGCATGTAGCCAAAAAGTAAAGAATACCTAGGATACAACCCATATAACATAAGTATAACAAGTAGAAATACCTAAGTGGCTAGTTATCAACACCACTTAGAAGAAGGAAGAAAATAATTGCAGAGGTGGAGGGAGAAAAGGGTCTCGGTAGGAGAGGTTAGGTGGAGAGGGAATAGGGAACAGGATCAGATGGGGGGGCAGGAGAGAAGCCTACAGGGCCAATAGAATGACTGGAAATAAGCAGCCTCAGGGAGTGGGAAGTGGGGGACCCTCTAGAGAGTACCAGACATCTGAGAGGTGAGACACTCTCAGGACTCATTGAAGCTGACCTTAGCCAAAGGGGGAAAGGGAACTTGAAGTCCACCTCCAGCAGACAGACAGGGCCTCAAGTGGAAGGACAAGGTTTCTAAACCAAAGTCAAAATTCCTGGCCCAGAATTGAATAAAGAACAGCATGGGTGCTGGCGCACACCTTTAATCCCAGCACTTGGGAGGCAGAGGTGGGTGGATTTTTGAGTTGGAGGCCAGCCTGGTCTACAGAGTGAGTTCCAGGACAGCCAGGGCTACACGGAGAAACCCTGTCTCGGAAAACAAAAACAAACAAACAAACAAACAAAAAAACAAAAAACAAAAAACAAAAAACAAAAAAACCTACAGGAACAAGCACACAGAGAAGAGACTGAAGATAAAGTGGTCCAATGATCAGCCCAACTTGGGATCCATCTCATGGGAGTGGAGGTCACCAAGGCCTATTACTGATGCTTTAACTATTACTGATGCTATGATGTGCTTACAGAGTTTGGCCTGGCTGTCCTCTGAGAGGCGCTAGCAGCAGCTGACTGACTGTGACAGAAACAGACACTTACACCCAACCATTGGACTGAAGTTGGGGACCCCTATGTTTGAATTAGGGGAAGGATGAAGAAGCTAAAAGGGAGATCAACCCCAGCAGTCTCAACTCCCTCAGACCTCAGGGAGCTCCCAGAGACTGAGCCACCAATTAGGAGCAAACATGGGCTCGGCCAAAGCCCCAGATTCCTACGTAGCAGAGGTCTTCCTGGTCTGGCCTCAGTGGGAGAGGATGTGCTTAATCCTCAAGAGCCTTGGGTTCTTTGTATATATTGGATATTAGCCCTCTGTCGGATGTGAGATTGGTGAAGATCTTTTCCCACTTTGTTGGTTGTCGTTTTGTCCTTCTGACAGTGTCCTTTGCCTTGCAGAAACTTTGTAATTTTATGAGGTCCCATTTGTCAATTCTTGATCTTAGTGCATAAGCTATTGGTGTTCTGTTCAGGAACTTTCCCCCTGTGCCTATGTCCTCCAGGGTCTTCCCAAGTTTCTTTCCTAATAGTTTCAGTGTGTCTGGTTTTATGTGGAGGTCCTTGATCCACTTGGAGTTGATCTTAGTACAAGGAGATAAGAGTGGGTCAATTCGCATTCTTCTGCAAAGAACTCAAGAAGTTAGACCCCAAAGAACCAAATAACCCTATCAAAAAATGGGGCACAGAGCTAAACAAAGAATTTTCACCAGAAGAAATTCGGATGGCTGAGAAACACCTTAAGAGATGTTCAACATCATTAGTCATCAGAGAAATGCAAATCAAAAACAACCCTGAGATTCCACCTCACACCAGTCAGAATGGCTAAGATTAAAAACTCAAGAGACAACAAGTGCTGGCGAGGATGTGGAGAAAGAGGAACACTCCTCCACTGTTGGTGGGATTGCAAAATGGTAAAACCGCTCTGGAAATCAGTGTGGCGGTTCCTCAGAAAATTGGGCATGTTCCTTCCAGAGGACCCTGGCATACCACTCCTGGGCATATACCCAGAGGATTCCCCTGCATACAATAAAGACACATGCTCCACTATGTTTATAGCAGCCTTGTTTATAATAGCCAGAAATTGGAAGGAGCCCAAATATCCCTCAAAGGAGGAATGGATACAGAAAATGTGGTATATTTATACAATGGAATACTACTCAGCAATTACAAATAATGAATTCATGCAATTTGTAGGTAAATGGTTAGACCTGGAAAATATCATCCTGAGTGAGCTAACCCAATCACAAAAGAATACACATGAAATGCAATCACTGATAAGTGGATATTAATGAGCCCAGAAGCCCTAAATACTCAAGGCACAATTAGCAAGTCAAATGATTCCCAAGAAGAAAGGAGAGGACCCTGGGCCTGGAAAGATTGAATCCAGTTTTGTAGAGAAACTGTGGGGGGAGGGGGAATGATTGGGGAATAGTTGGGGGGGGAGAGGAACTATGGGACATAGGGAAGGGGGAACTGGGAAAGGGGAAAGCCTTTGGAATGTAAACATAGAATATAGAAAAAAAAAAAGAGCCTTGGGGCCCCATAGAAGGGAGAGGCCTGGTGGGAGGGTAGAGCACCCTTTCAGAGGCAAGGGGCAGGTAGGAATGGGATGAGGAACTAGGGGAAGGGGGGCTGAAGGGGACAACAACTGGAATGTAAATAAATAAAATAATTTAAATTAAAAAATCAAAAAAAAATGTTGTCACAGTCAGTTTGTCACTGCTGTATGTAAGTGGCAGCTGTGGGTTGCTGGCAGTTCTGAAGGCTGGGGAGCCCAGGAGCACTGTGCTGGCATGTGGTGGAGCACGGTGCTGGCATGTGGTGGAGCACGGTGCTGGCATGTGCTAGAGGCAGATATGCTATGCTACCTGGCATAAAGAAGAAGCCTGACAAGTGAGTACACAGAAATCACATTGATTGATTCCTCAGGATTCAGCCTTGGTGGCTGGATGACTACTTAAAGGCTGACCTTTGCCTGTGATCACAATGGCAGTTAAGCGCTAATATGAGTTTTAGAGGGAACCAACAAACCACAGCAAAACGGCAAACTGAAATCTAATGGGAGATTCATTTAATGCCAACATCTTGCTGTGTATCAAGAGTGGAGGAAATGGACCAGCTAGGGCATGGAGCTGGTCTGGTTGGGTTTGAGGGTCATCGGCTATGGGCACTGAATAAACAGGGATTGTCCATGCACCCTTACTGCCTATGAATGCAGGAGACATAAGATTAAATATTAAAGTTTTTTTTAAGAAAATCTTATATAGCATCTCAAGTATTATGTGGGGGGATTAAAACTGAACAAATAAAAAGCAGATGGACATATTTCTCTCAGAAAAGAGCAGTTTGACAAAACATTTCGAATATTCACAACTTTGGTTCTTTGAAATATAACTATTCATTATCTTAGCAAAAAATAGTGAATTCATTCATTAACACACCATCTGGGGTGCTGACATCACCCCTCCACACACACACTGACATCACCCCCCCACACACACACACCCTTGCCATTGTAACTGCTTATGACACAGAGACTGAAACTTAAAATGTAGCAATGCAGTATGTTCCGATAGAGGCGTGTGGAGGTATGTAATTAAACCCATATAAGATCAGAAGCAGCTGGATGTACATGATGGCATCCTATGTGAGAACTCTCTGATGCTGCATGCCAAAAGAAGCCAAAACCTGCTCCCACTTAGCAAACATAATGGAAGAATGAGTACATAAGCCCTGTTACGAAAGATCAAGGTTCATAACACAAGATGAGGCAAAGGTGTAAATGAATGTTAAAAATAAATCTCATGTTTATTTTACAGCAACCAGCAAAACTAGCACTTAAGACACTCTTATGCTCTTCAAGGATTCTCTGAAATTTGAGATAGATGAACACGTGTGCCCATGTATACACATTATTTTACATTAGAAGTCGAAGGGATCATATCAAATGCATAATCAACCTTAGACATAAATAAAAACTGGGGAAGGGGGAGTTAGAGCTGTGAAATAGTAAAGCTCCCAGGTGTAACTGAAGCTCACTTTGTGCAATAAAAGGAGCTTTAAGCTATTCTGGCTTTAGGCTTTTTACACATCATTAACATCCACCAGCTCAAGTCACTTTAAATTAGGCATCCAAGCAGTTAAGCTCCCATTTTCCTTGCTTCAAGAGAAGAATTAAAAGGTAAAGCCTTTCTCCTCACCCTCCCCCCTCAAAAAAGAGTTTAAAATGCTGCTGTTGGGTCAAAACAGAGAGCCAGGAGCTTGGATCGTGATGAAGGAACCTGGAAATGCAGCAAGTTGCAAAACATAACTTTCACTGCTCACCCACTGCTATGTCTCTCAGCTGTGTGGAGATTAACCATGGCTGAAGAGGAGTAAAACCATAAACTATGTTGAAACAAATCTCTCTGTGTTGGTCTGTGGACTCCAGAGAAGGAGAACTCACCTAGTGGATTTAGAGCTGAGAATCTAAAGAGAGGCATTCCAGTATAATTGGGAGAAATGTCCGTTTCTTACAATGATTTATTCCATGGAGACATGTGCAGCAAAGATTTTCATTTAAATTCATGTGTCACATATGTTATGTTTTGTTCTGCATTAAAGTATATCCACACAGATCTCTATGCTGCATTATTATTTATGAGTATGGAAGAATTTAAAAACAAGTTCTAATAACCAAGATTATTTCCAGCATGTTTTCCATCTTTAAAAATGTATAAATTTGTGACTGAAAATACAACACTGAGAATAGGTCAATAGGAGGTGGAGAACTGAGGAAGACCAGTGTATCCTAAAACATCTGGGAACCCAGGATACAACTCAAACATTCTCGTGAAATAAATCATTGAGATTTATATGACAGGAAAGACAGAAGCAGATAACTGTGATTTCCTGAATGAGAAAGAGAATGCAGAGAGAGTGGAATTCATTCTTTAGTGCTTGTTTTGTTGGCCAGAGTTTCAAAACACACACACACACACACACACACACACACACACACACACACAAATGCAAAAGCTGTAATAGATTTAGTGATTGCTGAAGACTTTAATATACTGTCTCAAGGCAATTCACTGAAGATAGAGCTCAAATTGGCTTGAACAAGATAAAATCAGGAAGCCAATCACACCAAGGCAAGTGACATCATTCAGACCACAGATAAAAAAGTGAGACATGCCCCTGCCCTGCTAACATTCTTCATTGTGCTCTTAGGTATTCACATAGGTGGTATTTTCTATCTCCAATAATAAAATGCTGGGAGTCCAGAGAGACTGGACTGACTATACATAGTATATATTCAGTTGCAATATTTTTTTCTGACAGTGAAGTTCATGCCAATAAGCAAATGGCATGTGGGGTTGACATCAAGGATAGGAAGGAAAACCTGTGTACCTCCAGAACAGCAATCAGACTTTACACTTTATTTGACAGCTGTCATTGACCTGAGAGTTTGCTGTCTTCAGGGTATGTGTGCATAATCAAATTGCTGTTTTGAAATGGTGGTAGTGTGTGGATGTGTTTAAATATGGTAATATGAGAAGGAGGTTTTTAAAATAGCAGCCATACCAGGGCTTCAAGGCAGGGAGAAGACTTTTAGCAACTAAGTCATGGAAGAAATTCAAGACATATTTTGAAGAAAAAAGGAGGATGTCCTCATGAGCAGATGAGCAGTGTGTGTGTGTGTGTGTGTGTGTGTGTGTGTGTGTGTGTTGTATGTTGTATATTAACTTTTTCACTGAGGTAGAACTTACTCATGCCCATTCTGTGGCAAATGGATATGGATGGGCAGTTCTGGACTGGGTTAGCTGGAGATGTTTTATCATGACTTGCCTGTTCCCAGCACTGCCCACCTAGACTTTATTCTGCATTCCCTTTGACTACCTCACCTGTATGTACTTTGGATCTTACATAGAGTACAACTGTGCTCACAGAGTGTCATTATATTCTGCAAGTAGAAGTTAACATTTTAAGCAATATTTAATGCATAGTCTCTTTAAAACGTTCCAGCTGTATGAAAGGAAAACTGACTAAATCGTTTAAGCTTTCCTTATTCAAGCCCAAGGGTAAAAATCATATCATTGATGATATTATCAGAATGTAGCTGCTGCAGCTTAAGATTTTGTGCCTACGAAAAATATCTAGACTCAACAATCTTAAGATTTAAAAAAGAAAGAAAAAGATCACTTAGGGAACAAGCAAATGTTTGTACTTCTCCTCAGCTAAGGGTGGGTATAAGCTTCCTTTGTAATAACTGCTGCTGAAATATTTGCTTGAAAAGATTTCTAGAAATTTTCATTACTGGTTGAATGTAGGTTTCACTGACCTCTAAAATACTAAACAATTAGTAGTTTCTTGTGCAAAAGTAAGATTTTTAGAATAGTTAAAGCCTATGGAAAGAAGGCAAGAAGTGATGCTTGTAAACTGGGTATCTTGCATGGTGTCAAGAAATTTTGAGGGTCTATTTATAAGTGAGCATGCCCAGGTTCTACTTGGTGACACAGATGAGCCCTATACTTCCAAGGCATTAAATTTGTGAATGATACACTAAGAACTCCTTCTTTCTAGAACAAAATCATGCCTTACAAGACCATGTGCATGTAAGGTCTGCTCTGTGTGCTCCAAGACCAGCTAGACCCAAACAGTTGAGAACAAGAGGCTGAATTGGGTTTCTGCATCGCACATAGAAACTTCTGAGGTCATTCGCCAGAACTCCATCATAAAACAAATCATTCAGCAAGGCTGCCAGAGGGCAGTAAAACCTTCACTGGCTCTATATATTATGAGTTGGAGTACAGTGGGCAGCTTTCCATAAGGCAGGGGTAATACGACAGGTGTGGTAAAATCATGAGCTAGAAACTGCTTGGGAAAATCTGGTTTGGCTGGAAAGGTGGTACCACTGGCACCCTCACCATCACAGGCCAAAATTCCCCAATTAGGTACTAACAAAGAGCAAGCTGAGCAAACAAATTGCTATGGTGGCAGCTCCCCTGGAAAGACAAATACAAACTGATGCAAAGCCTGGAGCATTTGGATACCGTGGCAACAATCATCTCTGGGAGAAATGAGGTTTTGAGTCTGTGTGTCAAATCTATCATGTTATGTCAAAGATTCTAGAGGATTGTTGAGTCTCCTAGAACAGAGACTGGAGCCATTGATGGTAGCATTGAAGATGGACAGATGACCTTGTTAGACCCAATCAGAAATCCTTCAAGGCAGGAATACCATCCACCTCTGTCTGCATTTAGAGCAGACAACAACAACAACAAAAGGTAATGACTGGGATATCATTACGCTAGCTAATGAAACTTTGTGTTTGTTCTATCATGAATTTATATTAAAGTGTGATTAATAAATTCTCATTTTCATTAATAACACATAGCTTAATACCTTAGGACATAGAATTTTGAGCATCAGTCATAAAGATAAACTTTAACATGTCATAAACAATAACTCCAGAGAAGACTGCTCGCATTTCCCCTTGTTCATAGACTTTTCAACCATTATTTAATTATCTTGGGCTGATTGAGAACATTAGAAAACAGGCACAGTGCACTTAGACAGAGAAGGAAAACATTAGGAAGTCTCAGAGATTGAATATATATATATATTCAAAGCCAACATTAGTCAACTTTTCCCATAAATACTAAACTGTTTGGGAATTTTTTTCTTACTGGGAATTTCCACAATTAATTTGGCCATGATTTAATATTTACAGAATAGTTTAAAGTTTCCTAGAGTTTTACAAGCAATGTCTTCCTTTAGAACGACCTCAAAAGGTTTAAGCAGCTCAGTTTCTCACTGGGGGCATAGCAGGGAATTCTAAACTGCTACAAGAAAGTATTCTATAAAGTGTTTGGGTGGTGAACGGGGAAGGAATTCAGCTGCTTATTCATTTTATTGACTTTATTTGCAGTAAATTCTGCCAACACTTGCTTGAACTCAGCTGTGACAATAATCTTCCATGCTTTAATTATGATTAACTACGATGACTCTTGGCAAAGAACAGAAGTTTAATATAAAGGATCTTGAGATCAAGCAGTTTGAAGTTGGGTGGACTTGGGAGTCCAGCCATTCCAGAAAGGCTCTGCAAGTGAACCGTCTCAGACAGATGGGAATTCAATGAGATCTTTAGATACCTTCTTTCCTCTATGTTCCACAGTGGAATGTCTTAGTACAAAAATATTATGTTCTTATGTCCAAAACTCACAAGGTTTTGGGATAAGCCCATTTCCTCTTATTCAGTCTTCAACATTAGTAGACAGAATAAGTAAAAAAATTTATGACTATACAAAGCAATAGTGATTTTTATTATAGACATTCAATGTTTTTTACATAGAAATGCCTGTTTCTTAGATCACATTTGGCTGAATATATCACTCTTCAAATTATCAAGTATCTAGTAAATTTTATGAGATTATAATTGTACTTTTAACCTACAAAATCCCTAAAGTTTTCTGGTAGAGCACAGTATCTTAATCAACAAACACTTTTGTCCATTTGGGCTATTCAAGATACTGTCTCAAAGCAAACAGGAAAGTAAAAAACAAACCCCCCAATGCATCTGTCCACTATTTTTATGAGCCTATATATAACCTGTTTAATGGAGTCTCCTTTATTCCCTATTCTCATTCTGTAGAGTGCCAACCCATTAGGCATAAAAAAAGAAAGAAAGAAAGAAAGAAAGAAAGAAAGAAAGAAAGAAAGAAAGAGAAAAGGACCCGCCTAATTACATGGTTTGTTCTGTGCAAAAAAAAAGAAAAAAGAAATAAAATGGGTTAAGAGTCACTGCAGTGCTGTACATTCAGAAGATGCTAAAGACACATGGATTGCACAGGTTTCTCACATAGGTACTTAATATAATCACATAGGGAAAATATTTGGACAAAGTGGAATAGCAGATCCTGTGATAGCTTAACCACTTTATAAAAAACAGATGGCATCCTAAGAATTCGGGCAATAGTGCAATATAGGGTAACTGCTGTCAGTCAGGACTCATTCTTCATATGACAATTGTGATGGTTAATGAAATATTGCATTCAGAAATGCTGACACATAGTTCCATATTTTGACAGTTATGGTGATTATTCAGAAAAAGGGGAAATAGTGAAAATGTGGGCTACAAAATCAAATAGACTTAAGTTTGGATATCTGCCAGCTAGGCAACCTACCCTAGTTCTTTAGTATGTGGAATCCCTTCTCCTCTTCACTCTGCACAAAAGGCATCTCTAAATAGATGGAAGATCTTGATATCAGACTAAAAACTCTGAAACTATTTAAGGACAAAGCAGGGGAACACTTTTAATATATAAACATAGGGACTTCTAGCATTGGATCCAATCAGTCAGGAAATAAGACCCACTAAAGGGCCTAATGAGATTGAAAAGCTTCTGTGAATCATGGGATGCAGTTGCTAAGGGAAGAGAGAGAATAAACAGTTGGAGAAAATCTTCACTGGCTATACGTCTGACAGAGGATTAATACATAGATATACAAAGAACAACAAAACAAAAACCCCTGTCCATCATGGAAACAATAAAAGGGATAATGAAATGAACAGATAATTTTCCAAAGAGGAATTATAAATAGCCAAAAAACATGAAAGATGCTCAATCTCCCTAGCCACTAGGGAAGTAGAAAACAAACTCCACCTAAATTTTGCTCCATGCCATTTTAACTCAGCCAAGTGGATATTAGCCTAGAATCTTGGGACACCAAAGACACAATTCACATACCAAATGATGTCTGACAAGAAGAAAGGAATGGACACTGGTGCTGGAAAAGATCAAAGCATCAGTGTAGGGGAATACCAGAACAGGGAAGTGGGAAGGGGTGGATGAGAAAGCAGGGGAAGGGAAAAGGGCATGTGGGACCTTAGGGGGGTGGGGAAACAAAAAAAGGGAAATGAAGTGTAAATATAGAATATATCCAATAAAATTTTTTTATTGTATATATTCTATATTTACAATTCATTTCCCTTTTTCTGATTCCCCACCCCCAAAGGTCCCACATGTCCTTTTCCCTCCCCCTGCTCCCGCATCCACCCCCTCCCACTTTACTGTTCTTGTACTCTCCCACAATGATGTTTTGGTCCATTCTAGCACCAGTGTCCACTCCTTTCTTCTTGTGAGACATCACTTGATATGTGATTTGTGTCTTTGGTGTTCTAAGCTTCTAGGCTAATATCCACTTATCAGTGACTGTATACCATGGGTATTCTTTTGAGACTGGGTCACCTCACTTAGTATGACATTCTCCAGCTCCATCCATTTCTCTAAGAATTTCATGAATTCATTGTTTCTAATGGCTATATAGTACTCCATTGTGTATATATACCACATTTTTTGTATCCATTCTTCTGTTGAGGGACATCTGGGTTCTTTCCAGCTTCTGGCTATTATATATAAAGCTGCTATGAACATAGTGGAGCATGTATCCTTATTGCATGCTGGTGAATCTTCTGGGTATATTCCCAGGAGTGGTATGGCTGGGTCCTCGGGAAGTATCACGCCCAGTTTTCTGAGGAACCGCCATACTGATTTCCAGAGTGGTTGTACCAGCTTGCATTCCCACCAGCAGTGGAGGAGTGTTCCTCTTTCTCCACATCCTCGCCAACACCTGATGTCTTCTGAGTTTTTAATCTTAGCCATTCTGACTGGTGTGAGGTGAAATCTCAGGGTTGTTTTAATTTGCATTTCCCTAATGACTAGTGATGTTGAACATTTTTTAAGGTGTTTCTCAGCCATCCGAATTTCTTCAGGTGAAAAGACTCTGTTTAGCTCTGTACCCCATTTTTGGATAGGGTTATTTGGTTTTCTGGGCTCTAACCTCTTGAGTTCTTTGTATACATTGGAGATTAGCCCTCTGTCGGATGTGGGGTTGGTGAAGATTTTTTCCCAATTTGTTGGTTGCCGATTTATCCTTTTGACAGTGTCTTTTGCCTTACAGAAACTTTGTAGTTTTATGAGGTCCCATTTGTCTATTCTTGCTCTTAGAGCATAAGCAATTGGTGTTCTGTTCAGGAATTTTTCCCCTGAGCCAATGTCCTCAAGGGTCTTCCCCAGTTTCTTTTCTATTAGTTTTAGTGTGTCTGGTTTTATGTGGAGGTCTTTGATCCACTTGGAGTTGAGCTTAGTGCAAGGAGATAAGAGTGGATCAATTCTCATTCTTCTGCATGTTGACCTCCAGTTGAGCCAGCACCATCTGTTGAAAAGGCTATCTTTTTTCCACTGGATGTTTTCAGCTCCTTTGTCGAAGATCAATTGGCCATAGATGTGTGGGTTCAATTCTGGGTCTTCGATCCTATTCCATTGATCCGCTTCCCTGTCACTGAACCAATACCATGCAGTTTTTAATACCACTGCTCTGTAATATTGCTTGAGGTCCGGGATATTGATTCCCCCAGAAGTTCTTTTGCTATTGATGATAGTTTTAGCTATTCTGGGTTTTTTGTTATTCCAGATGAATTTGAGAATTGCTCTTTCTAGCTCTATGAAGAACTGAGTTGGGATTTTGATGGGAATTGCATTGAATCTGTATATTGCTTTGGGCAAGATTGCCATTTTGACTATATTAGTCCTGCCAACCCACGAGCATGGAAGATTTTCCCATTTTCTGATGTCTTCTTCAATTTCCCTCTTCAGAGACCTGAAGTTTTTGTCGTATAAATCTTTCACATGTTTGGTTAGCGTCACTCCAAGATACTTTATATCATTTGTGGCTATTGTGAAGGGTGTCATTTCCCTAATTTCTTTCTCGGCCTGCTTATCCTTCGCATATAGGAAGGCTACTGATTTACTTGAGTTGATTTTATAGCCAGCCACTTTGCTGAAGTTGTTTATCAGTTGCAGGAGTTCTCTGGTGGAGGTTTTTGGGTCAATTAAGTAAACTATCATATCATCTGCAAATAGTGATAGTTTGACTTCTTCCTTTCCGATTTGTAGCCCTTTGACTTCCCTCTGTTGTCGAATTGCTCTAGCTAGTACCTCAAGTACTATATTGAAGACATATGGCGAGAGGGGACAGCCTTGTCTAGTCCCTGATTTTAGAGGGATTGCTTCGAGTTTTTCTCCGTTTACCTTAATGTTGGCTACTGGTCTGCTGTATATTGCTTTTACTATGTTTAGATATGGGCCTTGAATTCCTGTTCTTTCTAGGACCTTTAGCATGAAAGGATGCTGAATTTTGTCAAATGCTTTTTCAGCATCTAATGAGATGACCATGTGGTTTTTTTCTTTGAGTTTGTTTATGTAGTGGATTACGTTGATGGATTTCCGTATATTGAACCATCCCTGCATCCCTGGGATGAAGCCAACTTGATCATGGTGAATGATCGTTTTGATGTGTTCTTGGATGCGGTTGGCAAGTATTTTGTTTAGTATTTTTGCATCGATATTCATAAGAGAAATTGGCCTGTAGTTCTCTTTCTTAGTTGGATCTTTGTGAGGTTTTGGTATCAGGGTAATTGTGGCTTCATAGAATGAGTTGGGTAGTGTTCCTTCAGTTTCTATTTTGTGGAATAATTTGAAGAGTATCGGTATCAGGACTTCTTTGAAGGTCTGATAGAATTCTGCGCTAAAACCGTCTGGTCCTGTGCTCTTTTTGGTTGGAAGACTGTCTATGACCCCTTCTATTTCTTTGGGGGTTATGGGTCTGTTTAGACGATCTATTTGATCCTGGTTTAATTTTGGTATTTGGTAGCTGTCGAGGAAATTGTCCATTTCCTCCAGATTCTCCAGTTGTGTTGAGTATAGGTTTTTGTAGTAGGATCTGATGATTTTTTGAATTTCCTCAGTTTCTGTTGTTATATCTCCCTTTTCATTTCTAATTTTGTTAATTTGAATACTGTCTCTGTGCCCTTTAGTAAGTCTGGCTAGGGGTTTATCTATCTTGTTGATCTTCTCAAAGAACCAGCTCCTGGTTTTGTTGATTCTTTGTATGGTTCTTTTTGTTTCAACTTGATTGATTTCAGCCCTGAGTTTGATGATTTCCTGTCTTCTACTCCTCCTGGGTGAAATTGCTTCTTTTTGTTCCAGAGCTTTCAAGTGCGCCATTAAGTTGCTGGTATATGCTCTCTCCTGTTTCTTTTTGGAGACACTCAGGGCTATGAGTTTTCCTCTAAGCACTGCTTTCATTGTGTCCCATAGATTTGGGTATGTTGTGCCTTCATTTTCATTAAGTTCTAAGAATTCTTTGATTTCTTTATTTCTTCCTGGACTAAGGTATCATTGAGTAGAATATTGTTCAGCCTCCAAGCGTATGGGGATTTTCTGTTGTTTTTGTTGCTATTGAAGAACACTCTTACTCCATGGTGATCTGATAAGAGGCATGGGATTAGTTCGATCTTTTTATATTTGTTGAGATCTGTCTTGTGTCCAATTATATGGTCGATTTTGGAGAAGGTACCATGAGGGGCTGAGAAAAAGGTATAGTCTTTTGCTTTAGGGTGAAATGTTCTATATATATCTGTTAAATCCAATTGCTCCAAAGTTTCGATGAGTTTCTCCGTGTCTCTGTTTAGTTTCTGTTTTCCTGGTCGGTCCACTGTAGATAGAGGAGTATTGAGGTCCCCCACAATCATTGTGTTAGGTGCAATGTGTGCTTTGAGCTTTAGTAAGGTTTCTTTTACAAATGAGGGTGCCCTTACATTTGGAGCGTAGATGTTTAGAATTGTGAGTTCCTCTTGGTGGATTCTTCCTTTGACTAGCAGGAAGTGACCTTCTGTGTCTCTTTTGATGACTTTGGGTTGAAAGTCAATTTTATCTGATATTAAAATGGCTATTCCAGCTTGCTTCCTGTGACCATTTGCTTGCAAAATTGTCTTCCATCCTTTTACTCTAAGGTAGTGTTTGTCTTTGACTCTGAGGTGTGTTTCCTGTAAGCAGCAAAATGTAGGGTCCTGTTTCCGTATCCAGTCTGTTAGTCTATGTCTTTTTATTGGGGAGTTGAGTCCATTGATGTTAAGAGATATTAAGGAATAGAGATTATTACTTCCTGACATTTTTTATGTTATTTTTGTTTTTGAGTAGTTATCTTCCTTTGAGTTTGATGGAAGAAGTTTACTGTCTTGTTTTTTCTTGGGTGCCATTTCCTTCCTTGTGTTGGAGTTTTCCTCCTATTATCCTTTGTAGAGCTGGGTTAGTGGAAAGATATTGTGTAAATTTGGTCCTGTCATGGAATATTTTGATTTCTCCATCTATGTTGATTGAGAGTTTTGCTGGGTATAGTAGTCTTGGCTGACATTTGTTTTCTCTTAGGGTCTGCATGAGGTCTGCCCAGGATCTTCTAGCTTTCATGGTTTCTGGAGAGAAGTCTGGTGTGATTCTGATAGGTCTTCCTTTATATGTTACTTGGCCCTTTTCTCTTACTGCCTTTAATATTCTTTCTTTGTTTAGTACATTTGGGGTTTTGATTATTATGTGACGGGAGGTGTTTCTGTTCTGGTCCAGTCTGTTTGGAGTTCTGTAGGCTTCTTGTACATTCATGGGCATCTCTCTCTTTAAGTTAGGAAAGTTTTCTTCCATAATTTTGTTAAAGATATTTGCTGGCCCTTTAAGTTGTAGATCTTCACTCTCATCTATCCCTATAATCCTTAGGTTTGGTCTTCTCATTGTGTCCTGGATTTCCTGGATGTTTTGGGTTACAAGCCTTTTGGATTTTGCATTTTCTTTGACTGTGGAGTCAATGGTTACTATGTTATCTTCAGCATCGGAGATTCTTATTTCTATCTCTTGTATTCTGTTGTTTATGTTTGCATCTACGACCCCTGTTTTCTTCCCAAGGTTTTCTATCTCCAAGGTTGCCTCCTTTTGTGATTTCTTAGTTGTTTCTACCTCTGTGTTCAGATCTTGGATGGTTTTGCTCAGTTCCATCATTTGTTTGTTTGTGTTTTCATGTAATTCTTTAATATATTTTTGTGCTCCCTCTTTCATGACTTCTGCCTGTTGTTTCAAGTTCTCCTGCATTTCTTTAACTGATTTTCTCACTTCCTCTTTATTGGTTTCTGTCTGATGGCCCATATTCTCCTGGAGTTCTTTAAGTGTTTTTTGTGTTTGGATTGTAAGAGCTTCTACTCTATTGATGTTCCCCTGCATTTCTTTAAGAGATTTGTTTATGTCTTTTTTGTGTTCCTCTAGGAGCATCATGACCTGTGCTTTTATATCTAACTCTTGTTTTTCTGGTGTGCTGGGGTATCCTGGACTTGCTGTGGTTGGCGAATTGGGTTCAGATGGTGCCATATTGCCTTGATTTCTGTTAATAACGTTCCTACGTTTGCCTTTTGCCATCTCTTTATCTCTGGCGCTAGTTGGTCTTATTGTAGATGGCGCCCTGCTGAAAGCACAGCACGCCTGTCCCCAGGAGACAGATCCCTTCTGGCAGCTTGTCTGTGCTGGACTATGCTCGCTCTGAGTCCAGGTCCCTGACTCCAGCTGCTAGAGTTCCGAGCTGTGCCCCGAGGCGGACCGGTGGCCCCTCGCTGCTAGTCCGCTCAGAGAGCTGGTCCAGGCCGGTAGTCTGCATCCGCAGCTGATCTTTCTGTGCCCGGATCTCCTGCAGAGCTAAGCTAAGCTATAACTCTGGCCAAGCACCTGATTCCAGCCGCTCACTGAGTCCAGTGTGCCCGCTGTTTGCGCGCGGGGGTCTGGGGCAAGATGGCTGCCCCTGCTGAAAGCACCGAGTGTCCTTGGCTGAGCTGTTCGTGCCCGGCTCTGCTGCTCCCTTCTGGCTGCGTTGACTGTGCTGGACTATGCTCACTCTGAGTCCAGGCCCCTGACTCCAGCTGCTAGAGTGCCGAGCTGTGCCCCGAGGCGGCCCGGTGGCCCCTCGCTGCTAGTCCGCTCGGAGAGCTGGTCCCGGCTGCTAGTCTGCACCCGCAGCTGATCTTTCTGTGCCTGGATCTGCTGCAGAGCTAAGCTAAGCTATAACTCTGGCCACGCACCTGATTCCAGCCGCTCACTGCGTCCCGTGTGCCCGCTGTTTGTGTGCGGGGGGTCTGGGGCAAGATGGCTGCCCCTGCTGAAAGCACCGCGTGTCCTTGGCTGAGCTGTTCGTGCCCGGCTCTGCTGCTCCCTTCTGGCTGCGTTGACTGTGCTGGACTATGCTCGCTCTGAGTCCAGGCCCCTCAAAAATTTTTTTTGAAAAAAAAAAAAATAAATCAAAGAGCAAATGATACCAAGGATGTGGTAGGGGAATCCTTGTATACTAAT
Organism: Apodemus agrarius; assembly: GCA_964023405.1. Lineage (NCBI taxonomy): Eukaryota > Metazoa > Chordata > Mammalia > Rodentia > Muridae > Apodemus > Apodemus agrarius. The sequence goes on along the minus strand of OZ030021.1, from coordinate 37,907,917 downwards.
GGTGAGAATGCAAAATAGTCCAGCTTGTGTAGAAACTGGTATGGAGGTAGGTATATTTCTAAGTTCACAAAAACTTAGAAATATACCTACCATGTGACCCAATTACACTACTGTACATTTAACCAATGAACTCTAAGTCAACAGATCAGAAAAATTGTACACCACTGCTCATACAACCATATACATACTAGATAAATTATGAAAGAAGCCTAGGTTTTCAACAATAGGATATTGATAAGAAAATGTGGTATGGAATTCTCTTCATATGTAAAGAAGGATGAAGTTGTGTAACTTGTAGAAAAAATAAGTACAAATGGAGACAATGATATCAAGCAAATAAAGACATACCCTAAAAGACAAAGGTATCACCTGTAGCTAATAGACTTCTATACAGTTACATGAAATAATATGTATAGTATACATTAAATTATAGTAAAAATGAAGTTGTCTAGGGAAACATGAGGGACTAATGGGTGGGAAGAAGGGGAAGGAAAGATGACAGGAGGGAAAGTGTGATAAAGCATACTTTTTCACATCCACTATATACCTGTGAGATTACTTTTTTTAAGCAATGAAAATAATTTATAATAGTTAAATTCCTCTTAAGTATACATGATATCTTTTGAAGGTAAAAGTAATATGCACTCAACCAGTTTTTAAGATCTATTTGGAATATTAAATGGGATAGAAGTAGAAAAAATATTTTATGAAGTCTTCTATGAATGGAAATTGTGACAAATTACTGATTAGACAGGAACCGATCCATCTCCAAGAAGAATACTCATCATAACTGTGATTTCATAGAATGAATTGAATATTGTTCCTTCTGTTTCCATTTTTTAGAATTGTTTGAAGTATCTTGGTATTAGGTGGTCTTTTAAAGTATTATAGAATTCTTCACTAAAATTCTGGTCCCAGAAAAAAAAAAAGAAAAAAAATTCTGGTCCCAGGATTATTTGGCTGGGAGACTTCTATTTTTTATTAGATATTTGCTTTATTTAAATTTCAATTGTTATCCCCTTTCCTCATTTCCCCTCCAAAAACCCACTATTCTATCCCCTCCCCCTGCACACCACCCCCCTCACTCTACTTTCCTTACCTGGCATTCCCCTACAATGGGGCATTGAGCCTTCACAGGACCAAAGGCCTCTCCTCTCATTGATGTCTGAAAAGGCCATCCTCTGCTACAATATAACAACGTGTCCCTGTTATATGTTGGAACATCTTCTGGGTATATGCCCAGTAGAGGTATAGGTGGGTCCTCAGATAGTACTATGTCCAATTTTCTGAGGAACCACCACACTGATTTCCAGAGTGGTTTTACCAGCTTGCAATCCCACCAGCAATAGAGAAGTGATCCTCTTTCTCCACATCCTCTCCAGTATCTGCTGTCTCCTGAGTTTTTGATCTTAGCCATTCTGACTGGTGTGAGGTGGAATCTCAGGATAGTTTTGATTTGCATTTCCCTGATGATTAGAGATGTTAAACATTTCTTTAGGTTTTTCTCAGCCATCCAGTATTCCTCAGTTGAGAATTCCCTATACCCCATTTCTAATAGGGTTATTTGTTTCTCAGGAGACATGGATTGACAGGATTAATATAGTAAAAATGATGATCTTGGGTAAAGCAATCTATAGATTCAATGCAATCTCCATCAAAATTCCAACTCAATTCTTCAAAGAGTTAGAAAGAGCAATTTCCAAATTTATGTGGAATAACAAAAAACCCAGGATAGTGAAAACTATTCTCAACAATCAAAGAACCTCTGGCAGAATCACCATCCCTGACCTCAAGCTATACTATAGAGCAATAGTGATAAAATCTTCATGGTATTGGTACAATGACATGTAGGTAGATCAGTGGAATAGAATTGAAGACCCAGAAATGAACCCACACACCTATGATGACTTGATCTTTGACAAAGGAGCTAAAACCATCCAGTGGAAAAAAGATAGATTTTCAACAAATGGTGCTGATTCAATTGGCAGTCAACATGTAGAAGAATGCAAATTGATTCATTCTTTTCTCCCTGTACAAAGTTCAAGTCCAAGTGGATCAAGGACCTTCAAACCAAATACAGTGAATCTAATAGAAGAGAAAGTGGAGAAGAGCCTGGAGCACATGGGCACAGAGGAAATTTTCCTGAACAGAACAACAATGGCTTATGTGCTAAGATCAAGAATTGACAAATAGGACCTCATAAAATTACAAAACTCTGTAAGGCAAAGGACAATGTCAATAGGACAAAATGGCAACCAACAGATTGGGAAAAGAACGTTAACAATTCTAAATTTGATAGAGGGCTATTATCCAATATATACACAGAATTCAAGAGGTTGGGAGACTGTTAATGACTGCTTCTATTTTTTTAGAGTTTATGGGACTGTTTAAATAGTTTGTCTGACCCTGATTTAACTTTTGTATCTGGAATCTGTTTAGAAAATTGTCCATTTCTTCCAGATTTTCCAGTTATGTTGAATATAGGCTTTTGTAGTAGGATCTGATGAATTTTTTTTTAATTTCCTTAGTTTCTATTGAGTCTCCTTTTTCAGTTCTGATTTTATTAGTTTGAATACTGTCTCTGTGCCCTCTTGGTTAGTCCTCTTGGTTAGCATTGGGTTTATCTATCTTGTTGATTTTTCTCAAAGAACCAGCTCCAGGTTTTGGCAATTCTTTGTATAATTCTTATTGTTTCTACTTTATTGATTTCAGACCTGAGTTTGATTATTGCCTGTTGTCTACTCCGCTTCGGTGTATTTGCTTCTTTTTGTTCTAGAGCTTTCAGGTGAGCTGTTAAAATGCTAGTGTATGCTCTCTACAGTCTCTCTTTGGAGGCACTCAGAGCTGACTTTTCCTTTTAGTACTGCTTTCATTTGGCCCCATAAGTTTGGGTATACCGTGCCTTCATTTTCTTTAAATTCCAAAGAGTCTTTAATTTATTTCTTCCTTGACCAAGTTATCATTGAGTAGAGCATGGTCAGCTTCCATGCTCATGTGGGCTTTCTGCTGTTTTTATTGCTATTGAATACCAGCCTTTATCCATAGCGATCTGTTAGGATGCATGGGATCATTTCAATCTTGATTTGTCTGATTTGTGACTAATTATATGGTTAATTTTGGAGCAGGTACCATGAGGTCCTGAGAAGAAGGTATATTCTTTTAATATGAAATGTTCTATAGATATCTGCTAAATCCATTTGGTTCATAACTTCTGTTAGTCTCACTATGTCTGTTTAGTTTCTGTTTCCATGATCTGTGCATTGATGAGAGTGGAGTGTTAAACTCTCACATAATTATTGTGTAAGGTGCAATGTGTGCTTTGAGCTTTAGTGAAGTTTCTTTTATGATTGCCAGTGCCCTGGTATTTGGAGCATAGAGGTCTCAGAACTGAGAGTTATTCTTGATGATTTTTCTTTTGATGAATATGAAGTGTCCTTCCTTATCCTTTTTGGTAACTTTTTGTAGAAAACTACTTTTATTTCATATTAGAATGGCTACTCCAGCTTTTTTCTTGGGACCATTTGCTCAGAAAATTGTTTTCCAGCCCATAGAGGTAGTGTTGACAGTATGTTTCCTGTATGCAGCAAAATTCTGGATCCTCTTTATGTATCCAGTCAGTCATTGTATGTCTTTTTATTTTCTTTTTTCTTCATATTTTTATTCCATATATTCTTTATTTACTTTTCAAATGATTTCCCCTTTCCTGGATGCCCCCTCCCCAAAAGTCCCATAAGCCCTCTCCCCCCGCCCCCCGCTGTTCCCCAATCCACCCCTTCCTACTTCCCTGTCTTGGTATTCCCCTACACTGCTGCACTGAGCCTTTCCAGGACCAGTGGGCCTCTCCTTCCTTCTTCTTGGGCATCATTTGATATGTGAATTGTGTCGGGTATTCCAAGCTTCTAGGCTATTATCCACTTATCAGTGAGTGCATACCTTGAGTGTTCTTTTGTGATTGGGTTAGCTCACTCAGGATGATATTTTCCAGTTCGATCCATTTGTTTAAGAATTTCATGAATTCATTGTTTTTAATGGCTGAATGCCTTTTTATTTTGGAATTAGTTCCATTGATATTAAGAGATATTAAGGAGTAGTGATTGTTGCTTTTTGTTATTTTTGATGTTATTTTTAATGTTTGATTGGCTATCTTCTTTCGGGTTTGTTGAAGGATTGTTTTCTTGCTTTTTCTTGGGTGTAGTTTCCTTCCATATGCTGGTGCTTTCCATCTATTATCCTTTGAACAGCTGGATTTATGGAACGCTATTGTGCAAATTAGTTTTTGTCATGGAATGTCTTTGTTTCTCCTTCTACCATTTTTGAGAGTTTTGCTGGGTATAGTAGGCTGGAGTGCGATTTGTATTCTCATAGGATCTATATAACATCTGCCCAGGATCTTCTAAGCTTCAGAGTCTTTGGTGAGAAGTCTGGTGTAATTCTGATAGGTTTGCCTTTATGTTACTTGTCCTTTTACCCTCACTGTTTTTAATATTCTTTCTTTGTTTTGTGCATTTGGCATTTTGACTATTATGTGATTGGAAGAATTTCTATTCTTGTCCAATCTATTTAGAGTTCTGTAGCCTCTTGTATGATTATGGGCATCTCTTGCTTTAGGTTAGGGAAGTTTTGGTCTATAATTTTGTTGAAGATCTTTACTGGCCCTTTAAGTTGGGAATCTTCACTTGCTTCTATACCTATAATCCTTAGGTTTGGTCTTCTCATTTTGTCCTGGACTTCCTGAATGTTTTGGGTTAGGACCTTTTTGTATTTTACATTTTCTTTGACTGTTGTGCCAATGTTTTCTATGGTATCTTTTACACCTGAGATTCTACCTTCTATCTCTTGTAGTCTGTTGGTGATATTTGCATTTATAACTCTTGATCTCTTTCATAAGTTTTCTATCTCCAGTGATGCCTCCCTTTGTGATTCCTTTATTGTTTCTGTTTCAATTTTTGGATTCTGAATGGTTTTGTTCATTTCCTTCACCTGTTTGGTTTTTTTTTATCCTGCATTTCTTTAAGGGATTTTTTGTGATTCCTCTTTAAGGGCTTCAAGCTGTTTACCTCTGTTCTCCTGTATTTCTTTTTTTTTTTTTTTTTTTTTTTTTTGGTTTTTCGAGACAGGGTTTCTCTGTGTAGTCCTGGCTGTCCTGGAACTCACTCTGTAGACCAGGCTGGCCTCGAACTCAGAGATCCGCCTGCCTCTGCCTCCCAAGTGCTGGGATTACAGGCGTGCGCCACCACGCCCGGCTCTCCTGTATTTCTTAAGGGAGTTATTTATGTCCTTCTTAAAGTCCTCTATCATCATGAGATGTGATTTTAATCAGAGTTTTGCTTTTCTAATTTGTTATGTTATCCAGGGCTAGCTGTGGTGGATGAATTGGGTTCTGATTATGCCAAGTAGCCTGAGTTCTGTTGCCTATGTTATTGCCCTTGCCTCTCACCATCTGGTTAGCTCGGGTGTTAGTTAATCTTGCTGTCTCTGACTGTGGCTTCTCCCTTATGTAAGACTGTGTGTCAGTACTACTGGGAGACCAGTTTTTCTATGGGAGGAATTTGGGTATGGAGAACTCTACCACAGGGTTAGTTCAGGGGTGTAGACAGAAACTGGAAGGAACCTTTCCATGCCTCTTCCTTGGTTCCCATGTCCTGGTGGCTAAGGGTAGGCCCCTCTGTGGTCGGGAATTTGAGCAGATATAGTGATCTTACCGGTGCTCATAGGTGTGTCAGCATTCCTGTGAGACCAGCTCTCTCCTGGCAGTATTTGTATATGAAGCACTGTAACATAGGACCATGTCCAGAGAAAATTACTTTTGTAAGGTTCCTATATATTTCTACTCCATGAGTTTGAAATTCTTATGAAGACACTGAAATAGTCTCTGCTTTTTGCTTGATGATACCTCACTTAACACTAAAATAATAAAGAAACAGTGGTCTTGTATGTCTCACAGATTTCCAAAAAGAAAAAAATGTTAATAAAGACAAATCAATAAATATTACTTAACTACAAAGTACATTGTAACTATTTTTCAGTTAGATATAAATAAGTGACATAATAATATTTTTTTAATTTTTGTATTGGATATAATCTATATTTACATTTCATTCCCCTTTTTCTGGTTCCCCATCCCCCAAAAGTCCCACATGCCCTATTCACTCCCCCTGTTCCCCCATCCACCCCTTACCACTTCCCGGTTCTGGTATTCCCCTACACTGATGTTTTGATCCTTTCCAGCACCAGTGTCCACTCCTTCCTTCTTGTAGGATATCATTTGATATGTGGATTGTGTCTTTGGTGTACCAAGAGTCTAGGCTAATATCCACTTATCAGTGAGTGCATACCATGGGTATTCTTTTGAGACTGGGTTACCTCACATAGTATGATGCTCTCCAGCTCCATCCATTTCTCTAAGAATTTCATGAATTCGTTGTTTCTAATGGCTGAATAGTACTCCATTGTGTATATATACCACATTTTTTGTATCCATTCCTCCGTTGAGGGACATCTGGGTTCTTTCCAGCTTCTGGCTATTATAAATAAAGCTGCTATGAACATAGTGGAGCATGTATCCTTATTGCATGCTGGAGAATCTTCTGGGTATATGCCCAGGAGTGGTATGGCTGGGTCCTCTGGAAGTATCGTGTCTAGTTTTCTGAGGAAACGCCAGACTGATTTCCAGAGTGGTTGTACCAGCTTGCGGTCCCACCAGCAGTGAAGGAGTGTTCCTCTTTCTCCACATCCTCGCCAACACCTGATGTCTCCTGAGTTTTTAATCTTAGCCATTCTGACTGGTGTGAGGTGAAATCTCAAGGTTGTTTTGATTTGCATTTCTCTAATGACTAATGATGTTAATCATTTTTTAAGGTGTTTCTCAGCCATCTGAATTTCTTCAGGTGAAAAGTCTTTGTTTAGCTCTGTACCCCATTTTTGGATAGGGTTATTTGGTTTTCTGGGGTCTAACTTCTTGAGTTCTTTGTATACATTGGATATTAGCCCTCTGTCAAATGTAGGGTTGGTAAAGATCTTTTCCCAATTTGTTGGTTGCTGGTTTGTCATTTTGACAGTTTCTAGGCTGCTCCCTCTCACCATATCTCTTCAATATAGGACTTGAGGTACTAGCTAGAGCAATTCGACAACACAAGGAAGTCAAAGGGATACAAATTGGAAAGGAAGAATTCAAACTATCACTATTCACAGATGATATGATAGTATACTTAAGTGACCCAAAACAACTCCACCAGAGAACTTCTACAGCTGATAAACAACTTCAGTAAAGTGACTGGTTATAAAATCAACTCAAGCAAATCATTAGGCTTCCTCTACGCAAACTATAAGCAGGCTGAGAAATTAGGGAAATGACACCCTTCACAATAGCCAGAAACAATATAAAGTATCTTGGTGTGACTCTAACCAAACAAGTTAAAGATTTATATGATAAAAACTTCAGGTCTCTGAAGAAGGAAATTGAAGAAGACCTCAGAAAATGGAAAAATCCTCCATACTCATGGGTTGGCGGGATTAATATAGTTAAAATGGCAATCTTGCCAAAAGCAATATACAGATTCAATGCAATCCCCTTCAAAATCCCAACTCAGTTCTTCATAGAGTTAGAAAGAGCAATTCTCAAATTCATCTGGAATAACAAAAAAACAAAAAACAAAAAACAAACAAACAAACAAACAAAAAAACCCCAGGATAGCTAAAACTATCATCAACAGTAAAAGATCTTCTGGGGGAATCAATATCCCGGACCTCAAGCAATACTACAGAGCAGTAGTGTTAAAAACTGCATGGTATTGGTACAATGACAGGGAGGTGGATCAATGGAATAGGATTGAAGACCCAGAATTGAACCCACACATCTATGGCCAATTGATCTTCTACAAAGGAGCTGAAAACATCCAGTGGAAAAAAGATAGCCTTTTCAACAAATGGTGCTGGCTCAACTGGAGGTCAACATGCAGAAGAATGAGAATTGATCCACTCTTATCTCCTTGCACTAACCTCAACTCCAAGTGGATCTAGGACCTCCACATAAAACCAGACACACTAAAACTAATAGAAAAGAAACTGGGGAAGACCCTTGAAGACATTGGCTCAGGGGGAAAATTCCTGAACAGAACACCAATTGCTTATGCTCTAAGATCAAGAATAGACAAATGGGATATAATAATATTTTTAAAAAGTACAAATTTCAAAATGGGATGAATTATATCCCATTATAAGAAATAAATATGAATTATCAGCATCTTCCATTTCATGAGAGAGTTTCTTGGGAATAATACATCTAAATCCACTGGACAAAGGAACATTCTGATAAGATCTGACAGTTGCACTAATCAGTAGGTGAACAGATACTAATTTAGAGAGTAGTTTGAAGCTATGTTCAGCAGACTCACCATTGGAGCAGACTTACCTTTGGAGCCTTTGAGTTCCCCAAATACAGGTTTTTGGTTAGATTTATAGTACAAAGCAGGCATTTCCTCCTGCATAGTGAGCCTTAAATCCAACCAGAAAGCACTTAGTTACCTCCATATCATCTGTCTCACTATTAGCTTTTAGGAATATTTTGTCATGCTGGTGATTATTATAGTTCACAGGTGTGTAGAAGTATTAATGCCTATTTTCCTTAACAGCCTACAAGGTACCCTTTGGTACTATGAACATTATCAATCAGGAGAAGAAGCTTCTGGTCACTACTAACTTGATTTCTTCATGTCCTTTAATAAAGTATGTGATATCTTCAGCAATAGGCCTTTATCATGTTCTGGTAGGCCACCAAGAACAGGGAAAATAGATTGTATTGTACTAGAGGTCTCCAGAATACCCATAACCAATATGGGGGATATATTTCACACCTGGCACTGCAATTTTTGTTTGGCTTCTGGGAAAACCATGATGTAGGGTAATTCCAATTAAAGTCTTTTCATGAATTATTGAATGTGTATGTCTTTGATACCTATAAAAATAGAAGGTTTCTGTAAGTCTTTTGCAAACATCCTTAGTGTTAGTGATCATATCCTATCTATCCTTTTTTTCACTGTATCCTACTAACCTAAACATTACTTTCCCTTTCCACAACACATAATCTGTGTTATATTATACTGCCTCCCTTAATATCTTTCTTCCCCTGACCCACAATTTTGCCTTTCCAGTCTTTTTTTAATTCTATAGTTATTCCAAGTTAAACACAGAAATCTAAAGATTTGACCCAAAGATCCCCGTACGATCCAGTATATGGATCGTTTGTCTGTCTGGGTCTGGGTTACCTCATTCAGCAGACCAATTTTCAGTTCTATCCACTTACTTGCAAATTTCATTATTTCATTTTCCATGACATTTTGTACAGACAACACATTTCTACTTTCCATTTATCAATAGATGGACATTTAAACCATTCCCATGCCCTACCTATTGTTAATAGAGTAGCCATGCATATGAATGACCACATGTCTCTATGATAGGAAACAGACCCCTTTTAGTATATGTCTAGAAATAGTATAGCTGGGCCATTTGGTAGATCTATTTCTTGGATTTTGAGCAACCACTATGCTATATCCATATTGGTGTTTACAGGTTGCACTTCTATCAACAAGCATAGAGGCTCTCCATTTACCATAACCTCACCAACATTTGATTACATTTTGTTTACAAATTTTCAAGCACTGATAATTTATTTGTTACTCTTTTTCTCTGGATTCTAACTTAGAAGTTGAAGCTTTCAGTGAGTTTACCCTACATCTCTTGGCAATCTGATTTTTATGGTTTTTCTTTAGCTTCTTTTAATTCTCTTGGCTAAATCATTAATATATTTGCAACCTCCTCCATGTTTTTCTTCAGTGTATTGTTTCCTCCCCCTGCTCCTTTTCCTCCTCATTCTTCTCCTCTCCTTCTTCTTTCTTTGTCTTCTAACAATAACCAAATTTAGAGCACTCAGATTGTTGTGAAATACAACGCATGCCTGACCAGACTTACACTATTTTTTCTCCAGTTCGTTTTGGTCTGTAACAAGTAAATTCAAATGTAGTTTTGATTTGTATTTACTCCATGGCTAAGAATTTTGAACATTTTTAGTGAAATTTCTTAGGTATTTTTATTTTTTTTGAAAATTACTATTCAGCTTTATAGCCCACTTTTAGATTGAGTTGTGTTTCCTTGATGTTTAGTTTTTAATTCTTTGTATATTCTAGATGCTAACATTCTATTAGAGGTATAGATGTCAAAAAATTGTTTTCCCATTCTTTGCATTTCTTCTTTAACAATTTTAAAAATTAATGGTTTCTTTTGTAGTACAGAAGATTTTTCATTTCACAAAGTTCTATTTGTTGACTGATGGTCTTGTTTACTGGGTGACCACGGTCCTATTCAGAAAGTCCTCACCTGAACCTATACCCTGAGTTATATTCCATACTCTATATTCTAGAAGATTCTAGTATAACACTAAGAATATTTTTATTCAATAAGTATGAATTTATTTGCAGAGTAGAAAGGATCAAGTTTCATTTTACTACATGTAGATATCCACTTTTTCTAACACTATTTGTTCACAATGCTAACATTTCTCCAATGCATATTGTTGGAATCTTTGTTAAGGAAATAATGGAATAATTGTAGGTATAAGGACTTATATCTAGATCCTTAATTTATGCCATTGATGAATGTGTATGGTTATATACCAGTGCCATGCTGCTTCTACAATTGTGACTCTGTGGTATAACTTGAAAAGAGAAAGGTTGATACTTCCAGCAGAGTTCTATTGTACACACACACACACACACACACACATACACACACACTCCACTCAGAGGTCATCATAATATATACAGTAGAAAGATCATAGTTAAAGAGAACAGAAATCCAACAGTCTCTTTTAGGCATGAAGGGGTACCTACACTCACAAACTCATAACATATGACATACACGAGATCAAGCTAGTCAACACTCTAGCATGGAGGACATTTTAAAGGACAGATTGACTTGATAGATTGACTACTGTATAGTAAATCATCCACATATTTTTGCTTAATGTGTTATTTTTAAGAGAGAAGGAGAGAGAGAAAGAGTTCATGAAATTGGAGGGAATGGGAATATGGAATGAGGAGGTAGGGGTGGGAAGAGTTAGGAGAAGGAGTAGGGAGCTAATATGATGAAAATGAACTCTATGAAATTATCAAAGATTTAATATTATGTTATATTTGAAAAGATATTCACTTCAATGATCATGCTCTGTTAAATATTACAGCAACACTGTGATTACATATAACCAGAAGGCTTACATTTTTAAAATCCACAGTATGAATAGTTCTTTACACATAAACATGTTCTTAAACAAAACACATATGGCTTTCTGTTTCTTTTCTTTCTTTTGGAAAATACCTGGTATGCACTAAAACCAATACTCATTCAGCCTAATCTTTTCCATATTTTATGTACTATACTAGAATAAATTTAATGTTTAGTTCAACTGTGGTGGAGAAGCTTGGAAATCATCAAAAAGCTAAGTGTAAAATTACCACTGAACTGAAGGCAGAGACTTGGAAAAGATCTGTACCCCCAACTATCTATCAGCCAATGAATAAATGAATAAATAATAATGTGCAATCATTTTGGTTTTACTACTTTGATTTTACATAAGAAGGCCATACATAAGACTGAGGTTTTGAGACATATTAAAACATGGATAATACTTAAAAACTTCATGCTAAGTGAAGTAACCAGATCAATTCAAGGGTAAATTTTCTTTAATTACAGTTAAGAAACTTTTACATTGACAAAAGTGAGACTCAAGGTCGTCAGAAGCTGAAGATGGTAGAAAAGTGGAGTTATTTATTGTTTAATGATGACAGAATTTCCGTTTGAGTGTGTAAAACATATAAGAAATAGTCAGTAGCCATACTTTTACAATGGTCTGAATGCAATTAATGCTACTAAAATTATAAACATTAAACTGATCAGGACTAAAGATAGGGCTTAGTCATTTAAAGCACTTGTTGATCCTTCAAAGAATGGGAATTCAGTTCATAGCATCCATGTTCGATGATTTACAATGACCTATAACTCCGGTGCAAGGGTGACTATCATATTTGTCTATCCTCAAAAGATACTGAAACAATACAGGTAGAATACATACATATGCAATTGCACATACATGCACACATACAAATGCATGTTTAAAAATAAATCTTATCATTTTAAAAACTGTCAAATTTGTACTCTGTGGTAGAGCAATTGTCTTATATATAGAGAATCCTAGATTTTTATCTTTAGCATCAAAAGGTGTGTGTTGGGGGCAGAGTGTGAAAAAGGGTAAGTTTCAGATTGTATGTATTTTACCACAAATTTCAAAATGTAATATAATAAATTTACATAAATGTAGACATTGTAAAATATGTAAATTGTGTTTCAATAGTTATCTTTAAATTAAAACCATTTTTATTTCTTAAAACTTGTACCTAAATTAATTTTAGAAAAAAATCATAATTTTAAAATGAGATGGATATGTGTGAAATCTGGTAGAAAACACGCTCTAAAAGAAAAATGTCTTCCTCTTATGCTAAAGTCCAATTAGAACAATTTTTCCAATATGATATTCTATGAACACAACTGATAGTCTTCTAATTATATCAGAATTTAGTAGGTTATGTCTGCACAACAAATAGAAATTTTTTAGTGTTAACTTGGCATAAATATCCTCAGTAGAATGCTTTTCACACTCCACACTTTTCTAAACATTAACAATCAGCAAACATGTCTGTGAGATATAGAGTCACACTACTAAAAGAGATTTCAAAGGACAGCTGCCCCTGTCCTTACCCTGATCACTGAAGTGACTAAAACTCCTTACACTTGCAATAAGGCTGATCCAGTGACAGCAATATTCCCACCCTAATGCATGGTCATTTAGAAACAACACAAATCTATTTCTCCCAAATCTAGAGGCTGAATGTCCAAGATCAAGGCAATAGGTGCCTGGTGAGGACCTTTGTCCTATATTGTCACATGATAGGAGGGAGAAGTACTGGATGGTCACATGTTGGAAGAAGACAAATGCTCTCTCGATGATTTTCTTTAATAAACAGTAGTTTCTTTGAAAATCTTAGATTGATTTCATTCGTTTTAATTCTATTTACGTGCTGAAGCTAAGCAGCTACCTTGGGTAGCCCGGGTCATCACAGACTCCTCTAGCTCAAAGCTCCTTCTTTTGCTCTCAGTTTCTACCCCAAAGCCCCACCTTCCACCTCCAGTAGAGTATTCCTCAGCCAAGCATCAGTCTAGTTTACAGCAGCCAGCCATTCTTTCCCATGCACCTGCAGCCTTTCCCACATTCTTCCACTAGAGCTGTACCTCTATACCATGTCACTGTGCGCTGGCTTAAAGTCTCTAATCCTTAATTATGTAATTCATCTTGCCTACCTGCTTCTCCTACACTGTGCTCACCTCTACAAATAAACACTGACACTGGTTCCCCAAGGCCTAAGAAGACACCAAGCTTATTTAACAATTGTTTCTTGAATGTGTAAATAAAATAATGTTCTCATTTACTTCTACTCTCTAGGGAAAATAGAAGATTAGGGGAAAATAATTCCTGAGCTCATTCTGGAGTCAAAAGAGGGCAAGCTCAAGTTAATGCTCTGTGTTGATCACCATTCCAGGGAAAAGGCCTAGTAGTGCATTCATAAAAGAAAGGGATAACTGGCATTCCACTGGGGCAGATCAACAGCATTTAAGCCCCTTTAGACCCCCACAGTTTAAAGGCCTCCCAGGAGATTTGCTGCAGCCAAAGTCACAGGTTTCCCAGGAGACCTGCAGCAAACCAAGAGCACAGGAGGCAGGCTACAGACAGAGATACCCAGGCCATTTAACACCAGGGACAACCAGGTGACAAGAGGCAAGCATAAGATCATAAGCAACAGAAACCAATATACTTTAGCACCATCAGAACCCAGTTCTCTGACCACAGCCAGCCCTGGATACCCCCAACACACCTGAAAACCATGATTCTGACCTAAAATCCTTTCTCATAAAGGTAATAGAGTCTTTTAAGGAGAATATAAATAACTCGCTGAAAAAAAAAAGGAAAATGCAGTCAAACAGGCGAAGGAATTGAACAAAGAGGTCCAAGACCTAAAAATGGAAGTATAAAAAAAAAGAACTCACAAACGGAGGCAACCCTGGAAATGGAAAACCTGGGAAAGAGGTCAGGAGCTACAGATGCACACATCACCAACAGAATACAAGAGACAGAAGAGAGAATCTCAGGCATAGAAGAAACCATAGAAGATATGGGTACAACAGCCAAAGAAAATAAAAAGTACAAAGAGCTCCTAACCCCAAAGATCCAGGAAATTTAGGATGTAATTAAAAGACCAAACCTAAGAATAATAGGAATAGAAGAGAGAAAAGATTCTCAGTGCAAAGGGCCAGGAAATGTCATCAATAACAACAAAACAAAACAGAAAAACAAATGGATGAGTCAGCAGAAAGCAGTAATACTAGGATTTAAAAGGCCAGCCTCCTTAGGAACTGTGTTCACTGGAAGGCCCCTCCAGCTCACCCTCCATTAGAACCCTGCACACTCTACAGGGCCATAATGTGACCACTATGTGGAATATGAGACCTTGGACATCACCACAAAGGCACTGACACCAATTTTGCCAGTGGTTCTTATTGAGAGCTATTCATTCTCTGACTTAGGGGGCCCTTCCTAACCCCAGCCAAGAGCCTTGGAGGCAGCCTTTTAAAGGCCTGTTGTTGGATCCTGGAAGATGATTCCTGAGGTCCTTTAAATGGGGACCCAGTCCAGGATAGGAGGATGGTATGGAACTGACTGTAGATTGGAGGTCTTCTCTCCATTACCCTCACCATGTGACCAGCTATTAGAGAGGCATGTGGGAAACCTTTGTTCTTTCAGACATAGTTGTGCTCTACAGACCTGGTGCACCTGGAATTTACACAAACTCACCTAGATCAGCCATCCTCTACCTTTCGAGTGCTGGAACTAAAGGTGTTTGCCACCATGCCGCATTGCTTTATTTTATGTGATTTTTTAGCATTTATATTTATATTTTCCTTGTGGTTACTTAATTTTGCTCATGATTCTTTTTAATATTGGGTAATCTCTGTTTCTCCTTTTATTAATCTCTTGCTCTTTGCTTTTCCAATCATAATGTCTACGCTCCTCTGCTGTCTTATTTCTTATATTTAACTTTATTCACATTTATTTTTCTATTCTCTACCCCAGTCCTAATTAGGCTCACTACTGCTGTGATAAAACATCATGACTAAATGTATTTGGATTACATTTTTACATTGCAGCCTGTCACTGAAGACATTTAAGACAGTAACTCAAGCAGGGCTACCTGGTGGCAGGAGCTGATACAGAGGCCATGGAGGAGTACTCCTCACCGGCTTGCTCCACATGGCTTGCTCAGCCTGCTTCCTTATAGAACCAGTAATTACCAGTGCAGGGGAAGCCACCCTCACAAGGAACTGGACCCCCCATCAATTACTAATTAAAAGTGAGCCACCCACTACCCCCAGAGCTCCCAGGGACTAAATCATCAACCAAAGAGTACACATGGAGGGATCCATAGCTCCAGATGCATATGCAGCAGAGGATGGCCTTGTTGGACATCAGAGGGAGGGGAGGCCTTTGGTCCTGTGTAAGGGGATACCAGGACAGGGAAGCAAGAATGGGTGGATTGGTGAATGGGGGTGGGGGCATGGGTTACAGGAATTTTGGAGGGGGAGCCAGGAGAGGGAACAACATTGGAAATGTAAATAAAGAATATACCTAATTATGGGACATATGATGGGGGGGGTAACTGGGAAAGGGGAAAGCCTTTGGAATGTAAACATAGAATATAGAAAATAAAAATTAAAAAAAAAAAAACAGAAAATGCCCTATGGTGTATTGCCTATATCCTGATATATATATATATACATACATACACACACACATATATACATATATACACTATGCATTTATACTGTATAAATACATCATATATATTAAATAATATATGTGATATGTGTTATAATAAATACATAATGTATAATACATGGTATAATATAATGTGATATGTGGTATAACTTATAATATATCATAAATATATAATACATAGGCATTTTCTCAATTGAAACCTGCTCCTTTCAAATAACTCTAGCTTGTGTCAAGTTGACATAAAATCATCTAGCACAGCCCCCTTCCATTACTTTGTTGTTTTGCTATTTTTGCATAAGCCCTCAATTTAATTTTGATTCATTGTTGCTGTTATATGAATAAGAATGGTTCCCATAGACTGAGTGTTTGGTTGGAAGTTTGTAGAACTCTTTGGGATGGAGGAAGTCTCCTACTAGGTATGCCACTATTATGGTCACAGACTCAACTTCTTAAACTATAGGTAAGCCCCTAATTAAAGTTTTCCTTTATACTTACTTGGTTTGATATTGTTGCTGTTTTAGCATCCTGGCTTTCATTTTGGAATAGTATTTAGAATTATATTTCCAAAAATACATTTCTCACTAAAAATATCTCCAAATTAAATAGGAAGAGATGTCCAAGCAACAGGTATGCATAAATAAATAAAATGAATAAAAAGGAAGGAAGGAAGGAAGGAAGGAAGGAAGGAAGGAAAAGAAACAGGAAGGCAATAAAACATCTCCAAAAGATAATATCTTCTTAGAAAATGAATTCAGTTCAAAGACACTGAAATAGATAAAATGTGATTGAAGAATTGAAAATTTACCTGTGAATAATGACTTCATGGAGAAGGCACACAACTATAAAAATGGAGCACAAAAATCAATCCAGGACTTAAAGAGGAAAATGAGAAAAATGGCAAGAAAATTGGAAATATGGGTTTAAAAGATCGCAACATGCAAGACACATTTTATAAAAAAGCTGATATGTAAAATAATGAAAATGCTGAGAATTCCGAAGTAAACAACAAAACCACCACCAACAACAACAACAACAAAAACAAGCAAGCAAAAAACAAGCATCACAGTGTGGAACAAGGAAAGGAAAGGTTCCTGGCCTAAATTGTGAAAGAAGCCAGCTATAGTGGCACACACTTTACGCCCAGCACTCAGGAGACAGAGGCAGACAGATCTTCATGAGTTTGAGGTCAACTTGGTCTACATGGTGAATTCCTGGATAGCCAGGGCTATGTATAAAGACTCCATCTCAAAACAAAACAAAACAAAAACAAAAACAAAAAACAAAAAAAGAAAAATTTAAATACAAGAAAAAAGTTGCATATTTCTCATACTTAGGATACACACACAACATATACAACATACACACATGCTCTCTCTCTCTCTGTCTCTCTCTCTCTCTCATAATATGATGACATCAAGTCAATAAAGTCATACACTGGAGTGAGTCACATTTAAGTTTTCCCCGTTGGACTTCTTCTGTCATTCCTGGAGTCATTATTGTGGAAGGTCCTCATCTTCTGACTACTTTCTTATTTGTTCCTTCTGCAGTGACTAAAGGCTCCTCTCCTCCTGGAAATGAGACTAGAGGATTGGGTTGTCTATTTACATGAAAAAGTTACCAAAAAGAGTGACATGTCTGCAAATAACAAAGAAAAAAACAGAGGAAATTGGGTTGCTCAGACTTGGCAACTCCAATAAAATGAAAAGGTTAAGAGCAAGACATTCTTTATTAAGAATCAAATTATTCATCCAATTAACGAGAGAAGCTTATTTTCAAACTTAGGATAGATTGTAAATGTTATGTTTTCACTTCTATGACAAGAACAGTTCTCTATGAAATTAAGGTTTCTTGTGAAAAATCTAAGATGACTGAATGTTTATAAAGCTGAATCACATTATATCTATGCTTTGCCTGTTATTTTTAATACTGTCAACTCTCCCATATTGGGCTCTAGGCTCACTCATTAAAATTAGAGATTTTAAATTATTTGATATTGCTGTGGGACCATGTATCATCACAATCTTGATAATAAGTTCTACCTAGGTTTCATTATCATTTTGTCCCATTAACATTTTGTCTCGGTCCTTCTTGCTTTTACCTTAAGGTTGTATGATAACCAATGCAGTCCACAGAGGAAAAATAACTGCATATAGTATTCTTTACTGGTACCTTTCTGTACTTACTGATGAAAATAAATACTTGCTATTTTATACTCATTCTTTTTTTTATTTAATTTTTATTTTCTATATTCTATGTTTACATTCCAAAGGCTTTCCCCTTTCCCAGTTCCCCCCCACCATAAGTCCCATAATTCTTCTCCCCCCAACTATTCCCCAATCATTCCCTCCACACACACAATTTCTCTGTTCTGGGTCTACAAAACTGGATCCAATCTTTACAGGCCCAGGGTCCTCTCCTTTCTTCTTCTTGGGGGTCATTTGACTTGCTAATTGTGCCTTGAGTATTTAGGGCTTCTGGGCTCATTGATATCCACTTATCAGTGATTGCATTTCATGTGTATTTTTTTGTGATTGGGTTAACTCACTTAGGATGATATTTTCCAGATCTAACCATTTACCTACAAATTGCATGAGTTTATTATTTTTAATTGCTGAGTAGTATTCCATTGTATAAATATACCACATTTTCTGTATCCATTCCTAAATAGCCCTACTCTGTCCATCTCAGGGGTCTTCAAATATTTTTAATCAGCTGTTTTGCACATAAATCCTAGGGAGACTATTTGTACCTGTGTTAAAGATGGGCCCACATCTGGCACTGCTAGAGTATAGCTTAGCATTCTGATCTGTGCTGTATGTGGTGACACAAGTATGAAGGCCTAGTGAGAAATGTTCATAATTTCTCTCAGAGCTTTATCTGGTTTCATGTCCCTTCCCCCACTCCAGCTTTTGAACTGGGCTTTCCAGCCTCTGCTCTGATAACCAGTTCTCAGCCTGTGAAATTCCTGGCCTTTGTTCTTTATAGAACAATACAGTTCTCTGTTCTCACCTAGAAACCATGGCAGCCTCACCTAAAAGTATTCAGGATCTGCTAGACTTGAAGTACTCTGATCTCAGCAGGCCACCTTCTGAGAATGGAGCAAGCAAGTTCTCTGACTTCACCTCGAGTCTGGGAGGAGGACTTTTTCCAAAATATATATTGACTAACATTTATTACAGTTTCCAGTATTGACCGGCAAATGTCGCCTTGACTCAACTCTCTTTTTGCAGCTTCTCCATTCATCCCTCAGTTTCTCTTACAGGAACCAGTTCACAGTAGCTACAGAATACAACAGTTTCATAGGTAGGTTAGATTGTATTTGGATTCCTCAACTAATCCATTTCTCGAATTTTCTCGCTAATAGATCTCTGAACATAATTAGACACAAAATTTCATTGGAGAAACCATTATCTAGAGAAAACCAAGGCAAGATACAATGTGACTGAAGCAAGAAACTTCAAGTTAAAGAATATAAAATGTAGAGTTTATGAAAAATTTCTTTGTTTTTATTGTGGTTTTATTCTTTGATGGATTAAAGAAAAATCTAAGTACTCTATACATGTCCGTCATTTCTAAGATTACCCAGATGTTACTAGATTTCTAAAACAAGACATTTTTATTAGCTAACCATTTGAGGATATGATTAAGAACAAAAAGGGAAAGGGAAGAGGAACATGGAGGAGATAGAGAGAGAGCAAGAGGCAAGGAAATCAGGAGAGCAAAGACAGGGAAGAAAGCAGGAGAGTCTGGGTACAGGTTGGTCACAGAATGTGCAAAGGTGTTTAATAATTGAGCAACAAATTCATTGTCTCTATGTATGCTGATGTCTAAATTCATCAAGCAAAATCTTCTCTTTCGGGTTTGCAAGTTCAGAAATTCTAAAGGTTTGGCAGATTTTAATTTAGTGTGTCACAACTTTTGTTTCATTTAACAAAAGTTAAATTTTTGCAAAAGTTAATTTCATTTGCAAATTAAATAGCAAAACCACCAGCCACCCCCAACATAAAATTTACTACTATAACCATCACCAACTCTGAGATACCCTTGCATAATGAAGATTTAAAAATTAAGATATAGTCCAGATGGTACAACTTCATGATGGCATTTTCCATGTATCTGTCACCCTGAGGTCAGGATAAATTAAAAAGTTTAGACAAATAGTAATTAACTCAGCCTCGTGTGTGTGTGTGTGTGTGTGTGTGTGTGTGTGACATAAGAAGTACATCCTTTAGAAACAAAGAGGTGTATGCTGTGCTTATTCAGAAAGAGAGAAATCTGAATACTTCATGCTGATCTTCTCACTTTCCAGTAACTTTGTATATTTCTCCTAATGTAGAGGCCCACAGAGAAAATATTTAAATTCAAAAATGAAATATAATAGCCTTATTGAGTGCATGGATTTTTGTGGAAACTTGAAGATAAAGAGGGGGCTTTTAGTACAAAGAGTTTAGCAGTCTAATTATTATGCAAGATCTTTCCTACAACAACTTACAAAGAACTAAGCAATAACATTTATGGAGTTTTTCCAGAATACTTTATTTTTCTATTTCTGCTATAGCTTAGACATTTCAATAAAGTCTGCTCTGTGCCTCCATCACCTCTGCACCAATTTCTCTCATTTAAACAAGAATACATCTGATTGAGGACCAGATGTCTTGTCCCTGGGTGGTTGGTTTATTTTTACATGTGTATTATATTACAGAAAAAAGATTAGATTTGTTAATGAGGTAACTATATTTCAGTTAACTTTGATCTAGTTATTTCCACATCTTATAAAAGAAAGTATTATGTTCCATACACTAAACTAAGGTGCTGCCATTACTAAAACCAGATGTAAATTTAGAGAAAAAAATTCTGACCTCAAACACACAAATTACCAGACTATGAAGTTTGAGAAGGCTCCTGACTGTTCCAAATATCTGGATCATAATACAAGACACACAAGTTTTGAAAATATGACCTTTCCAGGCAGTAGGGTATGGGTGAGATTGTCATGAAAATCATTAATATTATTGTATTAAAATTATAATTGAAATAATGGTTTTGGCTCTGCCCTAGTTAGGAAATCCCTCTTTCTGTCCATAAAAAGGTATGAACATTCTATCTTACTGATCTCAAGATATGCTGGAAAGAAAATTACACCAAACAATCCCACTTAATATATACTACTACATTCAAAAGAAGAAGAGTTTAACACTGTAGAGGTGGTTTCACCCCTAAATTAACCTTAGCTGATCTAAGAATATTCTATAAATATGCATCTTCTATTGGATGAGAACAAAATACAATATTTAAATAATGCAAGTATTATCACTGCATATTCAAAGACAGAATATTTGTAATTTATAACTTGTCTCAGGAACAACAACAAAACTCTACATCATCCTAAAGCAAAATTATGTAACTTGGATTATACATACCTGTTTGATACCTAATAGGGTATCAAACCCTATTTGATACCATCTAGACATGCCTACTCTGGAGGCTGAGGCAGGATGATCCTGAGTTTGAACCCAGCGTGGGCTACAAAATATGACCCTATCTCAACAACAAAACAGCATATACATTTAGTCTTCATAAAATATAAATGCTCTTTATAGAATATTAAGATAGGCAACTCTGGAGTCCGCGTTCTTGACAGAAATTTTGGGATATAATTGTTGAATCAGCCCAGCTTGAGTAGAGCAACCACCCAGTATCACTACCAAGTGAGTCAAACATGACAATGTTCTTATGAAGTTGAGAGAATTATTAATGTATAGTTTGCTTTACTGTAAAACAAATAAAAATTGAGAAATAATTTCCAAGATTGAATATGTTCCTTCAACACAGTTCAGATGATATGCTTATTTACAGTAAAGCTTTGAATAAGTTTAGTATTCAAACACTAGTTGTTGAAAACTCAGTAATCATTGGTATTTTAAGGGGTAAAAATTTATGAAGAATTAAATAAAATTTCTTTTGTATAGAGTAAGTCATGTTCCTGCATTTTTAACTAGAACAAGGACTTATTAGTAAATTTTTGGAAATGTTTTTAAAATAACATGTCAAATGATGTCATAAAACTTAAATTTTATTACTATAGGCTACTATATAAACAAACAAAGACAAAAACCTCATGATCATCTCATTAGATGTAGAAATGCCTTTGATATAATCCAACACCCCTTCATGATGAAAGTCCTGGACAGATTAGGGATACAAGAGTTATATCTCACATAACAAAGGCTGTTTATAGCCAGACCATAGACAATATCACTTAAATATAGAAAAATTCAAAGGAATTTCACTAAAAACAGGAATAGGACAAGGTTATCCACTTTTTTCCTTACCTACTCAATATAGTCCTTGAAGTCTTGGCTAGAGCAATAAGTTAACAAGTATATTGAAACTAGAGATGTCAAAGTTTCTTTTTGGTGATATGATAGCATACACATGTTACCTGAAAAATCCCACAAGGAAGCTCCTACAGCTGATAAACATTTTCAGCAAAGCACCTAGACACAAAATTAACTCACAAAAATCAATAGTCCTACATATGTAAATGACAGACTGAGAAATAAATCAGGTAAAAAGCATCTTTCAAAATAGCCTCACATAATATAAACTAACCTGGGATAACACTAAGTAAATTGTATAAATAAAAATCTCAAGACTTTGAAGAAAGAAATTGAAGATATCAGATGAAAAGAATTCCCATGTTCATGGGTTTGAGGGATTAACCTAATAAAAATGACCATCCTACCAAAAACAATCTATAATTTCAGTGTACTCCCCATCAAAATTTCAACACAAATTGTCACAGATTTTGAAATGACAATTTTCAGCTATACACACACACACACACACATGCATACACACACACACACACACACACACACACACTCACACACCAAGATAGCTAAAACAAACTTGAAGAATAACAGAATTGCTAGAGGTATCGCCATTCCTAATTTCAAGATGTACTACAAATCTTTGGTAATAAAATTGGTATAGTATTCACATAAAAAATAGACATGTTGATCAATGGAATCAAATTGAAGACACAGACATAAAACTGCATACCTATGGACAACTTATTTATGATTTAAAAAAGACAGAAATACACAATGGCATAAATACAGTATCTTTAATAATGATGTTTACCAAATAGATGTGCACTTATCACCCTATATATAAACTCAATTCCAAATAGACCAAAGAACTCAACATAAAACCACATACACTGAACCCAATAGTAAAGAAAGTGGGCAATAGTCTTAAACTCACTGACATGGAAGAAGGTCTTCTGAACAGAACACCAATAGCACAGGCAATAAAACACACAATTAATTAGCAATATTTTATGAAACTGAGACGTAGCTACATGGCAGCGGACACTGTCATTAAGGCAAAGCATCAGTCTATAGAACAGGAGAAGAATTTTACAAACTACACATCTAATAGAGGATTAATATCCAAATTTTATGAAGAATGAAAGAAACTAGATATCAAGAAAACAAATAATCCAATTAAAATCCGGCACAAGCCTAAACTGCAGACACTTGCTCAATCATGTTCATTGTTACTCTATTCATTATAGCCACACATTGAAAAGAATAAAGAAAATGTGGTACATTTACCCAAGAAAATATTACTCAGCCATTAAAAAAATATCATCAAATTTGTAGGGAATTGATATAACTAGAAAAAATATTCTGAGGTATCTAGGATCCAGGAAAATAAATATATTATATATTCAGTTATATGGCGATATTAGCTCTTAAGTCAATGATAACCAAGCTATAATCCATAGAACCAGAGTATAGAGTAAGGGACTAAAATGTACAGATGGATTCTAATTAGGAAAAGGTAATAGAATAAATAATAATGAAAGGATGGGGGGCTGGAAAGGGAGGATGAAGTAAGGCAGGTTGAGAAGAGGAAGTTGAGGGGAAATACAGGTAGAAACAGTGTAAAAGAATTATAGGACATTTGAAGAGTAGTATGGAAACTTAACAGAGTAGAAACTTCATAAAATTTATACATATGAACATGATATAAATAAAATTACCAAAAGAGTGAGGGAGACAGAATCCCAAATGGCCACCTTTTGTTACCAAATAAAGCTCCCAGTACTGGGATTGGGTTACATTGAATTGATCTGTTGGCCAATAGGGTTCAATGGGAATCTCCAAACAACCAAGTCTGTTATCAACACAATAGGTTGCTCTACACAACTGACTGAAAGACCTCATTGATGAAGACAACACTGATGTAGAAACTTAAGGGTTGTTTGGAAAGTGAGTTGTTTTGGATGGTGTTTTGCTGGGGCAAATACATGAAGTGTTTGCCTGCAGTGGATACAGGTCAAAGGCTAAGGTTGACATATAATGGAACATTTCCTGATGTGTACATTAAGTGAAAGGATGTTCTGCTAAAGAAAGCACATGAAAGAGCACATGATGAAGGATTTGTTGCTAACAACATACATGTATTGGTCCACCTTACATTGCATGGTTGAGTTTCATTTGCTTGGACTCAATAGAGAGAAACACATCAAAAACTTCTGGGGATTTGCTGAAGTTTCCTGCTGCTTCCTAGGATTTGGGCTGACTGACTCAGTGATGTCAGCTGAGAAAGATACACACACTGCTGAGGCAAGACACACGGTGAGGCAAGATCTCTGGCGGATACCTAACATTAGGAGGAAGCATAGAATGAATTCTATGGACAGTGACTGGGGCCTAGCTAGGCTTGCTTATAGAACCAGCTGTGCAATGCTTGTTGGTCTTGACCCTTCGCTGAACTTAGCTTTACTGAGAGAGGCACAGCCAAGAACTCCTGGCTTTCCTACTGGTCCTTCCTGCTGTTGGCTTATGCTGAGGCTGAGTCCTGACTGTTTCTGCTAGGTCATGCAACCACTCCTGCTGATCTGACTCTACTGAACTGGACAGTAGAGTTGAGGTGTTTTGCAAGTGAATCAAGCTGCTGCTGCTGCTGCTGCTGCTGCTGCTGCTGTTGATGCTGCTGCTGCTGACCTGCAAACAGAATTGCAGATATCCAGACAACACAGCAGGAGTTGCTCCAAAGTACTATTTCTAAAAAAGGTCCACTTACTCCATATCCTTTCATTTCCACAACATCTGGTGGGTGATGAGCTAAAAGGGAGGTTAAAGCATTTAAGAACTATCTTTTAAAATATGTTCTGAAAAATAAAAGTTATACAACACCCATATAACTCATTGATTATGGAAATATTCTACATAGAGCATCTACACTTATAGTGGTTTTAGTACCTGAAGGTACACTGCATGTTACCAAAAGAGAACCAAAAACATCAAACAAGCTATAAACCTTCTGATATACAATGTTGTCCTGCCTGAGAGATATGCTAAGGCATTAGTGGCACAAAGCTTGAGGAGTAAACAACAAATATCTGATTTGACAGCCCACTCCATAAGATGGGACCCATATCCAAAACTGTGCAGGTAATCAAGGACTGTGGACTATATAATCCAGGGACCTAGCATAAAAGCAAATTCTATTGGTCTAAAATAAACAAACAAATGAATAAGAACAGAGTGATTAAATGACTCCTAACACTATTCTGATATACTCATAGATCAATGCCTTGTTTGGCCAACAACATTAAAGCTTCCTCCTTCAGCAGATAGGAATAAATAAATAGTCTCCATATCCAGTTATTATGAAGAGAGTGACAGACCTTGAAGTAGTCAACTCTAAATCAAATCAATCACATCTCCCTCATAGCTCAGCGAACCCTATGGAAGAGGACATGGAAAGTATGTAAGAGCAGAGAAGACAGAAGACAACAAGAAAAGAAGACTATCTAAACCAGCATGATCAAAGCACATATGAGCTCACAGAGACTGAAGCAGCATGCACAGGTCCTGTGCAGGTCTGTGCCAGTTCCTCTTTGTACATGTTATGGCTTCTAGTTTAGTGTTTTGGAGTTTTTATGGGATTCCTGAGTAGGTGAATGAGTAAATCTCTGATTTTTATGCCTTTTATTTGGCTCTTTTTCTTCTATTGGTTTGTCTTCTCCAACTTTAACATGAAAGATTTGTTTACCTTATATCTAATTTTGTTATATTTTATTATTATTATCTCTCAGAAGACTTTGTTTCTAATGAGAAACAGGAAAGGAGTGGATCTAGATAGATGGGAAGGAGATGAAGGGAGGAACTGGAGTAAGCAGAGGGATGAGAAACTCTAATCAGGGCACATTATGTGAGAAAAGAATCTTTATATTCAACAAGAGAGAAAGAAGAAAATAATTAAAATGCTTTATGGAAATTCAATATTGTTGAAGCAAGAGCGGTGTTGTTGAGTTTTAGACAACATTTTGGTTGCTACAGAAGTGCTTTTTTACTTATGAGAGTGTGGTTTTTGCTGGTTTTGTGTGAGATAGTTACATTCTGTAGCACAGGGGGCCCAGAATGTCTTCAATCTTTCTATCTCAGCCTCTTTAGTGATGGGATTACAGGTATGAATCACCATGCAGAGAACCAGGAGGATGCCATCCTTAAAGAATTTACAATGCTGACCTTTGGTAACTCATTTTCTTTTCTTTTGGAATGATTTATAGTGCTCTATTTCCTCAGTTAACTGCAATGTTGATCTACTGCATTTAATAACAGGGTTATATATTGAGTATTGGGATGCACTCTGCATTGCTATATGTTGTAACTACTTACAAGTTTGTAATGACTTCATAAACATGATTCACTGCACTGATAAGCATGCAGGACAGCTGCAGAATCTGGCTAGTTCTTTCTCCTAGTTTTTCTGTCCTTGATATTCAGAGGTGACTTACCTCCTTCTGTAACAGACCCTTACTTGATATTTCTCAATGGCTTATGGTCTTGTCAGAAAAAGGATTAGAATTTCTTAGGACCAATGAAAAACATCTATATTAATCACATTCTCTCTGTTTTGGTAAATATACTAAGAGTAGCAAAGTTAAGTGTGAGCGTTGATTTGACATAAGGAACAGGAGAAGGATACACTTCCTACTTTCAGCACTAAGGAGGACTTAGCTTACTGAAGGCATTACATCAAAGGAAATTCTTTGTAGATCTTTGGAGGTCACAGAAAATGGGCAGGAGTTCCAGCAGGGAAGAGTTATCCACCAAATGATTTTCTATTTATTTTGTTCATGTTTTAAAATATGTATTGTTTGACTTCAAGCAGTATGCTTGGTTGTTGTAAATGTTCATATCCAACCATCACAAGGTTGCCAGTCTGGGCCCTGTTCACAGAACAGAACTGAAAAAGGTAGGTATTAAAAAGAATGTGAATCAGCTTGCAATGTCTACCCTTAGCCCGCACAATTAATTATGTGGCTACTGAGCTATGGCTTTTTCCCAGCATCATGCAGTGTGTTTCAGGTCTATGGTGATATACAATTGCAGCACAGTGCTTTCTGGTCTACTTGAGGCCCTGTCATTCTAGTATGTTAACATTAGCTCCTACTAGAGAGTTGATCCATACTGCTTAACATTCACATTTAGTAGCACACACCCTCCAGAGCCATGGACAGTAACATGCCTACAGTAGTGAACTACATGCCTTTTAAAATTGTGACATCACCATGATAAAGCTGACATGTGTTAGCTGTTCTGAGAATCAAATAAGGTTTAAAAGATGAAAGAAAGAAAGAAAGAAAGAAAGAAAGAAAGAAAGAAAGAAAGAAAGAAAGAAGGAAGGAAGGAAGGAAGGAAGGAAAGAAAGAAAGAAAGAAAGAAAGAAAGAAAGAAAAGAAGAGAAAAGAAAAGAAAAGAAAAGAAAAGAAAAGAAAAGAAGGAAGGAAGGAAGGAAAAAGAAAGGAAGGATGAAGGAAGGAAGGAAGAAAGAAAGAAAGAAAGAAAGAAAGAAAGAAAGAAAAAGAAAACAGTGAATTTATTCTTATGCTTCCAAACATTATCATGAACTAAAGGTTTTTATGATATACACATGTGAGTGTAACCCATTCCTAAAACATGACATTTTGTTCTGTACAAAAATATTCAGTCACTGCTATAATTTGCTTTGTTCTTGCTGGCCTAGGTCTATACAACCTGACTATCCTCAACTTCTTTCCTTTAAATCTGCCTCTTGGAAATCAGCATTTTACCATCTTGAATCAGTCCATGCAAAACAGTATTGTCTTATGATAATGAAAAAATGTGATATTTAATCCCAGTTAGAATTTTTTTTAAAAGCTGCCAAACACACCAAAGAAGTAAATTAAGTCTTCAATGCAAAGAATAATAGGATCATGTTATTAAGTTCCATGTCATGGTTTCAAGTATACTAAAAAAACAGCAAAGGGTTGGGTAACAAGTGGAACTACAGTATTTTGAGGTATTTACATTGTACCTTGAGATGTATTTTATTATTCCAAGATGAAGTATGATCATTTAAAACAGATATTTTCTAATTTCTAAAGGAACTAATAAAAATGGATAAATGGTACAAAGATGTTGGAAGATAAGTTTAACAAAGGGTATGCAATAGAAATGTAAAAATACATAGTAGCAAGTGTCCCGCACTACCGTCTCGCCAGCAAGAATAACATGGCACACTCAAGATCCTTCTGCAGCAAAGCTTTAATGCTCTTGAGAGGGAGAGCATAAGCCTACAGAGCAGAGACCCAAACACCCAGAAACCCATCCCTTATATAGGCTGCCACCCCTGCCTTGGACGTGTCATCCCCTGATTGGCTGCAGCTCGGGAGAGGCGGAGACCAAGGGATGGTAAACTACCCAGCACCTGCGCACTGACTTGTTTACTTCACGCCTCGGGCAGGATGTTTTGCACAGGCAGGATGTTTGTGCTGGCAGGATGTTTACACCGTTGGCTCCCCACAGCAAGAATATCAGAAACTAAGCAACAGGGACTGGAGTGATGACTCAGTGGTTAAGAGCACTTGTTGTTTTTTACAGAGGACCAGGATTCAATTGTCAGGCCCAACAACATGGCTACAATCACCCATAACTAAAGTTCCAAAGGATGAAATGCCCTCTTCTGACCTCAGTGAATTCCAGGCATGTGTATAGTAAACATACATACATTCCAGCAAACATTTATATACATAAAATGAAATAAAAACATTTAAAAATGAGGATCAAAGAAAAAGAAATAAAATAGATTTTTTAAAGAAAAGAACACACAGCTGGTGGAAAAGAAATCACACAATATCATCATTTATCATTAAGAATAAATGAAGTTATTATTGTACTTAGAAGAGACACATTTCAGAATGACCTACAAGAGGAAAGTAGAACTTATATTGGTTTTAAAATAAATTCACTTCAAATGGAAAGATTCATCAAGAAGAATACAGATTGGCTGAGAATTAAATGTAAAATACAATGTATTATGTAAACACTAACTACATAGTACAGATTTGACTATATGTCCATAATATCACTTAGCAGGACAAGAAATACCACCAGAGATTTAAACAAAGAATTTGCAATGATAAAACACTAACTGATTTCTGGTTTCTGTCTACTCTAGGAGCTTATCTGTGCCACAGTGCTCCATACCCAAATACCACCAGGGGAGATCTGGTCTCACAGGTGTGTGAGCACAGGTAAGACCACCACTTTTGATCAAATTCCTGGCCCAAGAGGGATCTGCTCAGAGCCATCTGGACAGAAGAACCAAGGAACAACCAGGGACAGGATTCTTCCAGTTTCTACCTGCACGCCTGAACTGACCCTTTAACATAGTTCTTCATACCTAAATTCCTCCCAGAGAGAACTGTTCTTTCAGGAGTACTGACACACAGGCTTGCAGGAAGGAAAAGCCACAGTCACGGATAGCAAGACCAGCTAACATCAAAGATAACCAGATGATGAGAGGCAACTGCAAGAACATAGGCACCAGAAACCAAGGTTACTTGGCATCATCAGAACCCAGTTCAGCCACCACAGCTAGCCCTGGATAGCACAACACACCAAAAAAAGCAAAACTCTGAATAAAATCATATCTCATAATGATAGAGGACTTTAAGAAGGACATAAATAATCCCTTTAAAGACATACAGGAGAATAGAGGTAAACAGGTAGAAGCCCTCAAAGAGAAAACAAAATCCCTTAAAAAGTTACAGGAAAACATAACCAAGTAGGTGAAAGAATTGAACAAAACCCTTCAGGATCTAAAAATGGAAATAGAAACAATAAAGGAATCAAAAAGAATAAGGAAGGATACTTCAAATTCATTAAAGGAAAATCTACCAAACCCAGATGTCCCTCAACGGAAGAATGGATACAAAAAATGTGGTATATATGCACAATGGAGTACTACTTAGCCATTAGAAACAATGAATTCATGAAATTCTTAGAGAAATGGATGGAGCTGGAGAACATCATACTAAGTGAGGTAACCCAGTCTCAAAAGAACACCCATGGTATGCACTCACTGATAAGTGGATATTAGCCTTGAATCCTAGGACACCAAAGACACAATCCATATACCAAATGATGTCCAACAAGGAGGAAGGAGTGGACCCTGGTTCAGGAAAGGCTCAAAGTATCAGTGTAAGAGAATACCAGAACAGGGAAGTGGGAAAGGGTGGATGGGGGAACATGGGGAGGGAAAAGGGCATGGGGGACTTTTGAGGGGCAGGGAACCAGAAAAAGGGAAATGAAATGTAAATATAGAATATATCCAATAAAAAATACATCTTCTACATAGATAGTTATTCTTAGATATTCTGAGCATATTAATGATTTTAATAACTAAGAAGTAGATAGGTAAACCATTAATAATATTATTTGTTTTATATTCTGGCTTTCAAGCTTTAGTTATCTATCTATATTTAATACCTTTTTATTTTATATGAATGTGTTTGATTACTCTCAGAATCTTAAAAGTTTATACTGCTTTTTAAAAACTATTTCGGAGATTGTTTTTCATATTTAAAGCTAGTCACACTTCCCTTTGTTAATGTATTGACTTTAAATACCATGAGCATCATCCTTTGGTTGTACAACAGAGAACAGGAAAATGAGTACATTTCAGCTTCTTCTCTTCCCACTGTCCCTACTCTTATTGTGCATTTTTTTTTTTTGGCTAATTTGTTTGTCTTCTCCACTCTGCTCCTTACTAACAGTTTAGCCTTTCATGTGCTACAGCGTGTTTGTACATTTGTACCTTAGATTCCTCTTCAATGAAATCAGAGTAACAGTGGTAACGTAATACAGTTGTTATAAGCTTTTGCTTTGATGTTATCTTCACTCTCACTATATCCTAGTGGTACCGTCAAGATATTAATCAGTACAGTTAAACCTGGAATGTGATTTATTATTTTAAACAAGACGTGTATAAATTAACATGTGCACCTTTGTGTGTGTGTGTGTGTGTGTGTGTGTGTGTGGTTTTTCGAGACAGGGTTTCTCTGTGTAGCCCTGGCTGTCCTGGAACTCACTTTGTAGACCAGGCTGGCCTCGAACTCAGAGATCCGCCTGCCTCTACCTCCCAAGTGCTGGGATTACAGGAGTGAGCCACCACCTCCCGGCCATGTGCACCTTTTTTGTTCCTACTCATTTAGTTCCTAATATTGTCATTAGTATCTCAATATTAGTGTTATTACTTATTAGAAAAATTTACACATTTATTCTCTCTTTCTCTCTCTGGGTGTGGATAGGTGAACATGCATACATGCATGGGTGTGTTTGTGTGTGTGTGTGTATGTGTGTGTGTGTTTATGTATGTATGTATGTATGTATGTATGTATGTGTCTGTGCCTGGATGCATACATACAGAGGTCAAAAGACATCAGTCCTGTCTTTCCAAAATGTAGAATTCTGGAATCAAACTCAGGTAATTAGGATGGCAGCAAGCAACCTGACCTGCTGACCTTATATTAGGTATATAGATTAATATTTATGTCTCAGAGAAGGCAATATCATCCTAATAAAAACTGGGACCTAATAGTGATAGTTTGTTCTGCTTTTTTAAAAAATCACAAATAAACAAACAAAAATCTATATTTGTCTTACAATTTTATTCATTTTTACTATGAGTTATTTAAAGCAACATATTTGAGAATAAAGTAGGAAATGGGGAACACAGGTTACAATCCATAGAACTTAAGGAGGTTAATAACCAGAAGGGCCCAAATAAGAATGTCTCAATCCCACTTGGGAAGGACAAGAAAGCAATCATGGGAGGAGGGCGAGAGAGGGAGGAACCTGTGTGGGAGTGGGAACATGGAGGGTAAAATGGGAACATGACCAGGTATCGTAGGATGGGAGAAACAGGACTGAAGTCCTGAGGGCCAGCAGAAAGAATGGAAACTGGCAACCTCAGAAACAGTAATTTTTTTCTCTAAGAATTTCATGAATTCATTGTTTCTAATGGCTGAATAGTATTCCATTGTGTATATAGACTACATTTTTTTGTATCTATTCCTCCATTGAGGGACATCTGGGTTCTTTCCAGCTTCTGGCTATTATAAATAAGGCTGCTATGAACATAGTGGAGCATGTATCCTTATTGCATGCTGGGGAATCTTCTGGGTATATGCCCAGGAGTGGTATGGCTCGGTCCTCCAGAAGTATCGTGTCCAGTTTTCTGAGGAACCACCAGACTGATTTCCGGAGTGGTTGTACCAGCTTGCAATCCCACCAGCAGTGTAGGAGTGTTCCTCTTTCTCCACATCCTCATGAAATTCTTAGAGAAATGGATGGAACTGGAGAACATTATACTAAGTGAGGTAACCCAGTCTCAGAAGAATACCCATGGTATGCACTCACTGATAAGTGGATATTAGCCTAGAATCTTGGGACACCAAAGACACAATTTACATACCAAATGATGTCTGACAAGAAAGGAGTGGACACTGGTGCAGGAAAGGCTCAAAGCATCAGTGTAGGGGAATACAAGAACAGGGAAGTGGGAAGGGGTGGATGAGGGAGCAGGGGGAGGGAAAAGGGCATGTGGGACCTTTGGGTGCGGGGAACCAGAAAAAGGGAAATGAAATGTAAATATAGAATATATCCAATAAAAAATGAAAAAAAAAAGAAACAGTAATTTTTAATGACATCCAAATTATAGAGGCAGAGAAGAGAATACCAGAAGACATAATTCAGGAAAATGACAAAGTTCTTAAAGGAACAAATAATATATTACTATATAAATTAAACTTCTAAGTCATTTTGGCATCAAATAAACCATTTTAAAATTTATTTATTTGTGAAGTAAAATGTGTCAGAAATGGCAGTTTTCAAATACAACACTGGGAAGTTCTGTGTGTCTTTAAATTTGTCGTTCAGCTGTGGTGTTGAAAGTGTGAATATATATCATGCATGTCTTTTGGGTCTGAGTAACCTCTCTCAGGATTATATTTTCTAGTTCCATCCATTTGCCTGCAAAACGCATGATGTCCTCATTCAGAATAGCTGAGTAGTATTCCAATGTGAACCTCATTTTCCGTATCCATTCGTCTTTCGTGGGACATCTGGGTTGTTTCCAGCTTCTGGTGATCACAAATAAGGCTGCTATGAACATAGTGGAACACATTCCCCTTTGGTATGGTTGGGCATCTTTTGGGTACATGTTTAAGAGTGGCTCTTCAGGTAGATATATATCCAATGCAATGATATAACACTAACTGATTTCCAGAGTGGTTGTACCAGTTTGCAATCTCACAAAAAATGGAGGAGTGTTCCTCTTTCTCCACATCCTCACCAACATGTGTTGTCACCTGAGATTTTGATTTTAGACATTCTGATTATACAAGGTAGAATCTCGGGGTCATTTTAATTTACATTTCCCTGATGAATAAGGAGGTATGTAACAGAGGCTTTACTTTTTTTTTTTTTTTGGTTGGGAGATTTTAAAGATTGCTTCTATTTCTTTGGGGGTTATAAGACTGTTTAGATGGTTTGACTGAACCTGATTTAACTTTGAAAACGGGAATATGTCTTCAAAAATGTCCATTTCATCCAGATTTTCCAGTTTTGTTGAGTATAGGCTTTTGTAGTAGGATCTGATGATATTTTGGATCTCCTCCCTTTCTGTTGTTATGTCTTCCTTTTCATTTTTGATTTTGTTAGTTTGGATACTGTTTCTGTGCCTTCTTGGTTAGTCTCGCTAAGGGTTTATCTATCTTATTGATTTTCTCAAAGGAGAAACTCCTGGTTTGGTTGATTCTTTGTATAGTTCCTTTTGATTCTTCGGTTGATTTCAGTCCTGACTTTGATTATTTCCTGCTGTCTACTCATCTTGGTGTATTTTCTTCTTTTTGTTCTAGAGCTTTCAGACGTGCTGTTAAACTGCTTGTGCGTAGTCTATTCAGTTTCTTTTGAAAGGCACTCAGAGGTATGAGTTTTCCTCTTAGCACTGCTTTCATGGTGTCCTAAAAATTTGGGTATGTTGTGCCTCATTTTCATTAAATTCTAAAATGTCTTTAATTTCTTTCTTCATTTCTTCTTTTACCAAGTTATCATTGAGTAGGGCATTATTCAGCTTCCAAGTATATTTGGGCTTTCTGCTATTTTTGTTGCTAATGAAGACAAAACTTAGTCTGTGGTGATGTGATAGGATGCACAGGATTATTTCAAACTTCTTGTATCTGTTCAGGCCTGTTTTGTGTCCAATTATATTGTCACTTTTGAAGAGGTACCATGAGGTGTTGAGAAGAAGGTATATTCATTTGTTTTAGGATGAAATGTTCTATAGATATCTGTTAAATGCACTTGGTCCATAACTTCTGTTAGTTTCACTGTGTTTTTGTTTAGTTTGTGCTTACACGACCTGTCTATGAATGAGTGTGGTGTTGAAGTGTCCCACTCTTACTGTGTGGGGTGCAATGTGTGCTGGGAGCTTTAGTAAAATTTCTTTTATGAATGTGGGTGCCCTTGCATTTGGAGCATAGATGTTCAGACTTGAGAGTTATTCTTGGTAGATTTTCCTTTTTGAATTGGATATATACTATATTTACATTTCATTTCCATTTTTCTGGTGCCCTGCCCCCCAAAGGTCCCACATGCCCTTTTCCTTCCCCGTGTTCCCCCATCCACCCTTTCCCACACTTCCCTGTTCTGGTATTCCCCTACACTAATGCTTTGAGCCTTTCCAGTACCAGGGTCCACTCCTTCCTTCTTGTCAGACATCATTTGGTATGTGGATTGTGTCTATCACCACCACCTGAAAACACTACTGTTTTAGACATCAGAGTATTTCCAATCTTCTTCAGTGTTGAAAATGAGGCAGCGACTCATAAATTTGTTTTTCATACATATGTGTATCTATAAGATGATGTGTTAGAAGTGTTAAACCATAAAAATATCTTTTGTAATTTGGTTGCTAGTGCTGAATTTCTCACAGAAAAGGTTCTCTCCTATTTATATTACACACACATTGTTATCTTCCCACAATCTTGCCAGTGCTAGCTATTATTAGTTTTCATTTAGTCTTGCTATTTTGGCAGACAACATAAAAGTTCGTTTTTAAGACTTGTGTTTTCCTGATTAATAATGACACAGAGAAGCTTGAAAGCACCGCATTTATTCTTAAATTACTTAACCCTGTGCAGTACTTCTTTTCTAGCAAGTGTTTATTACCTATGTATGTACGTGTTCAAGGGTGGGCATGTACAAGCTGCATGTGTGCACATGGGCATATGTGTGTCCATGTAATGAGCACACAGGTGTATTATAGAGGCCAGAAGTTGATATCAGGTGTCTTCCTCCATTGCTATCCATTGTACTTAAGACATAGTCTGTCACTAAACCTGTAGTTCCCAGTTTTGTTAGACTGGCTGGTCACCCAGCTCCTGGAGTCCCCTGCCTCTGCCTGCAGGTCTAGAGTCTAAGCATATGCTTGTGTACTTGGCTTTGCTAACACTGATGACAGTGATCCAAAGGCAGGTTTTTATGCTTCCACAGTGAGCATTTACTGAGTTATCTCCTGGGTTCTTGTCCCTCATAAGTGACTTCCTCACAATAAAGCTCTATGGAAAAGCACATAGACCCTGGAGTTAGATTTTATGAGGTCAGATCTTGGCTTTAGCACTTACTGTCTGTGTA
Organism: Apodemus agrarius; assembly: GCA_964023405.1. Lineage (NCBI taxonomy): Eukaryota > Metazoa > Chordata > Mammalia > Rodentia > Muridae > Apodemus > Apodemus agrarius. Next base: position 37,871,953 of record OZ030021.1, on the reverse strand, counting down.
TATATTGTCTCTGAGACTTTTTAAAAAAGGGCATATTAGCTAACTCATAGGTTTTTATGAGGACTATATTATTTTCTGTTACTATTTATGCTTATGATCATGAAGGTTCTCAGTTTCTTCATTTATTATTATCACAAGGTCCACAATAAATGCAAGCATAATTATGGATTTTTCTTTGCTCACTTTTTAATATTTATCATCGTATTCTGCATAATATCTTTATAAGGATAATTAAAAGGCAGATAGTTAATGTCATCCAAAGGAATGAACTTATAGTCTCTGGGTGTCTGATTTAAGGAACCAGAGTCCTGCACAGCTGTGTTCCTTTTTTCTTCTCAGTAGATAGTCATCACTAACCATTCATCTAGGTATGGGTCTGTGTAGAAGTTCTGAGATCAGATCCTTTGGGATAGCAATGTAGGGTGAACTTCACACAACAGTTATGGGCCATAGATATATAGTAGTCATGTTAAGCTGCTTTAAGTATTGTAAATCTCTTAGGTATTAAATAGACTCTGAAAAAATAGAAGGCTGACTTAAGAAATGATTGATATAGCATTAAAGATTTTTCTGGGAAACAGAGACATGTGGGCAAAGGTTGATTTTACTCTATTTTTACTATCTATAGGTTTGTCTGTCTCCTATCTATATTTATCATCTACCTATTGCCTATAATCTCTCCATCATCTGTCTACCTATCTAGCATCTATAATCTACCTATCATTTGTCTACCTATCAATCTACCAATCTATCTATAATCTATCTTTCATCTATTATCTATCATCTATGTATTTATCTACCATCGATCTCAATCATCTATCAATCTATTTACCTATTTGTCATCTATCATCTAACTATCATCTATCATGTATTTATCATTTATCTATCCATGTATTATTCATCTATATGGTCTTCTATCCATCTCTGTATTATAAGAAAATGGTTTGTACAATATGATATCTAGGTCCACAAAAGCAAAAGTGTAACCCTACTCCATGATCCTGACAACTAGCAGAACCACAAGTAACAGTTCTGTCTCAAGCTGTGGCTGAAGACAGAAGAAAATCAGGCAAAAATAAAATGCCTTTTCTGACTCAGACTTTTGCTGCTAATTAAGTTCTTCACAGATAGGATAAAGCCCACACACTGTTGAAGGATAATCGTCACTTCTCAGTTTACGGATTGAACCATTAATCTTGCCCACAACCAAACACCCTCACAGACAAGGCAGAATAAAGTTTGAGTTAGTATATGGGTGCCTGAGGCCTACTCAACTTATGTATTAAATTAGTTATCACAATACTACTCATGAAGATGTTAGACTCGTGACAAAGGTTTATTAAAAAAGGAAAATAGAACCTAATAAAAGAGCCTAAATAAATACAACAATCGATATAAAGTGGTCAGTTCCCAAACTATCCACTCACAAGCATGTACTTACGTGGTTTCTTACATATACATCTGTGTGTGTGTGTGTGTGTGTGTGTGTGTGTGTGTGTGTGTGTGTGAGAGAGAGAGAGAGAGAGAGAGAGAGAGAGAGAGAGAGAGAGAGAGAATGAAATAATTTTAAAAGGAGGCAATCAATTTAAGAGTGGAGGGGTCCTGGAAGGAGTTGAATGGAAAGGAACTCAGAGAATGTGGAGGAAGAAAGGGGAAGGTGGAAAATGATGTAACTATATCTTAATTAAATGTATAAAAGTAAATAAAACTGGAGGGAACCACTAAAATTTTCACCCTTCAATCAAATTTGTTAGAAGATTTTCTCAATTATTTTCTTTCTTGTTCTTTTCCTCATGTGTTTTTACTTCCTTAGGTCTGAGACGATTCACCAAAAAAAAAAAAAAAAAAAAAAAAAAAAAAAAAGGTCTGGCAATAATCTGTCATTTGCCTTCCAAATCACTTTCTCTGGTCAAAAAGTTCCAGTACTTTTATTAGCAATGCAACTCATTCTCCTCTACCCAAGATTAATATCGACAGCTTTGAATATAAGAATACTCATTACTGTATCATCTCTGTTTTTTCCAGAAGTTCTCACTACTTTTAGATCCCTCCCATGAAGATCAAAGGACACAAACATGTAGTCCCTTCTCCTGAAAGCTGTCATTCAATAATTCTTCACACAGCCATACCAAACACCGCTTCAGTAATCACTGCTACTACTTACAACAAGCGCTGTAAGGTGGTTTAATATTCTAGTCACCCTTGATTGGCTATGATAGACTTTGTTGATGGAGAGCTTATGCCAGACAGAATTACACAAATATGAGAGAACTTAAATCACATATTAAAATAAACATTTCTTGGTCTGGATATTAAAGCACCATCGTTTTCATGGAATTAATTCTGAGATGCTGCAGCAATATTCATGATATTGAGAGTATCTTGTCAAATAAACTTCAAAGGTACAGAACAAAATACAAGTTCTGTAAAGTTGAATATTCTTACATGTACTTTTAAAGTCAAGTGTAACATTAACTTTATAGAGTTAAATTTTAAAATGGATCTTTTATTTTTTGCTATGAAAACATAACTTTTTTGTCATAACCTAGAAATTCAGTTTGATTTTTGGATCTAATACAGCCTTTTCTATATTATACTCATTAAGTAAAAATATTAATAAAAAAATAAATAAATTTTTAACTTAATTCTTTTAGAGTTTATACCTGAGTACTGTGCTTATATCATTTCTACCCCTCCCTCTCCCTGTACCCATATTTATTTTATGGCCCTTAACTCATTCTTATATTGATGACCTCTATGACCTCTCCCCCTCTAATTAGTAATGTTTTACACACACACACACACACACACACACACACACACACGCACACACACACATACCTACCTACAGAGATCAGTCAGTATTGCTTACATGCATATTTATTAAACGCTGATCCTTTGGGATTTGATACCTCATGAGCTGGCTCCTCCCTGGAGAAAAATGACTCTCCTTTTTACAGCAACCATTTATTTCCTGTGGCTTTTCCGCTAGGATTGGATACTTTGGATCCTGTGAAAGTCACTTACTGGTGTTTGTTTGTTTGTTGTTTTGTTTTGCTTTGTTTGTCCATCTGTTTAGGCAATTGTGTCCATTTGTTAGCAAACAAATTGTGTGGAAGACCAAATAATTTCACGACAATAATAAATGGGAAAGCTAGGAACTGAATTTAAGTACGTCTGACAAACTACTTTCTCTCTTAATATGGGACACTCTTGGGGTGGGCAGAACAGTAGCTCCCTATAAAGTTTGCAAGCTATGCTTCTCAGATCTCTAGCCAAGTTGTTTATCAACAAACTAAGCATAAAGTGCCAAGGACAGGGCTCTGTGGCATGCTGTTAGAGATTTTTTTGTTGAGTTGACAGCAAACTATTCATCAATATGTTCTCTGCAGAGTAATTCCACCAGCTACAAACTGACCTAATTTTATAAAAAGCACATCCCATATATTGTGATATTTACAAAAGTACAATGAAGCTCTATCAGAAAAGTAACCCAAAATCCTAAAGACTTTTGTCTATCTATCTATCTAACATTTCCAGGTTCTATGAGAATAAATTGGCTCACTCATTATTTAAGACAATTTACTTGGTCTTATTCTTTCAGTGTTTTTCAAAGCTATTATACAAATAGCAACATCCTCTGTATCTCTGAGAGGGAAAATTTACTATGATGTATCTAAAAGTTCATTTACAAAAAAGAATCTACTAGATTTATAATAAAACTATTATTTTAGAGATTGTACTTTTCTGTACAATTGATTTGGTCATTTCAACCTACACAATATGAAAAATACAATTTCAGTTAGATTGCTATAAGATTATGCACATTGGTGCCCTGAAACAAATATATAAAAGAACTAGCACATGCACATGCCTCCCATCACCTACATATAACTGATGGAAATCTACACCTGATTAGCATTAGCAACGAATCAATCTCACTCATTTTGAACAAGGTCTTCTTCCATGGATGGATGGTCTGTGTGCTTAATTTCTTTGCTTCTTATTAAAGTTACACATAAGAAATGATTTGTTTCTTCTTGGATCTAGTGTCTTAACAAACACACCAAAGGCCTAGTGTGGTTGTTCACACAAAAGTCAATCATTAACCACTGCTGTGGTACATTCTCATGGCTCCCCTCCATCTTCATCCCTTGAACTATTCAGAACATGCAATAATCATGAACATATTTGCTTGGTTGTAAATCATTCTTCTGACTTCTGTATACTAATTCTATAAAACATTCATTCTGCTACATCCTCCTACCTATCACATTTTTCCCTAAATGCTCTATGTGTGCTTATATGGTATATTACTTTTATGTTTGGGAATATTTGCTTTCTTTTTTTTTTCTTTTTTGGTTTTTTGAGTCAGGGTTTCTCTGGGTAGCCCTGGCTGTCCTGGAACTCACTCTGTACACCAGGCTGGCCTCAAACTCAGAAATCCACCTGCCTCTGCCTCCCAAGTGCTGGGATTAAAGGCATGCACCACCACTGTCCGGCAAATATTTGCTTTCTTCTATGTAATATTACCATCAACTGGAGACTAGGAAGGGGGACATTTAAAACATAAATAAATAAAATAACTTATAAAATGAATCTATTCTGCTCATAAAACATTAGGCTTGAAATCAAGGTATTTATCTCTTCCTATGGGGAGAAGAATAACTTATATAAAGGAAGTCAATTTGAAACATCCCAGTAGTCTTTATTCTAATAGCTCCATCTGTAGCCAAGCTAATATATATCTACCAGAAACAGGACACAGACCATATGTCCTTCCTCTTCTTTGCTTTTGTGACAGCATTTCATGTGATACCTCTAGGTCTTATTTGATAAAATATATGAAACAAAAAAAGAATTTTACATGTTTTGTGGCTTATATATGCCTGTCTTCATGTTAGAACATTTTTTATTAGAATATAAGTTTTCTTGCCAAATTAGAGTATAAGCTATTTCAAATTGACTTTCTTAAATATCCTCATATGCAGTGTGTCATTACTGCTCCTGTGAGAAATGCAGCTTCCAAATGGAATACAAGGAGAGGCACAGAGGGTCCAGCATAACTAGGATTGGAAGAGATGGTTGAGAGATCAGACCTACCGTTAAGAACAGCAGGATCACAGGATAAAAGCAAAACCTTAGTGAACAACCAATTGGTTAGTTTTGGGCTAAGAAATTTTGATGATAAGGAAGACAATGACAATGATGACAAAACATACTTGTATCAATTTTCTTTCTCCACAAGCAACTATCTCAATGAGACTCACATAGAGTATACCACTGTGATACTTGGCCAGAACATCTAGGTTATGCCAGAATAATTCCCTGAGCATCTTAGTGGGATGATAACATTGTTGAAACTAGTTCTCATACATATTTAAATACATATAATTGTCATTGTGAAACTATTTCCAGACATCCCCTATAATGTTCTTATGATTTAAATTAATGTACTAGATTTATAATAAGCAATCTATCTCAGTTTTTATTTATTTTTATGTAATAAATTATTTTACTTTACATGTTCTATGAAACTTTAAAAATATTTATTTTTTCATTGAATATTTTGTTCATATTCTTTCCCCTGTTCATTTTCTCATAGATTCTCATCAATACCTTACCTACCCAATTTCATATATCTCCCTTTCTCTCAAAAGTAAATAAATACATAAGTGTAGAAAAGAATAACAAAACCAAAGTCAAATCATGCAAACCAAAAGAACACAAAAAATTAAAAAGACAAAATAAATTACCAAACCAAGCAATATATGCAGAAAAAATAAACAAGGCATTCATTTAGTATTCAACAACTTCTCTTAGGCAAGGGCCTAAGAATATAGCTAATATACCCAATAACATGACCTTAGAGAAAGCTCATTTTCTCTCCTTAGTTTAGATGTTTTGAAGTATAATAAGAAAATAAATGCCCCAGGTATATTGAGCATCCTTGTCTCAGGGACCCTGTTGCTACCTGTCAGTTCCCTTTCAGAGTAGAAGCAAGGAGGAGGGCATGCTCTAGAGTCACTTCCACAAGTCCAGGAGACTCATCCTGGAATGAGCACCTGGGCTTTCTCTTAAAATCTTTACCTCCTTTTGACTTCAAACTGTAGTTGCTCCTTAGTGAGAACTTGGTTACACAACCAAAACAAAGTTGACAATAGGACTGAAATCTCATGATTAGTTTAGACTAAAAATCTCTGTGTGTGTGTGTGTGTGTGTGTGTGTGTGTGTGTCCCTATGTGTAGAGTTAACCCAGTGTGGACAGAAACAGCTGTTTCTTGGAATAAAAGAGAGTCAAAGTCAGAAAATGGTTACAAAGCTCTGTACACTAGCTAAGTTTTGTTTCAGTGCACATACAATATCCCATTAGCCTTAGATCATGGGAAAACCTGATCCTGAAAGATTTTAGAACAAATTTCCCATATCAAAGTTCATTTCTTAAGACCAGATCAGTCTCTGAGCACTTGGCCTAAAAAGGTCACCATAAACAACACCCCTTCTTGTGTGTGTGTGTTTTTTTTTTTGCTTTAATGTCACATGTTTACACACTAGAGACGTTCCCAGAAGTTCAAAGAATGACAAATCAATGGCTGACATAAGGAACTTCTCCTGATCTTTAAATTACGCTTTTTGTAATTTATGTAGCCTATATTTTTTATTGGTTCTTGTGTGATTTCTGTCTAGAATTCTAATGGTTAGTTTAAGGTCAAGCTCAGCACAAGTGAATGCTTGCTAATGTGTCAATTGAAATGCATCCTGTGATGAAGTTCTGACATTTCACTGGGGGCCTTTGCCTAGCTCCAATCTTCTGTCATTTTGACAATTGAATCTCATTTGGAAGGAAAGGATAAAAAAGACAAATCTACATCTTGACATCTTCTGACATGTCTCTAGAGGTGATGGATCCCTGTTTTGGATGAGGCTCAAAATAATGGAGCAATGGAAAGTCAATGAGAGAAGTGCTCTTCACAGTGGAATCAGCCTAACTGTCTGTCAAAACATCTTGTCAGCTTCCAAAACAATGATTTAAATCTCAAATGCAACTTATCTCCCAGTGATGTGAGGTGGTTACACACGCATACTTAGACACATACACAAATATACCCAAAACATTCCTCATGGTTGCAAAATATGCTGTATCTTCTTATGTTTGTAAACATGATAGAAAATATACATATTCAAAATCCCAAAATGCTAGCACAGAAATACAAGTTTGCTCTTTGTTTTTTCTTATTGGATACAAATTTGATTGACTTTCTATAAAAATATGACTGAAAAGATTAATTCTCAGAGCTGAATCCCCGCTACAGATCACCCAAGTTGACAGGGCATTTATCTTTCGAAGGGCTTTTGTTTTGTATTACCATGTTTTTCATTTATAATATCTGCTAATGATTTATTATGTGTCTATGCCTTAGGGATGATCATTTTTTATTTCAATTTGAAACTAAATCAGGAGCTCAAGTTGCTTAAACTCTCCTGATTTGCAAAATAAATAATAAATAAAAGAAGTGCATGTTGTATGACATTCCCTAACATATGTATGGCACTGACATGCTTCCCTCGGGGAAAGAAAAGCAAAGTTATTAACTGATTTAAAAGGAACAGCTAGATGAAGACTATCTATCACCAATGCTTGTGAATTCTCATTTCTAAATGCTATATGATGATGATGATGATGATGATGATGATGATGATAATTTAAACAGAGTTTACTGAACCTGAGTTATATTCCAGTGGATGAAGTCATCCTCATGGATCATGCTGAAACTCAGTGGAGGCTTAGTTCTCCACCTACCTCTTTCCTAGGGTCATTGGGTTGGTCACCAAGTAAGCAATGGGTGCAGTTTTCCTGACATTGAAACTAGCATAGCCAAAGATCTATCTGAATTTAAAAATGGGAAGCATCATTATAAGGTCATGACTCAGGCATCTAAGACACCTAAGACATCATCCTGTTATTCTCTTCAAAGCACACTCAGCTCTATGGCCTATAGCATGTCTTGGGAAATCACGGTGCTTTAAAATAACTGCTTCAAAAGTGAGCTATCATTATTCAACAGTAAGATTTTTAAATAAGAAATTTGAGTAGTAGAGGGTGGACAGCAGTCAGATCCTATAGGATCCTACCTGATTTCATTTTACTTTTTTATTATTTTATTTTTACTGACCGTATCATGAGAAAATTGTACTTACTTTTATGTCTCAAATTATCTTCCATGTTTAGGGAGAATTATATAAGAATATATTATTATCACTGTATTGTTTAACACTGACAAAGGTACAATAAGTTTTTATTATACTTACTCAACAAGTCTTTATGAGTAGTTACTAAGTATAGGGATTCTTTTGGCTATATAGACTATGAAAATAAATAAAAGCTTTGTTCTTGAAAAAGTAACTCTCTTTTAATACACCTAACAGTCTTGAAAGCCACTGCTATTATTAACTTCACTTCACAGAAGATAAATATAAAGGATATAGAGGTTAATTAATTTGCCTGATGTCATGTAACAGCTTAGTTCAAAGGCAGACTATGAATCCTGGTCTGTGTAATTATGGAGCTTGAATTGTTAATTACTTTAAGTTTAAAACTTCATTGATTAAAAAAAATGAATTACCTACAAACTAGTAGCAATTTCTTTAATCTTAAAAACTTTGAAACATAAAATAGTGTTAATTAACTCTGGCTGCTTTGTTTTAGAATCCCCATATTATGGATTTATAGCCATGGTGACAAACACCAGAGGCCACATGAACTAGGTGATATGTACAAAGGGCTATGAAATCCAGAAGAGCATGCATCTGTCCTAAGTGTGGCAGGCACTGAATAGGTGTGCTGCTAAACAATCATATGAAACCCCCAAAGCTTCCCTTTGTAAATTTGTCTGTATGAGAATAGAACCTATTAAAAGAGTTGATATGAGCTTTAACACAGAAGTATATGTACAGAGCTTAGTACACTGCTGGACACCTAGCTCACACTCAATAGATCTGTACTGAAATCTTTTTTATTCTTGCCTCTGTGAATAGATGCATAAAGTAGAGCAACTCAAGAAACCTGCCTCAGGTCAGGAGGCTAAGGATGGCTTTTTGAGGCTCTTCGCCTTTCATAATTCTATAAGATCCTCAGATATATAACATTGAAGGAGTAGGATTCACAGTACAGATTAATAATCAGTTGCTTCTTTATTCATCAATAAGCACATTAATGAATTCCTGCATGTTATAGGATAGGTATAAAAATGTATATTCAAAAATTTATGGGGAATTTCTTTGCAAGAAAATTTAAAACCAAATTGATTATTTCTTCCTCATTTAAACTAACATGATATCTTGAGAAAAAAGTCAATTGGTTGCTCATTCTTAAACCGAAAAAGTATTCTAGTTGTCAAGAAGTCAATTGTGTGGGCTGGAGATGGGTCAACAGTTAAGAGCACTTGCTAGAAGACTCTTGTTTGATTCCAAATATCCACATGTCAGCACACACCCTCTTGAACTGCAATTACAGGAGATGATACCTTCTTCTGGCTTTCACAGACACGAGGCACACAGATGTTACACATGCGTACCCGCAGGCAAACTTTCATGCATACGAACAATAAGCAAACAATAGAGAAGACTAATTACATGTAAGTAGCACGGGTAGTGGTGTGTTCTGAAGTGGAGATGATTCTTTTAAGAATATACAATAGAGGAGTGTGATCCCATAGGGAGACAAGCAGCCTCAACTAACTCAGACCCCTGAGATCTCTCAGACAGTGGGCCACCAACCCGGCAGCATACACAAACTAGTCTGAAGCCCCACACACATACACAGCAGAGGACTGCCTGTTCTGGCCTAAATGGGAGAAGATGCACCTAAACCTCCAGAGACTTGAGGCTCCAGGAAGTAGGGAGGCCTGGCCTGGCGGGAACTTGAGGGGACACATCTTGGAGACAGGAGGAGGAATGAGATGAGGAACTATGGGAGGGTGGACTAGGAGGGCAGCAACTGGACTGTAAAAATTAAAAGTAATTTAAGAAACCATGACAGAAAGTACTGAAGCATTGAAGAGAAAATGGAAGCCCCAGCTGAAAAATGCACCAAGCATTATCTCACCATGCTATGATCCAGAAGAGAACAACACCAAGGAATCACAGAATAATTTCTGCACTATGTAAATAAGTCCTAAAACACTAAGAAAAGAAAGTAAATATAAACCACTAGGAAAATAAAATGGTTAAAGGTTGTGTCTTGGTATTATATGGCTATTTAATAGAAGCTGATATTAGGTAATTTATAAAAATAAATCTATTTCATATAATTCAGGATGCTAGGAACTCCAAAAGCAAGACACTGGCAGATTCAATTATCTTGCAAGAAGAACATTTTGTTCTCAAATAACAGAAGACTGAAGGGAACACATTTAATTGTGCATGAAGCCTCTTGTATGAGGGCTTAATTCCACTAACAAGAAGAAACCATTAGGGGCTAATCATCTCAAGTTCCCATCTTCTAGCATTATCCTGCTTCTAGCCCCTGAAGTTCTCATGAAATAATACAAACCACTGCAGGACATATGACAGTTATTTCACTCATAGGGAAGAATACATTTAAAAACAATAATAATAAAAGAAAAGTCCCTAATTCAGTTGAATATTTGAAAACTCTTATTTACACTCATCCAAGTAACAGATCAAATTGAATTTAAAAAAAAAAAACTTGAAGTCTCATCATTGGAAGCAATCTGAATGGCAGATATCAAAGAACACAGTCATAAATTGTATAGACCATTGCAGAGAAAGTCATTCAGAGCAATAATATACACTACATATCAATGTATCTCTTAGAGCTAAAATAATCTCTTTAAGATTTATTTATTTTATGTATATGAGTGCTCTATCTGTATGTACACCTACATGCCAGAAAAGAGCATCAGACTTATTAGAGATTGTTGTGAGCCATCATGTGGTTGTTAAGAATTGAACTCAGGACCTATGGAAGAACAGTCAGTGCTATCAACCACTAGGCCATCTCTCCAGCCTTAAAAGTATTTTTAAATGCTATTTCTGTGTGTGTGTGTGTGTGTGTGTGTGTGTGTGTGTGTGTGTGTGTGTGTATTTGTATGTGGACGGGTACCTGCAGAATCCCCTGAGACTGAAGATATATGCAGTTGTGATCTGCCTAATGTAGGTATTTAGAACCAAACTAGGTCCTTTGCCAGAGCAGCAAGTGCTCTTAATATCAATCCATCTCTCCAGCTAAAGCTATTTTCTAGTTTTTTGTTTGTTTACCTGCTTATTTAAGACAATGTTTCATGTCTGGCCTTAAAATAAAAGATGGCTTTGAACACCCGATTCTCCTGCCTCCATACCCTTCTAGGGTATGGGGATTTGAGTGTACACTTCCATATCAAGTTTTATGTAGTGCTGGGAACATAATTCATGGTTTCAGCATGCTAATTAAGCACTCTATTGAGCTACATCTCCAGTCCTGAAACTGTAGGTTGTTTGCTTGCTTGTTTTGTTTTTGTTTTTTAGCCTAATATATCTACTTTTGAGATTGAATACACTTTGCATTATACAGAGAGCCAACATTGAAAATCAGTATGTATGCCTTCAGAATTGCTTGACAATGTGATGGCATAATAGATTGACCACACAATGGTATAACAGGTAGTAGAGTAAAACAAGACAAGAAAAATTATTTAGTTGAGTCAGTTCATATTTAGGGAAAAGTAAGCATAAAAATGTACCTGGATGACAAATACAACTTATTGTTTAATCATGTTTTCCTTGCACTGCCTTTTTCCTGTTATAGTTTTGAAACATATATATAAGCAGGCACTGATATTCAAATTCAAATCTTTGCAGTCAAAGACAATAACAGATAATTATATCAATAATATGACTAGTAGAAAACACATCTTTGAAATGTTATTAATATCAAATATATGAAAATATTCAAACCCCCAAAAGTTTAAAATTTGAGTCTAAGAAAGCATTCTTAAGAATTATAAAATTGATAAAACAGTAAGTAAAGATATACAGTTTCAAATAAGTTCCTAAATGGGAAATATCAAAATGGGAGTAGGAAACAAAAATATAAGAGGTACCAGAGATGAAGTTCACAGGATCACAAATATCTGCTAATCATGCAATCTAATAAAAAGTTCTGAAACTACAAGAATATACAAATAAAGTCATCACAAAATTAATGTTAAAACTCTAAAATAAAAGATATAAATCTTTAAAGGGCCAGATATTTCTATTAATTAACATCCATGCCATCTATATGTTGGGATTTCAGAATCCCGATGAGAGAGAAAGGCATAAAATACTGCCAGTAAATAGGAGGTGAATGGCTACTTATGAAGAAACCAAAGCTCGAAGCTGAGTCTTAATAATGTTATCTGTCATTCTGCTCTCTCAATTAATTGTACAGCATCAAATATCTGGGGAGAAAATTAATTACTTGCATTTCATATGCAGCCAAAGAATCAGTCAATGTGAGAGAAGGAACATGGAAATCATCAGATACTACTGGGCTCAGGAATGTTATCTCCTATGCATTCTTCTTTAAAGTGTGCTGGAGGGTGTACACTGTGAAAAAACATTAAAATGTGTTATTAGCAGCAAATGAAACAGGACAAACAGGGGCTGGAGCAATGGCTCATCCGTTAAGAGTACTAACTGCTTTTCCAGAGGTCCTGAGTTCAATTCCCAGCAACCACATGGCAGCTCACAACCAATGTGTGATGGAATCTGATGCCCTCTCCTGGCATATCTGAAGAGAGCAACAGTGTTCTTGCATAAATAAAATAAATCAATTTTTTTCTATATTTTTTGTTTACATTACAAAGGATTTCCCCTTTCGAGATCCCCCCCCCACCATACGTCCCATAAGTCCTCTCTCCCCCAACTATTCCCCAGTCATCCCCCCACCCCTGCCCCACCATTTCTCTGTTCTGGATCTACAAAACTGGATCCAATCTTTTCAGGCCCAGGGTTCTCTCCTTTTTTCTTCTTGTGAATCATTTGAATTGCTAATTGTGCCTTGAATATTTAGGGCTTCTGGGCTCATTAATATCCACTTATCAGTGATTGCATTTCATGTGTATTCTTTTGTGATTGGGTTAACTCGCTTAGGATGATATTTTCCAGATCTAACCATTTACCTACAAATTGCATGAATTCATTATTTTTAATTGCTGAGTAGTATTCCATTGTATAAATATACCACATTTTTTGTATCCATTCCCCCTTTGAGGGATATCTGTGCTCCTTCCAATTTTGGCTATTATAAACAAGGCTTCTATGAACATAGTGGAGTATGTGTCTTTGTTGTATGCAGGGGAATCCTCTGGGTATATGCCCAGGAGTGGTATGCCAGGGTCCTCTGGAAGTGACATGCCCAATTTTCTGAGGAACCGCCAAACTGATTTCCAGAGCGGTTTTACCATTTTACAATCCCACCAACAGGGGAGGAGTGTTCCTCTTTCTCAACATCCTCGCCAGCACCTGTTGTCTCCTGAATTTTTATTCTTAGCCATTCTGACAGGTGTGAGGTGGAATCTCAGGGTTCCTTTGATTTGTATTTCCCAGATGACTAATGATGTTGAACATCTCATAAGGTGTTGCTGGGCCATCCGAATTTCTTCTGGTGAAAATTCTGTTTAGGTCTGTACCCCATTATTGAGAGGGTTATTTGGTTCTGTGGGGTCTAACTTCTTGAGTTCTTTGTATATATTGGATATTAGCCTTCTGTCGGATGTGGGGTTGGTGAAGATCTTTTCCCAATTTGTTGGATGCCATTTTGTCCTTCTGACAGTGTCCTTTGCCTTACAGAAACTTTGTAATTTTATGAAGTCCCATTTGACAATTCTTGAACTTAGAGCATAAGCTATTGGATCAGGAAATTTCCCCCTGTGCCCATGTCCTTCAGGGTCTTCCCAAGTTTCTTTTCTAATAGGTTCAGTGTGTCTTGTTTTATGTGGAGGTCCTTGATCCACTTGGAGTTGATCTTAGTGCAAAGAAATAAGAGTGGGTCAATTCGTATTCTTCTGCATGTTGACCCCCAGTTGAACCAGCACCATTTGTTGAAATGAACCAGCACCTTTTTTCCACTGGATGGGTATGGCTCCTTTATCAAAGATCAAGTGACCAGAAGTCTGTGGGTTCATTTCTGGGTCTTCAATCCTATTCCATTGATCTACTGGCATATACCAATACCTTGCATTTTTTAACACAATTGTTCTGTAGTACTGCTTGAGGTCAGGGATATTGATTCCCCCAGAAGTCCTTTTATTGTTGAGAATAGTTTTAGCTATCCTGGGTTTTGTGTTGCTCCAGATGAATTTGAGAATTGCTCTTTCTAGATCTATGAAGAATTGTGTTGGGATTTTGATGGGGATTGCATTGAATCTGTAGATTGCTTTGGCAAGATGGCCATTTTTACTATATTGGTCCTGCCAATCCAGGAGCAAGAAATATTTTTCCATCTTCTGAGGTCTTCCACAATTTCTTTCTTCAAGGACTTGAAGTTCCTGTCATACAGATCTTTCGCCTGTTTGGTTAGAGTCACACCAAGATACTTTATGTTGTTTGTGGCTATTGTGAAGGGTGTTATTTCCCTAACTTCCTTCTCAGCCTGCTTGTCCTTTGAGTACAAGAAGGCTACTGATTTGCTTGAGTTAATTTTATAACCAGCCATTTTGCTGAAGTTGTTTATCAGCTTTAAAAGTTCTCTGGTGGAGTTTTTTGGGTTGCTTAGGTAAACTATCATATTGTCTGCAAATAATGATAGTTTGACTTCTTCCTTTCCAATTTGTATCCCTTTGACTTCCTAATGTTATCTAATTGCTCTCGCTAGAACTTCAAGTACTATATTGAAAAGATATGGAGAGGGCAGCCTTGTCTAGTCACTGATTTTAGTGGGATTGCTTCAAGTTTCTCTCCATTTATTTTGATGTTGGCTACTGGTTTGCTGTAGATTGCTTTTACTATGTTTAGGTATGGGCCTTGAATTCCTGCTCTTTCCAAGACTTTTAGCATGAAAGGATGCTGAATTTTGTCGAATGCTTTTTCAGCATCTAATGAGATGACCATGTGGTTTTTTTCTTTTAGTTTGTTTATGTAGTGGATTACATTGATGGATTTCCTTATATTGAACCATTCCTGCATGCCTGGGATGAAGCCTACTTGATCATGGTGAATGATCCTTTTGATGTGCTCTTGGATTTGGTTGGCAAGAATTTTATTTAGTATTTTTGCATTGATATTCATAAGGGAAATTGGCCTGTAGTTCTCTTTCTTTGTTGGATCTTTGTGTGGTTTTGGTATCAGCATAATTGTGGTTTCAAAGAACAAGTTGGGCAGTGTCCCTTCTGTCTCTATTTTGTGGAATAGTTTGAAGAGTATTGGTGTTAAGTCTTCTTTGAAGGTCTGGTAGAATTCTACACTAAAACCATCTGGTCCCGTACTTTTTCTGGTTGGGAGGCTTTCTATAACCCCTTCTATTTCTTTAGGGGTTATGGGACTATTTAGCTGATCTACTTGATGCTGATTTAATTTTGGTATTTGGTATCTGTCTAGGAAATTGTCCATTTCCTCCAGATTCTCCAGTTGTGTTGAGTATACACCTTTGTAGTAGGATCTGATGATCTTTTGAATTTCCTCAGTTTCTGTTGTTATGTTCCCCTTTTCATTTCTAATTTTGCTAATTTGGATACTGTCTCTGTGTCCTTTGGTTTGTCTGGCTAAGGGTTTATCTATCTTTTTGATTTTCTCAAAGAACCAGCTCCTGGTTTTGTTGATTCTTTGTATGGTTGCTTTGTTTCTACTTGATTGATTTCAGCCCTGAGTTTGATGATTTCTTGTCTTCTACTCCTCCTGGGTGAATTAACTTCTTTTTCTTCCAGGGCTTTAAGGTATGCCTTTAAGCTGCTAGTGTATGCTCTCTCCAGTTTCTTTTTGGATGCACTTAGAGCTATGAGTTTTCCTCTTAGCACTGCTTTCATTGTGTCCCATAGATTTGAGTAGGTTGTACCTTCATTTTCATTGAATTCTAAAAAGTCTTTGATTTCTTTTTTATTTCTTCCTTGACCAAGGTGTCATTGAGTAGAGTATTGTTCAGTTTCCATGTGTATGTGGGCTTTCTGTTGTTTTTTGTTGCTATTGAAGACCACTCTTACTCCATGGTGATCTGATTGGAGGCATGGGATTAGCTCAATCTTCTTGTATTTGTTGACATCTGTCTTGTGACCAATTATATGATCAATTTTGGAGAAGGTACCATGCAGTGCTGAGAAAATGGTATATTCTTTAGCTGTAGGGTGAAAAGTTATATATATATATATATATATATATATATATATATATATATATATATGTTAAATCCAATTGGTCCTAAGTTTCAATTAGTTTCACTGTATCCCTGTTTAGTTTCTGCTTTTCTGATTGGTCCATTGAGGAGAGTGGAGTGTTAAAGTCACCCACAATTATTGTGTTAGGTATAATATGTGCTTTAAGCTTTAGCAAGGTTTCTTTTGCGAATGCGGGTGCCCTTGCATTTGGAGCATAGATGTTCAGTATTGAGAGATCTTCTTGGTGGATTTTCCCTTTAACCAGCAAGAAGTGATCTTCTGCGTCTCTTTTGATGACTTTAGGTTGGAAGTCAATTTTATCTGATATTAGAATGGCTACTCCACCTTTTTTCCTGAGACTATTTGCTTGTAAAATTGTCTTCCAGCCTTTTACTCTAAGGTAGTGTTTGTCTTTAACACTGAGATGTGTTTCCTGTATGCAGCAAAATGTCGGGTCCTGTTTCCGTATCCAGTCTGTTAGTGTATGTCGTTTTATTGGGGAATTGAGTCCATTGATGTTAAGAGATATTAAGGAATAGTAATTATTACCTCCCGACATTTTTGAAGTTATTTTTTATATTTGAGAGGTTATCTTCTTTTGGGTTTGATGAGAGGTTTCTATCTTGCTTCTTTCGGGATGTAGTTTCCTTCCTTATATTGGTGTTTTCCCCCTATTATCCTTTGTAGGGCTGGGTTTGTGGAAAGATAACGTGCAAATTTGTTTTTGTCATGGAATACCTTGATGTCTCCATCTATGGCAATTGAGAGTTTTGCTGGGTAAAGTAGTTTTGGCTGAAATTTGTGTTCTCTTAGAGTTTGCATGATATCTGCCCAGGATCTTCTAGTTTTCATGGTCTCAGGTGAGAAGTGTGGTGTTATTCTGATAGGTCTTTCTTTATATGTTACTTGGCCTTTTTCTCTTGCTGCCTTTAATATTCTTTATTTGTTTAGTACATTTTGGGTTTTGATTATTATATGACAGGATGTATTTCTGTTCTGGTCCAGTCTCTTTGGAGTTCTGTAGGCTTCTTGTATATTCATGGGTATCTCTCTTTAGGTTGGGGAAGTTTTCTTCCATAATTTTGTAGAAGATATTTGCTGGCCCTTTAATTTCTAAATCTTTACTCTCATCTATACCTATAATCCTTAGGTTTGGTCTTCTCATTGTGTCCTGGATTTCCTGGATGTTTTGGGTTACAACCTTTTTGCATTTAGTATTTTCTTTGACTGTTGAATCAATGGTTCCTATGGTATCTTCGGCATCTGAGATTCTGTCTTCTATCTCTTGTATTCTATTTTTGATATTTGCATCTATGGCCCCTGATTTCTTCCCAAGGTTTTCTATCTCCAATGTTGTCTCCCTCTGCAATTTCTTAGTTGTTTCTACTTCTGTTTTTAGAACCTGGATGGATATGCTCAGATCTTTCACTTGCTTGATTGTGTTTTCATGTATTTCTTTAAGAGAAAGTGTTTCCTCTTTCATAGCTTCTACTTGTTGACCCACGTTCTTGTGTATTTCTTTAAGTGACTTTTGTGTTCCTCCTTGTTGGCTTCTGTTTTTTGGTCGTTATTCTCCTCAATTTCTTTAAGTGATTTTTGTGTTTGCCTTGTAAAGGCTTCTAACTTTTGATCCATTTTCTCCTCTATTTCTTTAAGAGATTTATCTATGTATTCTGCTACCAGCATCCTGACCAGTGATTTTAGATCCAAGTCTTGTTTTTTCTGGTGTGTTGGGGGTATCCAGGGCTTCCTGTTGTTGGCGAACTGGGTTCAGATGCTGCCGTGCTGCCTTGATTTCTGTTAGTAACGTTCCTTCATTTTCCTTTTGCCATCTGGTTATCTCTGGGGTTAGTTGACCTTGTTGTCACTGGCTGGTGTTTGACCCTCCTGCGAGACTGGGCTCAACTGTTCTTTCTATACTAGTGATTATGGTGCAAGATAGAGACTGCCTCTGCAAGTGCTGAGGGAACCTCAGGGAGGGCGGTTCCCAACTGAGTTGGTGCAAGGCCGGAGGGCATGGAAATGTCTTTCCAACTGCTGCCTTTGCCCTGGTTAGTGGGGTGAGCCTGGACGATCCTCCTGAGTGATGGTAGCCCTTGATTGAATCTGTCTACCTGGGAATCTCTAGTGGTGTCCTGGTGGCAATATGGAATCCTACCGCGACCCCTGCTATAAGGGTCCCCTGCTGTAAGGTTCCGCAGGCCGGCTGCTCCCAGCTGCCTTGGTGCAAGGCCAGAGGGAGTGGAGAAGTCCCGCAGAGCCTCAGCCCTGGCCCTGCCTGGTGGCGAGAGCCTGGAGGATCCACCCGCAAGATGGTAGCCCAGGCTGGAGTCTGTCTACCTGGGTCTCTCTAGCTGTGTCCTGGTAGCAATATGGTGATCTACCACAACCACTGCTGTAAGGGTCCACCTAAATCAATCTTTAAAAACAAAAGAAATAGAAAGAAAAGAAACAAACTCAAGTCTAACACTGGAAGCCAGAAAATTGTTAAATAATTCCATAGATAATGGCAAAAATATCCAGTCAGAGGTTTCCAAGAAGTATTTGGGGGAGAGGGGTGTAGAGGCAACCCGGAAGGGGGCCAACATTTGAAATGTAAATAAACAAAATAACCAATAAAAAATTAAAAAAATAAGAACAAATGATCTGTCTGATTGAAAAGGTGATATAAAACGTTGAAATAATTTACTGATACTAGGGTTCCAACTTACTCTATTCTGCTGAACTGCAGAGTACTAACTCAAAGTGATTCCCTTTCTTTGCCAGCACTACTTGCTAATTCTAACATCACATGCCATACACTTCAGCAAAAGACTTCTGCAAATTATCTTATTTTATACATCTGGTAGAAAATTACATTTACTCAATTTCATCAACCTTTTGCATTCTCCAATGATAGGATCACATCCTTTGAATAGGAATGCTTTGTTTTCATTCATGACTTCATGCACATTGGGCCCAAATACTAAGATCAGTAAGTGCTGGTAGGAATGAAGGAGGCCAAAAAGAGGAGTGGCAGATTAAACAGAAAGGTCTTGAAAATGTTGTTAATTCAATAAAAACAGCTCCAATTCCTTATTAATTGGAAAGTACTCAAAAAAATGTATTTGAAGAAACATAACATCATATTCTGGGTAAAATAAGTTTCAACTAAGAAAAGAAACAGAAAACAGAAAAAGAAACTGGAGTGCAGTTGCAGCCAGCTCCAGAAACACTCAAGAATGGATTTAAAAAAAATCATTTTGTCACCAGTTTTGTGGCTTCAACTCGAGTGATGCTTTTTGCAAAAAATAGGGAGGGGTTCAGTTTGTACAATTATCTGATTAAATCGTATTGCTGTACACAATTTCAGATATAAGAAGAAGTTTAAATTATTTTCTCTGGCTCTACTTATTTGGCTCTGGCACCCTTCTTTCCCTTCATCACCAAAGACTTACACATCATATTAAATGCAATTTTGAAGCAAATTTAAATAGAAATTGATTCCCAATATCACATAAGATATGCAGTACTATACATTAGCTGTGAACAATAATTGTGTATTCCATAAACTCATAGGCAGCCATGTAAATTAAGCCAAATATAAAACTCGCAGTCTAAAAAGAAATCTAACATTATAATTCTTGAGGCTACTGTCCCAGACAACTGTTATAGCAGGACATGATCTGGAAGAAATTATGTTAAACTCTCACGTTTGCATAAATATGCTTAGGTACTCTGTAAGACTGTAGATAGGTAAACATGGAATATGGTTTGGTGAGGCTAATGTCTAGTCATCTGTTTTATTATCAAATTTGCTAGAATATTTGCAGGTGATTAGAAGAATTTTTAAAAGGGTGAAAACTTAAATGTTTCTCAACTATGTTTCATCTCAATTTTTTTAAAAAAAATATGATTCTATAATAATAGAGAGTTGGTGATGCTCTACTCCAGGCTCAATCAACCAAGCATGTAAATGTGGGAATTTAGAATACCTGGTGAAAACTGTAACTCCTTTCTCCACATATTGCTGCCCCATAGAAAAGAACTATTGCATAGATTAATGAAAATGGAAGACATTTTGGGGGATAAATTAAAGGATAGTATTGTGCAGGAGAAGGGGGATCTTTACAGGCACACCTTCCTTCTATTTCTTTGTTTCTTGCCATGGAGTTTGAAGGGCTAAGATGGGGTAGGAGACTTCTCAGCCCTTTGAATCAGTAAACAGTGTACTAAGTAGCCTAGCCCTTCAAGCTCACCCTGCTTTCTCATTGCTAGGATTGTTTTTGGAATAAGGCACACTGAGCTTGGAGCCAATTTGTCAACATGAGTTGTCCAGTTCATGAGAATTCAACACTAGCAATTCTGGACAGAGGAAAATCAACTTCTTTTCATCTGCTGCAGTCTAGCCAGCATGTACTATACAGCTGTGAGACCTGCCTACTGAGGCCGAAGATGGATAGCATTGGAATGTGACTGTGCATCTAAACAAATTGGTTTCCTGTGGGTTCCTGTCAAGCTATCAAAACTGCAACAAGGTTTCAACCAAGATGTTAACAAGTAGCGAGCATTTTCTTTGTCTTCTGTTCTTACACTTTTCCTAAGAATATGAGAATGGGGAAAAAAATTAAAAAGAAATGATAAGACCATGTCTCCTCCCCTCCTTCATAGCTCTGCCCCATAATCAAATACATAAGTAGAAACTGTATTGAAATTTTGAGTGAAATAAACATTTTAGGTTTTTTTCCCTACTGACAACTAAGATAACAAATTTTAAAATAACTTAAATATCACTCATTCAGTGTCACTTTTTTTAGATTAGAAGCAAAAATATCTCCACATATTTATAAACTAACAGAGTTCACAAGGATGCTAGGAGCCAAAGAAATGAGTATGAATGTAGACATAAAAAAATGTCAATGTCTGACTTCTATATGACTTTAAAGCAGACTACTGAGTATGGCAGAAAGGATAACTACTTCAGTGATTTCTAATGTTTGTCATGGTGGTACTTGTATCTCATTTGATAAATTCAAAGTCTTCATTCTTCAACCCTGGTCAGTCTTAACAGAAGTATGTAGTACCAAGGACGCCACAAGCACATCCCTGACTCATTGGTGGGAAGGGTCAACCAAAATGTAATTTTGAGACACAAACTCATTTCTGGTTTAGAGGATAAACTTTCAGAAACATATAATTGTCAGTAACTTTTTTCATGTCCTTAACCAAATACCAGACAAAAACATGTTTAAAGGAAGAAAGGATTGTTCTGGCTCATGGCCCCAGGGAACCCCCATCCTTAATAATGGAGAAATCATGGCAGTAAGCAGGGGAGACCAAGTCTTCCCATTTCAATTAACCTAATCTTGAAAAGACTTCCCAGATACACCCAGAGGCTAACCTTATCTAGATTATCCTTCAAAGGTACTCAGAGTCTTGCCTCATGGAGATACAAGATCTTGTCAAGCTGTCAATCAGTCTGACCACCAAGTTCATCTCCATTGATTTGACACCCACACACATAAAATTTAAGCAATAAATGTTCTTTCTTTGTCACCATACACTCAAAACAATGTCACAATTAGAAATGCATTCAACTAAACTTGAAAGCCCCATAGTCTTTAAAAGTTCCAATACTTCTCAAATAGCAACATATCTTCTTTAACTCAAAAACGCCCAGTTAACTGTGAGCCTTTGTACCATTTAAAACCAAGTTACACTCATTTAATATGCTGCAGCATGAGGTAAGCATTCCTTTTCCAGAATGGAAGAATTGGGGCATAGTAAGGATAACAAAGCAATCCAAAAGTCCATCAAAGTAAACATCAAATCCTACACCTCTGTGTTCATCTGGGACTCATACTAGCATCATCCAAGACTGGAGGAATTATATAAGACCCACTACCTAGCTCTCATACCTTTAGCATACATAGCCACTTTCTTGGGCTAATTCCACTCTACCCCTGCAGAATATTTAAGTGGATGTCCCATTGTACTGGTATCACCAATATCCTGGAGTCTCCATTGAAACCTAGGCTTCACCTTGATACCTTTACCTCTCACAATCCCATTGAAGGAATCCCAAACCTGCCACCCATTGCAGTTTCTGCTGCTTTCTCTACCTGCAAGGAACAACACTCCATAACCCCTTAATCTGGAGACTGTTTGCTACTGGGATGTTACTATCAAGTATTAAGCTCTTCCCTTACACCACCTCGGATCACAGCTTCCTTTTACCATTGTCTTAAAGAAGCAGGGACTCCTGCAGCTGCATTCCTAGTCCAGGCTCTCCTTTCAAATAAATTGGCTTTTTCTCATGTCAGAGCTTTAGAAGTGTGGAATCATCCTCTCAGAACACCTTTGCTACTGGGTTAAGACAGAACAACAATGCTGTTTCTTTGACAACGAAAGCCTCTTTTCAGCACTGGTCTTGGTTGAACATTAAGCATATGCACAGTCTTCCTCTCCAAGCTTCACGTTTTTATATTCTTTCTTTCAACTCCTTTTTTTTACAGCAGACCTGAAAAGGAGAGGTAAGAAGTAGCCATGGCACAGCCTGAATGTTAATCTGTCTTGAAATTTTCTACCATCCAAATAAATTAGTTCATGCTGTTAAATACATCCTTGTTCAGGTTCTCAGAATATGGGTAGAATGCAAACAAGTTCCTTGACATGAATGGTAGAGTCTTCCTTCTTCACTAAAATACATTAGCTAAGCCACTAGTGTCTTTCACACCCTCCGCAATTTTTTGTAAGTTCCTCCCAAAGTGGTCCATTAAGCTCTGCTTTTGAGAGAGATTCCAGATGGTGGTAGCCACTAGTAACCTTTGGGGAGTGTGGGCTTTGGCCACTCTAAGGACTCTAAAAGACCCACAGGGGGATATAGAGGCTGAGTACAAAAATGCAGAGCCTTTCAGTATCTCTGGAACAACAGCAATGATAACAATGACGACAACAACAACCAGTAAGCTTTTTTGGGAAGATGCTCTTAAAAAGTTTTTAATGGAATCAGAAGGCAGGGGGAGGCAGACTATAGTGATATACTGCCTTAAGAAATGGAACTAAAGATGTAACAGGTATATCAATATGGCTGAAGCAGACAGTGCTAAGTACGGCTGACTCTCAGGCCACCTAGAGGCTCATTCCACCACTGGGCCTGCTTGTCCCCTCACCTGATAGGACAGTGACAATACTAGACCTGCTGGGGGAAGGTGAGGTTGGGGGGGGGTCACAGCACTGCCCAACAATTGCAAGCATGAGAGCAGGGATGTGCACAGTGGCCTGGAGTGTCTTTGTATGAGTCCTACCCAACCACATTATCACCCTCACTGTGAGCAACGTATCTTAAGATGAAGAACAGTTCACCAAAGTTCTCCAAAGACTTCTGTGGTCTGTAGTTGCTACCAAAAGCTGAAGGCCATGTTGGTGTCTGTGGTCCATGCTGCCACCAAAGGCCATGATAATGTCTATGATTCCTGCTGCCACTGGAAGGCATGCTGATGTCCACAGTCAGTGCTGCCACCAAAAAACACCTGGAAATCCATGATCCATGCTGCTGCCAGGTGCTACAGACAACAAAGCTCATTTTGCAGTACTATTGATAATTGTTATCTCACCACTGAGAAATAGAGACATTGAAGGCTTCCATGACACCCTACCCCCACTGCAAAAAAGGAAGAGTCCACACCCAAAGCTTTTGAAGAAAATCTTTTAAAAATGTTATAAAGATGCTGAAGAGTAGCTCTTCATGGTTGATGGTTTCTGATGCTGCATGGGAGTAGAGGGAGGGGGGAAGATTCAGTTTTCTTTAATGGGCTGGCCATGGAAAGTCTGACCATGTTCTAATAAATATATGGGCAACAGAAATTGGATTTAGCGAGATGTTTTTATTATTATTTTGGAGGGAGGGTGAGCTCGGGGTAGGAGAGTAGACCCAGGAGAAATTGGAAGTAAATGTGACCAGGGTGCAGCATATAGCACTTTCAAATAATGAATAGAAATATTATGTTGGGAGACTGAAAAGGAAGCTCTCTGGGGCTTTTTATCTAAAATCTGCAAGCCCTTCTGCATCTTCCGCAAAACGCCTTCAAAGACTTCATCCCCTAAGAGTGAGTTTTCTTGTGGCAACAATCCCACTTTTCGGTGCCAAACTTCCATATTACTTCGGTTGTGGTTAGCAAATACCTGGAAAGACGTAATTTAAGGGGGTGTGAAAGATTCCTTCTTTAGCTTAGAGTCTGAGAACAGCCTCTTAGAGTAGAAAAGGCCCAGTGGAAGGAGTGAAAGACCAGGTGGTCACATTATATCACCAGCCAGGAAACATGGAGATAAATGCTTATGCTCTGGTATCTTTCTCTTTTTTACCTGAGAATTTAGCATATGGTATGGTGACCATATTTAGGATAGGAATTCTCATTTCAAGAAATTTCTCTATAACCATGCTCATAGACTAGTCTAATCAGCTAGGCAATCCCTTATTGGTGTGTGCAGAGACATATCTAATGAGTAATTTCGGTTCCTGTGAGTTTGGAAGTCAATGATAAGCATTGCAATGTGGATTTTATGATTTATGAAAATCTATCATCCTTAGTACTAATACTATTTTTCTTTGAAACAATTTCAAAATAGTTCTTCTATTCATCTAGTTATCTACATAAGATGAACTTTAAGTGTGTTATAAATAGGTTCAGATTCCATGCAGTGTTAGCCTGCTTTCTACCATCATACAAAACAATACCTCTAAAAATTCAGCTTGAAGAAGAAACAGAGTATTCATCTCGGTCTGCTTCTTTTTATAATTTTTTATTGGATTTATTCTATATTTACATTTCATTTCCCCTTCTGGTTCCTCACCCCCCAAAGGCCTCACATGCCTTTTTCCCCTCCCCCTGTTTCCCCATCCACCCCTTCCCAATTCCCTGTTCTGGTATTCTCCTACACTGATGTTTTGATCCTTTCCAGCACCGGTGTCCACTCCTTCCTTCTTTTCAGATATCATTTAATATGTGGATTGTGTCTTTGGTGTCCCAAGATTCTAGGCTAATATCTACTTATCAGTGAGTGCATACCATGGGTATTCGTTTGAGACTGGGTTACCTCACTTAGCATGTTGTCCTCCAGCTCTATCCATTTCTCTAAGAATTTCATGAATTCATTGTTTCTAATGGCTGAATAGTACTCCATTGTGTATATATACCACATTTTTTGTATCCATTCCTCTGTTGAGGGACATCTGGGTTCTTTCCAGCTTCTGGCTATTATAAATAAAGCTGCTATGAACATAGCGGAGCATGTATCCTTATTGCATGCTGGGGAATCTTCTGGGTATATGCCCAGGAGTGGTATGGCTGGGTCCTCCGGAAGTATCATGACCAGTTTTCTGAGGAACTGCCAGACTGATTTCCAGAGTGGTTGTACCAGCTTGCAGTCCCACCAGGAGTGGAGGAGTGTTCCTCTTTCTCCACACCCTCTCCAATACCTGATGTCTCCTGAGTTTTTAATCTTAGCCATTCTGACTGGTGTGAGGTGAAATCTCA
Organism: Apodemus agrarius; assembly: GCA_964023405.1. NCBI lineage: Eukaryota > Metazoa > Chordata > Mammalia > Rodentia > Muridae > Apodemus > Apodemus agrarius. The sequence continues at coordinate 37,846,089 of OZ030021.1, read as the reverse complement.
GGGTTGTTTTGATTTGCATTTCTCTAATGACTAAAGATGTTGAACATTTTTTAAAGTGTTTCTCAGCCATCCGAATTTCTTCAGGTGAAAAGTCTTTGTTTAGCTCCATACCCCATTTTTTTGATAAGGTTATTTGGTTTTCTGGGGTCTAACTTCTTGAGTTCTTTGTATACATTGGATAGTAGCCCTTTGTCAGATGTGGGGTTGGTGAAGATCTTTTCCCAATGTGTTGATTGTCAATTTGTCCTTTTGACAGTGTCTTTTGCCTTACAGAAACTTTGTAATTTTATGAGGTCCCATTTGTCTATTCTTGATCTTAGAGCATAAACAATTGGTGTTCTGTTCAGGAATTTTCCCCCTGAGCCAATGTCCTCAAGGGTCTTCCCAAGTTTCTTTTCTATTAGTTTTAGTGTGTTTGGTTTTATGTGGAGATCCTTGATCCACTTGGAGTTGAGCTTAGTGCAAGGAGATAAGAGTAGGTCAATTCTCATTCTTCTGCATGTTGACCTCCAGTTGAGCCAGCACCATTTGTTGAAAAGGCTATCTTTTTTCCACTGGATGTTTTCAGCTCCTTTGTATAAGATCAATTGGCCATAGATGTGTGGGTTCAATTCTGGGTCTTCAATCCTATTCCATTGATCCACCTCCCTGTCATTGTATCAATACCATGCAGTTTTTAACACTACTGCTCTATAGTATTGCTTGAGGTCCGGGATATTGATTTGCCCCAGAAGTTCTTTTGCTGTTGATGATAGTTTTAGCTATCCTGGTTTTTTTGTTATTCCAGATGAATTTGAGAATTGCCCTTTCTAACTCTATGAAGAACTGACGTGGGATTTTGATGGGGATTGCAAACTATCACTATTCGCAGATGACCTGATAGTATACCCAAGTGACCCAAAAAACTCTACCAGAGAACTCCTACAGCTGATAAACAACTTCAGCAAAGTAACTGGTTATAAAATCAACTCAAGCAAATCAGTAGCCTTCCTATACGCAAAGGATAAGCAGGCTGAGAAAAAATTAGGGAAATGACACCCTTCACAATAGCCACAAACAATATAAAGTATCTTTGTGTGACTCTAACCAAACATGTGAAAGATTTATATGACAAAATCTTCAGGTCTCTGAAGAAGGAAATGGAAGAAGACCTCAGAAAATGGAAAAATCTTCCATGCTCATGGGTTGGCAGGATTAATATAGTTAAGATGGCAATCTTGCCAAAAGCAATATACAGATTCAATGCAATCCTCTGTCTACTTCTTGACTGTAGAGGTGATACACCCAGCAATTTCCTTGATATTCTGCATTTCCTACCAACATGTACCATACTCCCAAAATTCCAGCCAAAATAAACCCTGATTTCTTTGAGTTAAAACAAAATAAACAAAAAAAAAAGCCACTTATTGTGCTTCATAGAATTGAAACTTCAGTCTACAATCCACTGGGTCCATTGCTTTACCCTTGTGGCAAGATGGAACCTTGTGCTCAGAAATGTAGTATGACAAAGAGTTGTGGAATTTGGACTGAATCTGAGAATCCTCTAAGAATGACGTCCTCTAAAGAGCTAACCATCTCCAGCTAGTTCAGATCTCCCTAAGGTTCCAGGATTTTCTAACAGCTCCACCCTAGAGACCAAAACTTTAATGCATGATCTGGGGGGCCATTAAAGATGTAAACTATACTATCCAGTATTAATTTTCTTTTTACTTGGTAAAATAATCCACCCATGTATTTGAAAATAGCATTATAATTTTGTAGAGTGCTTTACTCCAAGAACTATATCTAGAACTTAGGTATTGAATTCCTTTCTGTTGCTAGTTTCTTAATATGTCCTACTTTGTCACAATATCTCATTGTTGCTAGAAGACTACTGCTGACTCATCAGTTACACAGCATTTCTCTTCCTTTTTTTTGAGAATGTGGAAGTATACAGAGAATACTGGTCAGTTTTAAAGCCCCACTGATTGTCATAATTCTTAAAAATTCAAATAAACTCCCTTTATGTTTATCCACAAACATAAACAACAGTAGAGTGTGCTATATTCTAGAAACTGGAAATGGTGAACCACAAAATCATCATTCACGTTGAAGAATAGAGAGCATTACTCTCTCTTAGCTTTCAAGCATCACTGAGGATGAGACCCATGTTGGAGTCTAGAGAGAGAAAGTAACCCTGGGTAGAAGTGAAACTTCTCTACCATATGTATCTTTCATTTTCCTGTTCATAATTGTGCAAATTCCTTTCCTGTCTATTGCTTTGTAACCTGACAAAATCCCTTGTTGTGGAGGAATGAGTGCTCCATGGGGAACATGGATTATGGATGAGAATTGCCATCCTGTCACCCCATTCCCATCTGCAGCTGCTCAGCAGACATACAACCTCAACTTGCAAAGTATTTTATTGCACTACACTTAAAGAAATAGGCAGGCACAATGCACACCTGCAAGTCCTGCCCAGGTCCACTTAAAGTACAGCTGTTCGTTAATATTGAGGAAATTTGAAAAATATATTGCTATGTAGTATCTTCTTTTATCTGAAAAAAAAATGATGAAGGAAAATTGATTCTGAAGGAAAGGAAGAACAAATTACCAGGAAGTGAAAAGTATTGATTTTCTACTGTCATTACTAGATTTAAAGCCATATTTATTTTTATTTTAACTCTGCTAAAGTAAAATTTTCTCCTAGAACAGAAGAAATGCAAAAATACAGAAAACTAAATACTGATGCTTCCTGTTTAAAAGCCTTTCTCCATTCCTAGAAAGAACGCATTAAAGTCTGTCTTCATGTTAAAATATCTTTGTTCCCCTGTAGAGTTTCAGCACCTACATATTCACTACCTACATATTCATACCAAGTTCATGATAACAAAGTACATGCAGCTTAATTCATATGAGCCTAAAGCTAGAATCAACTCAAATATCAGCCAGTTCATGTATGCATGATGAAAATGTACCATACTTATACAGTTGACAGTTATGGCAGTTTAAAGGAATGTTGTATCCTCAACAGTTAAAAAATCCAAATAGTTTGTTTCCTGAGTGATGTTTGTCAAGACTTCCATTTTACCTTTATCTCCAAACTAGAGATAAGTAATAGACAAGGGCCAACATTAACAAAAGAAAAATGTTATGAGAGGAACCAAATGCCTTCTGTCTGATCTTGAGGCCTGCTTCATTGTAGGGAACCCAGGCCTGGAAATGTAAAGGAAACCAAAGACAGGCAGAATGGTGAAATATCATCCTCCAAACCAGTGGTTCTCAGACTTCCTAATGCTGCAACCCTTTTAATATAGTTCCTCGTGTTGTGTTTACCCCATACATAAAATCATTTCATTGCTCTTTCATAACTGTGATTTTGTTACTGTTATGATATAATACAAGTGTCTGATATGCAGCATATCAGGTATGAAACTCATGAAAGAGAATCCTTTGACCTCCAAACGGGTCAAAACACACAGATTGAAACTACTGCTTTAGACAAATGCCATTGAAATCATGAACTTACAACAAATACTACTGTTGCCTGCAGTAGGCCATCACTCAAGACTAGATTGACCCTGACAACAATCATGGGTAGGCAAGAATACTCATAAAATAGTACTGGTTACTGCTTTACTTTTGGCTACTGATAGATCCTAGAGAAGGAGAGTCATTGTCTTCATTTGTATGCTTACTGCTAAGTACCCTAGCCTCTGGATAGCTCCAAACAAACAAACAAAAAGATGAGAATGGGAAAAAGATATTTGAAGGGTAGGGGGATGCACAGACCATAGGATCAGAGATAGACCATAGACGTAGGAAAATGGAAGAGGGAATAATGAAAGTAGTGAGTGTACATTGTGTATGTATGCAAAATTATCAACAAAAGTAAAATTATTCCTAATGATATTAGACTCATAGAACAATGCCTTATTCAGCCATCATTATAGAAGCTACCTCTTTCAACAGATGGAAACAAATATAGAGGTCTATAGTCAGACATTCAGAGAGAGAGAGAGAGAGAGAGAGAGAGAGAGAGAGAGAGAGAGAGAGAGAGACCGACCCTGGATCATAGTTCTAAGTGGTATGTTTCCATTAAATCCCTCCCCTCAGAGCTCAGATAACCCCTGGAAGATGAGGCATAAAAAGTATAAAAACCATAGGGGATAGAGAACATCAGGGGAACAATACCTTCTAAAAATCAACCTAGCAAAGCTCATATGAACTCACAGAAAATGAAGGAGCAAGCACAGAACTACACAGGTCTGCATCAAGGCCTTCAACATAAATGCTATAGTTTTCCATTAAGTATTTTTATGTGACTCCTTTGGGTATGAATGAATGGATCTCTGAGTCTTATGCCTTCTTTTAGGATTCATTTTCTTTTGTTGGTTTGATTTATCCAAATTTAGAGTGATGGTTTTTGTTTTATTATATTCGATTTGTCATGTTTGGTTATCATTTCTTGGAAGCCTGTTCTATTCCAATGAGAGATAAAAATGGAGTGGATCTAGATAATGGGAAAGTAGTGAGGTGGGGACAAACATGGGGGAGAAGAAGAAGGAAAACTTTTTCAATAAAAGGAAAATTAAGAAAAAATAATAAATTTAATTTTTTTCTGAATAGTCAGAAAGGAACTTTGCTTGTTCAAATGGTTTGTGTCATAAATGGAGTGAATACAGAATTCTGTACATTTTCAGAAATACTTAATATGCATACATTATTACTTTGTCTAATATTGTATTTCAATGATTTTAAACTTTCAGTGTACCAACAAGGACATGATAGCTTAAATCAAATGAGATAACATTCAACAGATAAAATAATTAAAAATAAGCACACTTCAGCTTCTTAGATTCATCAAAGGTCAAATAAGCATGTTAAGACGTCAGTTGCATTGTCAAACTATCCAAAAGGGGACAAGTGTGTAAGCACAGTGATTTTTCTAGAAAGCAAATAAGATAATGTGTTAGGTGCTAGAAAACAAAACAATATCATCAGTGCTCCTAAAGGTTTTGAAGAAGGAGCATCACAAGATGACTGTACACAGGGGACATGTGCAGATGATGGATGCAGGGCCCCAGGACCATGTCAAGTTCATCTTTCAAGAATGGTTCTGTTTAAAATGATGGTAGATGATATCTATTAATTGAATCTATCAAATACTATTGCAAATGCTCTGTGTAAGCTATTATATATTATACCTATTTTCATATCCATTTTTTTTAGCACTGATAACTGAGTTTACCAAATATGTTCAAGTTCACAGGTAGGACAAAATAGTAGAGCACAGCCGTGGATTTCTAGTTTTAGAGCACTCACTTGGCAACTTTGTTGTGTGGTTTCTCTCTACTTTTTTATAATTTATATTCAATTTAACATTAAAGCATAGAATCACAGGGTCTACTCTTTGACTTGAAAAAGTAAATTCCTCTGCTGTTGGAGAGTACATTACAGAGGAACAGGAATGGATGTAGGAAGAATGGTAAGAAAAACAATGGCAGTATCAATGCTGGCTTCACAGATAGGTGGTCTAAGTAACAGGAACTTATAACTGAATTTTTATTTAATTTTATGCTAGGTATCCTGAAAGCTTAAGTCCCATATTTGCCTTTTGTACTGAATGTCTAAATTACGCAGCTGGCCCAGGTAGTATTTCATACAAGAGATTCTAATAACTTTGGTGTCTAGACTCATTCCTCTTTGATGGCTCGAGATCTGTATTACCCATTCTACAATTCTTCTTTGGGGACTGAATTTTATCACATCACTATTCAACATGAAAATAGGCAATATTCTAGAACGTTATGTAGATAACTCAACTTATCAATATACAGATCCACTTTATAAAGGAGATCCTATTCTCAGTATTTGGTTAAACTAGCAAACTTTGGCTCAAAGGGGTTATGGAACTTGGTAAGACCCATTGTGCTAACTCTAAGCCCATTTTTCTAAGTCTAGAATAATTGCATTGGTGGTTTGGTGGTAGAATTCTCACCTGCCATTTTTTCTCAGGCCAGATCAAGTCTTAGTCTTATCTTCAATTTTCTCCCTATAGCACCCACACTAACCCACTCTTGGAAATGCCTTATTTTTGCCACTGGTTGGACCAAATCTTGGCCAGTGCCCTTCCACAAGAAATCCTCTGTGAACATCTTCCCACTATGAAGGACTAAAATGACCTGTTTTTCACTCCTCAGCATATGTAGAACATCTTCCAACTATGAAGGACTAAAATGACCAGTTTTTCACTCCTCAGCATATGTAGTACTATGAAAAAATCTTGACAAACTTGAACTATATTTTTCAAACTCTGGAGAGATATATATCCACTAACTTCTTAAGGTAAGGTTACTGACATTTTAAGGTTACCCAGCATTTTCATTTGTGTGTGTTGTCTGATTGGGAAGTTTGTGACCATGTCAGCTGGTGTTACCCAATCATCCTGTCCAAACTTCAGAGACTGCCATGTGTATTCAGGCACAATAGAGGCTTAATTTCCATTCCAATGCCCTTTAATATCTGACAGAAGTTCACACATTTCAGTAGCTCTGCCACAGGTGTAAGGACAGTAAGGACAAAAACAAAACAAACAAACTTCCAAAAACAAATTCCGCCACTGAAGGCAATACATTATGTAACATAAGCATTTTTCCAAAGTATGGAGGTGAAATGTGTCTTTGATGGGCCCGCATCTTACAATTCTGCCTCCTAATCAAAACAATGCCAAAAATATTCCAACAAAATTCTATAATAATTATGGTTTTATACAAATTTTCTTTATTGTAGTTTATCTAAGGTATCTGTAGTTTCCCCAAGAGAAATTTTAGTACAGTATTCAAAAGCAAAATGAGCTTAGTAGTTTTAATTATATTGAAGGAGAGCCATTATGCACCCAAATTGCTAATGAGAATTTGCTTTCCAAATTCCAGCCTTGCATGCCTTGAAGGAAAAAATGGAGTCTATGATACATGTTAATTCTGTGTAAGAATAAGTAAGGGAAACTTCTATCTTTTGCTGAGAGAAATTTGGATGATGACATGTCTTTTCCCATGTTCTGAGTATTAATTGGTTAGGCAAAATACCCATGAAAATCTACAGTTTCCTATTTCCCAGTCATGGCCTCATTCTGACATCCTACTGGCCTGTTCACAAGCAGCAAAATAGGTAGCTGTTAAGGACATAGCACAGAGTGTCACTCACATTACATGCTAATCCTTGCACAGCTCAGAACGGAATTCAGCCTGACACTTTTATGCACATGAGGCTGACAGTTTCTGCTGGCTAGAAAAATTCTTTGGAACTTCTTGTTTCAATACAGACATAAGTACACCATGATGTCCTAAGCATTTTAAGAAAGAAAGAAGGAAAGAAAGAAAGAAAGGAAGGAAGGAAGGAAGGAAGGAAGGAAGGAAGGAAGGAAGGAAGGAAGGAAGGAAGAAAGAAACCATGCCTGTGTTGTAAAATCCTTCTTCTTGGCTTAACTAAGGTCAGCACACATTTCTGTGTACTTGTGGCCTTTATTGGTCATCTGGTTTGTTTTGGTATTGCCATCTTCTAAAACCACTTCCTAGGTGAGCTACTCAGTTAGGCGAGACCCACATGCCTGAAGACAGCTTATGAAATAAGTTAGTGTGGGGACCAAGAGACACATCCTTACTACTGAACTAAATAAAAAATAATGTATTTCAAAATGAGAAAGTGTGGACATTTGAAGTAAGTAAGGAGGGAAAAACAGAAAATTTACTAGAAATTATTGGAGGCAAGAAAGCAGTGTTTCCTCTAAACTTTACGAGTCCCTAAAAATGACATTGAAGGACATTAACCAAAATTCGATTGTTTGTTTGTTTGTTTGGTTTGTTGGTTGTTTTTTGCTAGTTATTTGTTTTATTTTTCATATATTATTGAATAAATCCTATTGGAAAGCCTACTAGTGCTTACAATTAAGGTGGTCACACGATTCACAATATAGAAACATTTTAGTGGTAAAAATGATTAGTAATTATAGAGGCAGGTTGAAGTAAACAAAATGGAGAATATTCTCAAAAGCAAATATAGCAGCCACACCTTAAAATTTACTTCCTTTTGTTGAAAATTATTTTCATATAATATATTTTGACCATTTTTTCTCTCCCCTGGTTCCTCTCTGACCCTCCCCACCTCCCTCCCCAACCTATTTTTTGTTATTTCTCTGTCTTTAAAAAAAGGGAAAACTTAAACATTTTTAATCAAGAAACATACACACGCATAAAATACAAAATCTCAAAACAAAAATCAAAATAAACCATCAAAAAACAATAAGAAAAAAATTGCCCAAACAAATGAAATGAAATAAAAATATACTTGGGTTCATTTAGGGTTGGTCAAACTATGCCAGGACATAGGGCCTGTGCTGAAGTATGGTTGATACACCCAAAGAAGATTCAATGAAGAAAACTGATTTCCCTTTGCCGGTGAGTTTCAGTTACAAATAGATTCTTGGATAGGGATTAGACTTCATGTCCACATCCCCTTCCCAGTGCTGGCACTCTTATCGGGACTTGAACCTGTGTTGGCCTTGTGCGCTGCCCCCATCCCTTTGGATTCCTCTATGGAGCAGTTTGGAAGATACTGGTTTTCCTTAGGAAAACATCTATCACCTCTGGCTCTTACAATCTTTCTGACTCCTCCTCAGTTGACCTTACTAACCCTTGCAGGGAAGGGCTTAAAGAAGACATCCCATGTAGGACTGAGTACTCCAAACTCTAAAGATCATGTTCACTGCCACCTGTTCATGCAGGATTTAAGGAAAGTCATTCAACAACTAACCAAAAGACTACATAAATCAAAGTGTGGACAATTCAATTAATTAAATATGTTGTGTATAGAATGGTATGTTTCATTCCTAGTAGGAGACCTGTGACTTACAAAACTAGTCTAAGCATCCATTTATAGCTAAAATAAAAAAGAAGAGAGTGCTAGAGAGAAGGTTTAGAAAGCCTGGCATGCAAAAGCATTTGAACACATGATGTGTCCAGGCAGGAAAGAACAATTAGCAGAGGGTCACAGAAAATCACTGGTGAATCTTCAAAGGATTCATAAATAAGAAGAGTGCCTTTGAGGTCAGACATGGGAGTCTCCTCTTTATTTTATTCAATGACTCCTAAGCAGAACCTGAGGTTTCTAACCAAACTGCCAAGTGCTACACATACTGCTGTTCTGTAAGCCAAAACAAAGTGAAATGAAATAAAAGTACATTCATTTAAAAAAAAAACTGACACAGAAAATAGATCAGGCAGCACAATCTGAATTGTTGTGAAGATTGAAGAAGAGTTCCCAGTGAGAAAACAAGGTTCACATGAGTGAGTGAGTTCTCCATAGAAAAGTATAATAAACCAAACAAGGACAGGCATTTATAACCTTCCTAAAACATGCAGTGTGTTGAGGTTTGTTCTTTTATTATATATTGTAATGCTAAATACTGGCCCCAAAGGCCAGGTTTCCCACACATACTAGAGAATCTGCACATACAAATGTGACCTTGCTCTTTAATTTAAAATTATTGGTTAAATAAAGATGCCAACGGCCTATAGCTGCAGAGAAGATAAGTAGGACTTGTGATTCTCAGGCTCAGGTTCTGAAGAGAGACCATAAAAGGAAGAAAAGAGAAGGTAGAGAAGTGAGAAGATGCCATGTGTAAAGATCTGGAAAACATGGCCAAGCAGTGGCCAGTTGTCATTAAGAGCAGCCAGATGGAACACAACAAATTATAACTCAGTGTTATTGGCAGGCAAGTAGATATAATAGCTTAGAGGGTAGATATCTGCCCAGCTTTACTGGTGGTTAAGGCTTACTATAAATATAAAGGTTGTGAGATATTTTTTTTAAATCTGGGAATTACATGATCAAAAATAGGTTTGAGATTAAATATAAACTATAACACAGTTTGCTTTGAACCTTAGATGTACAATTTCAATATAAATGCTTAGCAGGAAAAATTCAGTTCAAAAATCTCAACAAGCCAACCATGGTGGCACATGCCCATAATCCACCCAAACCTGGACAACATAAGAAGATTCAAGTCAGCCTCTCTCTCTCTCTCTCTCTCTCTCTCTCTCTCTCTCTCTCTCTCTCTCTCTCTCACACACACACACACATACACACACATACACACACAAACTTACAATTAGAATCATGCCCATTTTCTCAACACTGAATTCCCCAATCAGGGTTTGTTGCTGGCTCAAATGAAAGAAACATGAACACACACACACATACACACAAAAATTTTTCTCCAGTCTTACTATTCAATTTATTGCTCACAGAATAGTCTGTAGCATCTAAAAGCTTAATTAAAAATTACAGATTCCTCTTCCTTTGAAGTAAAAAAAATAGTAAGAAGAGCTGTTTTTACACTGAAGTTCACATAGTTTTGTTTTGTTTTGTTTTTTTCTATAGCACCATCTATATTTTCTAAGTCATGGACTGTATAATAGTGCTGCCTAGTTTTATTTCAACATGAAATAAGCTAGAATCATTTTGGAAGATACAACCTCAATTGAGAAAACATGATCAAAAGATTGGCTTGGCTTGGGGGTAAGCCTGTTTTGCATTTTCTTGATTGATAATCAGTGTGGGAGGTCCTAACTCACTGTGTACCCTTGGATTGCTCATTTATGTGCTATTAAAAAAAAACAAAACAAAGCCAGGCATTGGTGGCGCACGCCTTTAATTCCAGCACTTGGGAGGCAGAGGCAGGCGGATTTCTGAGTTCGAGGCCAGCCTGGTCTACAGAGTGAGTTCCAGGACAGCCGGAACTATACAGAGAAACCCTGTCTCGAAAAAACAAACAAACAAAAAACAAACAAACAAACAAACAAACAAAACAAAGCAAAACACCACCAGCAGGTTGAGCAACCATAAGGAGGAGCAACTCAGTAAGCAGCACCCACCCGTGACCTCTGCAGCAGTGCCTGCCTCTAAGCTCCTGCCTTGAGTTTTTGCCCTGACTTCTCTGGATGCTAGACCACAGGCTATAAATGAAATCAAGCCTTTTCCCCAAAGTTGCTGTTGTTCAAGCTGTTTTATTATATCAATAGAAATCATACCTAGTATTGAGGTTTGATCTTTTGCTGTGTATTATGATGCTAAGCGTGGGCCCCCAGGATCTGGTTCTCTTAGAGAGGACAGAGTATGCATGTAGATCCAAGTGATAGTATGTGACCTTGCTCCCAAATTACTTTTGATTGGTGAATAAAGATGCCGGCAGCTAATAACTGTGCAGAAGAGACATAGGTGGGTTTTAGGATTCCGAGGCCGGGGGGAGTCAGAGGAGAACCATGGGGGAGAGAAAAACCAGAGCAGAAAGGAAAAGCTGTCATGGGTTAGGTGAGTCATGAAAACTAAGGGCTAGCCAGTTGGAGTTAAGAGCAGACCAGAAGAAATATAGTAAGTAATAACTCTGAGTTATTGGTAGGAAAGTACATATCTGCTCAGCTCTGGTGCTGATTAAGGGTTATTTTAAATATAAAGGTTGTGTGTCTTTTATCTGGGAACTAAATGGTCAAAGGCAGGGTAGAAACCCCAGATCAGGACTAAAAGTTTCTACAACAATCTAAGACAGTGATCTTATAAAAATATCATCTAAAAGAATATAATTACAATCCTATAAAAATGTGTGAACTTGAGTTTTGGATATGCATCACAGAATTAAAAAAATAATCACTATTCCAAACCTTAGATTGGTCATATGAAGTCTAAATGTCTCACCATGTGGAGACTTTACAAGCAATTTTTCTATCAGTTTTCGTACCATTGTAAACAGCACTGTGCTAATTTTAGAATTAGATAACCCCAAATATACTCTGCAACCCCACAGACTATATTATCTGGAGTTATCAAACGCTATATACATAACTGGGTTTCAGAAAGAAGGCAAGAGAAACTAGTTTTTGTACATTTATATTTGAAGTTAGCATATTGAAATACTAAGAAAATTTTTGAAAAAAAATTTAAGAGACAACATGGGACCTTTTATGGGATGACTGAGTAATTAATCGGCTGTATCATGGCCAAAGGTTATTAGTAAAGCAGCTGCTCTTCTATGAAGTTTGTGTGATCTGTAGCCAAGGGATTACAACTAAAGGAAGACAGTGGCTGTTTACCCATGACAGTGGTTCTTTTTAATTAAGGACTTTCTTTCCTTCTTGCCTTTCCTGGCTTTCTGTTACAATTTCCCATGAATAAAACAAGCCCCTTACACAAGTGGTTGATTCTGAATAGAGACTGTTTTATGATTTACACATCTCCCTGAATATTAGACAACATGAATAGATGTAGAAAAGGGGTTGGGGAAGAGTATACTATCAGACCCCATCTGAGGACACTACATACCCACAATATGAAGAATTGACCCTACTTCACAGACCTGGTAGAGACTGAAGGAACCATTTCCTTGTTTTGAATAGCCATAGAAGGTCAGCAAGTTTTATTTACAGTTGTGTTACGGCATGAGCAAAACCTCAAATACTAAGAGTGAAATAAATAAGCGAAGATTTTACCCATGATAGAAAATGGGGAGGGCCTTGGTAGTCTGAAAAGGCCATCAAAGCTTGAGGCCAGTCTAATTGTGACAAGAGGAGGTAAGAAAGGGATGCTGAAAGGAGCTCTTCTAGACTGCGATGAGACCTAAAGAGGTTGCCACCAGAAAAGAGTACAGCTCATATCAGGTGTCTGACAAACTCCTGTTACCCTGGAAAAGGTCTCACTAAGTATCCCTGCTATGATTTGTCACCTCCTGGGAGAGGCCACAGAGATTCTGACCTTTGTCAGAACATAAAAACCGGTTCAGAATACAGCAGCTGGACTTTTGCTGGATTAAGTAAAGGCCAGGGAGTATCAGAAATTGTTCTAGGGGATCGCTTAGGCTTTACAGTTTTCCTACATGCCCCTTAAAAGTTTTACATCCGCCTTCTGCTAATAAAGACTATTTACCTTTACCAGTACAATTGCTTTCCTATTAGCTTGCTGCTCTTAGAACACAGAGGGCAAAATATACTGGTGACAATATTTAGGTTGTAGCTTACTGGGTCCCTTATTTTGTTCTACAGCTAGCAGGTTTCTCTCTCTCTCTCTCTCTCTCTCTCTCTCTCTCTCTCTCCTTCATGTATTTTGTCATTTAAAACCAGTACCTCCATTTAGAAAAGAGCTGTGCCATAGAGAAGGGAAACCAAAGCATTTTCATTCAGAATGATGGTCAATGATGGTCATTCAGATCATGGATGATGACAGCGAATAGGACCAGCTCCACTCTGGATCTAATTCATGTTTGAGACCAGAGTACTCTAAATGCTTCTAATATGAAAAATACCCCATATGCTCTAGAGTGTACCTTAAAACTTTTTGTCTAAGCAAGAACATGAGCTATATTTTCATGAAGCCACATTATTCTTCTCTAAGTCCATTTACTTTGTACAACACATCTAGTAACTCCTGTAGTCACAGCCTCCCCTTCAGTGTGACACTGATTCTTTATTAAATACTGTGTGGGTTTTCACAACTCTGCGGCTTCAACATTAATGCACTTAGATGGCAATGGTGACTAATTAGGCATGCAGGAAAAGCAAATGCATACTTGTAGACCTTATCCCTCTGTCAGGAGGCCTGCTGGCCTTTTTCATATAGAAGACAACCAATCTGGTCAATTCTCTGGAGACTGATTGATCTGGAGGAATTGTGTTTTACTGTAATCCTTCCCCTGGGAATAAAACCCCAAAACAGCAACAAGCACTTCTTAACTAGACATGTCATTCAAGTCAATGGCAAACACTAATCTCAACTAGCTGCTGTTGTCCAATGTGTCAAGGGTGAAGAATATTTCCATGTAGTCGATTATAGGATATTAATAAAAATCTCTACATGTTCTACCTACTTTCACATATCTGATCATATTCCAGGGCTACTTATCTGCTCTTTTTCTTTCTTAGTCTTCTAACTCAATGAGCAGAAGGCAAGCCCATTGGTTGCTACTCAAGAATATATATATATATATATATATATATATATATATATATTCTTACCTTAATTTATCTATTGTTGATTTTCTCTATGGGAAACACATACAAGAAGTGTGTGTATTTGTGTGTGTATGTATGTATATATGTATATAGCACGTGTGTGTAGAAAGAGACAGGCAGACAGACAAGACAGAAAAAAGGAAAAAAGGAGGACAGAAGGAAGGAAGAAAGGAAGGAAGACATTAATTATTAAAATCTAGCCTGTATGAATATATAGTTGCACAATCCTTCCCAGGTAAAGAAGTGGCTAAGTTTCAATAAAAAAGTAAATGTCATAATGAAAGTTGTGAGTCTTAATTGAAACTTTTAAGCCCTGTGAATCAGACATATCTGTGGCTAAAGGAAAGAGAATATAATATCCCAGAGCTCAAGTAGAGAACAAATTTACAATTACATGACATTTCTGTTCAATTATGGCTCTCAACAAATTGGAAGATACCATCTCATATTTGTAATGGCAATCTTTACTAGGTCTGTGATTCGAATGCTAATCAGTCTCTTCCAATTGTAACTTTACAGATAAGCTAAAATAATGTTTTGTCTGAGTTCGTATTCCCTACAACAGTCAAGTTGAAACATGAAATTAATCACTACAAGCACATATTTTTTCACATATAATGTGTAATGTAATGCATTCCTACAGCATCATACATTGGGGAGGTTTTATGTTTGTTTGTTCATTTCTAAAAAAAAATGAAAACAAAAATCAAAAGCCTAAGAGCTGTTTATCAAAGATCACATTTATTTATTTATTTATTTATTTATTTATTCCTAGATGCCCACAGAGGATTACTTCAAGCACCACACTGTTTAATTTACCCCTAATAATACTTATACCATCACAGTACACAGTATTCACTCAATCACTTAGACAAACAGAAGGATAGTTTGTACCCTGATATCTAAGTTATTGTTCTATTACTCTGAAGAGATGCCATGACCATGGCAAAGCTCATAAAAGAGAGTGTTTAACTGGAGGCTTGCTTACAATTTTAGAGGTTTAGTCCATTATGATGATGGCAGGATAGGCATAGTGCTGGAGCAGTAGCTGAGAGAGCCTTACATCCTGATTGACAGGCAGGAGAGAAACAGAGGGAGGGAGGAAGGGAGGGAGGGAGGGAGGGAGGGAGGGAGGCAGAGACAGAGACAGAGAGGTAGGGAGGGATGGAAAGAGAGACAGAGAGAGGCAGAGAGAGAGAGAGAGAGAGAGAGAAAGAGAGAGAGAGAGAGAGAGAGAGAGAGAGAGAGAGAGAAGAAGGAGGAGGGGGAGGAGGAGGAAGAGGAGGAGGAGGAGGAGGAGGAGGAGGAGGAGGAGGAGGAGGAGGAGGAGAGAAACTGGGTCTGACTATTCCCATCTCCTTTCATAATGTCATTCTTCCTAATCCTTTCTACATAGTTCTACTCCTTGATGACCAAGTTTTCAAATAAATATATGAGCCTATATATTCAAACAATTACACCTTTGTTTAGAATTTCTATAATGCCCTTTCTTGCCTTAAGTCTGAGACAAGCTAGGAGCCCTGATCACACTCTTGATCTCTAGATTAGAAATTTTCTTGTGTTATTCTCTGAATTTTCATAGTTTACTTCTCTTTTTGTACATGTCTTGTTATACATCTGACTTACCAATGCTTCTATCTGATTCCTCTTGCTCATTCTGTCCAATAGGCCTGGTGTCATTAAAGTGTTAAATCAGTATATAGATAGATATAGATATAGATATAGATATAGATGATATAGATGATATAGATGTTATAGATGATATAGATGATATAGAGAGATAGAGATAAGGCTGGGCGTGGTGGTGCATGCCTGTAATCTCAGCACTTGGGAGGCAGAGGCAGGTGCATTTCTGAGTTCGAGGCCAGCCTGGTCTACACAGTGAGTTCCAGGACAGCCAGGACTACACAGAGAAACCCTGTTTCGAAAAACCAAAAAAAAAAAAAAAAAGCCACAAAGAGATAGAGATAGAGAGAGATAGAGATAGAGATAGAGATAGAGATAGAGATAGAGATAGAGATAGAGACATTGGAGGCATAGTCATGCAGCTGAGATCTTCTTGGACCATGTTGTAAAACAGAACTAGTATTAACAAAGTCCTACATTAAACATGCCAAGTAATATTGACTTTAGTTTCACAAATTATTTCCAATACTTTTATATTTGAAAAGAAAAATAATGTATACATCAAACAGGTTAGTGTACTATCCTTTACCAAAGGTATTATTAATCCAGCCCTCAAGAAATAGTACCATTCCTGGCTTAACAACTGTAAACATCACCTAAAATCTATCATATTTCATCTGTTTCAAGTAAGTTTGCTTTGGCTACAACTGAAGGGGTCAAGAGGCAGCTAACTAGAACTTAAATCACTATAGGATTTCACCAGTCTGAGAGCTTTTGATATATCAGTGGATAACTGACTCACAAAATTCATATTGTAAAATGTTTACACATATGCATCCATATGAGAGAAGGCAATAGATCCCATGAAATAGAAAGTAGCAAGAAAGTACCTCACCCTTAAGTTTTCTTGAATATTAGCCAATCCTCTTTACCGAAAATGATGCCTTGGAAAGAAAAGAGAATATCTACCTCCACTCTGGTACTTCTTTTCCTTGCAGGAATAGAAGGAAGAGAATGTTTTGAGAATGTAATAAAAAATTTTACTTACACTTGTAGCCCTTCAATTTTCTAGCGAGAACAGCGTGCATGTACATGCACAAGCTTTCAAGTATGAACTGTGTAATTCTGAGGTTCTACAGATAAAGGAAATACTATTATTTACTGCCACTATTACACAGCATAGAAATGAATGGCATAATTTAAACCCACCATTTAATATTTTAAATTCTATGTACTTAGAGCATTAACTGTTATTTTTAAATAACTATGACATGTCAAAAAGGGGACTACGGGAAAAAGTATAGTAACTTATATTAACAACCCATTTTTCCTCTACCCTTTCATCAAAGGTCACTACCTTTCCATTTCAAAAACCTCCCTGTGGATTATGTAGCTACGCATGCTTAGTGAACTGCATTCCCTATGGTTGAAGAGCTAGAGTCTGCATTTTCATAGCTGGCGCATCAGTTTTCATGTATGGAAAGCCCAAGGTTCAGATTTAGAACACCCAAGCACTGATTATTCTTCTTATAAACCTGCAGAGTAATTCATTAGCTAGATACCCTGGGCATCTGTTCACTGTGCTCTACATGGAAGCCAGTGCAGCTGACAGATGGTGGTGATTATACATCTCCCTCTGCTTAGCAAGGTGGGCCTCTATCATCTTCCTAAGTTGGTTGATGTGCTCTTTGAGGACTTAATGATTTTTCTTTAGAATAGACATTATGACTTTGGGCTCAGACTATATAGATTCTACTTTTGTTGGCACAGTGTTATGGGATACATTGTTGAAGCCCTGAAAATCGATGTCTTAACCTATAAACTAGGTGAAAATAAAGCAATTTGATGTAAGAAGAGAAAGAAAGAACTTAATAAGGTAAGAGTTGTGTATTGTTGGCTGCTGCTACCGATGTGTCTTAGTTATTTTTTAATTGCTGTGATAAAATACCATGATCAAGGCAACTTATAGAAAGAAAGAGCTCATTGGGGCCTTGCAGATTAAGAGTGTGGGCCCCATGACTACCATGGCAGGGAACATGGGAGCAGGCAGGCAGGCACAGCATTAGAGCAGTAGTTCCACTTGACTCACATCTTGAGGAGAGAGAGAGAGAGAGAGAGAGAGAGAGAGAGAGAGAGAGAGAGAGAGAGAGAGAGCTAACTGTGAACAGTGTGGGCTTTTGAAACCTAGTGGGTAAATGTGGAAGCACCCTCATAGATCCAGTGGGGGATGAGGCAGGGGATAGGGCATTTTAACTGGGAAGGGGGATGACATTTGAAATGTAAATATATGAAATAACCAATAAAATTTAAAAAAAAAGAAACATCAAACCCATCTCAGTGATACACCATCTTCAATAAGGCCACACCTTCTAATCCTTCCCACAGTTCCACCAATAAGGGACCTAACACTCAACTATATAAGCTCATTGGGGCAGTCACATTCAAACCACCACAGTACTAGAACTCCATTCCGATGTTGCTGATAGCTCAAATTCTCCAACAATCTGGATCGGTTTCTCCAGTTCTGAATTTGTGAAAACACACCTTTACATAGGAAGCTATTTCTACTGGACAATTAATCCAGTAATGTATGAAAGCTGTCATATCATTGCCTGCACACCTCTGCTTTGGCTCAACATATATCTCTAAAAATAGTTTATTACACTGACTAAATTAAAAGGAACATTTTGCCATGGATTATAATCATAGCTATAAATCACCTATGATCTTACATTATCAGAAAAAAAAAAAAACTGTCCAAAGTAGGAAATTTAATTGCAGTATATTTACCAAGGAAAAAAAAATAGCATTGCTTAAGGACTATTGATAAATTATTGTTGTATTTTGCTTTGTTTTTAAACAATTCGTATATCTCTGTTTCTACACACACACACACACACACACACACACACGCACGCACATAGATACACATATTACTTTGTTCCATTATGTGACAACAGACTTTTTTTTTACAACATAACCTTGGGTTAAATTAATTGGTGGGAAATAACTATCACTGTTAACGAGTAGAATTCAGGACGAAACCACAAGCCATCACAGTGTGTTTTCCCTTTGCTATTTCATCAAGGGTACAGTGCAGGAAGATGCTTGCCAGTCTCTGGGATTCAAAACATGAATGAAACCAAACAAAACTCAGATCAATTTGATTTATTCTTCTGGATTTGGTCATAATCTTTATGATAAAAGATTGTCACGAGGTCCTTGGGAACCACACCCTGCATTTCCATTGGCTCCTTTAAACAGGTTCGTGGCACCATAAGATCCTGTTTGAGTTTTGAACTATTTGTTGCCTAGAAGCAGCAAATGCTTCTTCCTCATCTCATGGTTGCTGTCTTTTAAACCTGAGCTCAGCTGAAGGCCTATCACAGTGGTTTCTCAACCTGGGGGTCACAACCCCTTTGGGGATTGAATGGCCTTTTCACAGAGGTTGCCTAAGAACACTGAAAAACAAAGATATTTACATTGCAATTCATAACAGTAGTAAAATTCCAGTTATGGAGTAACAATAAAGTAATCTTAGGCTGGAGGTCACCACAATATAAGCAACTGCGTTAAAGGGTTGCAGCCTTAGGAAAATAGAAAACCACTGTCCTATAAGGAAATTCCAAAACAAAACACGATTTTTGGACAGCTTATTCAAAGCTAAAGGACTTTGTTGAGGGTTCTAACACACAGATCTGGGTGGTTTCTGAATCAGCAATTTGCAATCATAGGAATTCTCTAGTACTCTCATCTCTGGTGTTTCCTCTAAGAGTTTCAAGGTCAGTTTAAAGAAATATTCCCTGCTCGTTGTCTAGGAAGTTTTAGATTCTGGGGAAACAAAATATCTACAATCTCTGTCTGAATTTAATTTCTAAAAAGCTCGAATACAAGGTTGTGCTCTTGAGGTGCCAGGCCTGGTGACCCCAGCCTTGGCCTTTGTAACAGAGAAAGAGTCACCCTTCTAAGCCTTTGTTAAGGCTCCTAATTGGTCTGTATGGAAATGTAAAAGGCTACTGCTCCCTGGATTTTGATCACAGACACCCAACAAAGCTCCACCTGCTGGGCAGAACAATAGGCCCCAGGTATCTCAGTACAGTTGAAAACAATCAGGAGATTTTCTTTTTGCTCTGGGATGGATGTTCCCGGGGCTTCTCCACTCCAGCCACCTCCCAGCTTCAGAGCCCTGGCTCTGCCTGCAGTGACCCTTGTACTTCATGTCCCTTCCTTTGTTGTTTCTATGGAGACAAGGCTCAGAATCATTGCTGTGGCCTTTTCAACTCCTTTTCACTCTCTTTACTAGCAATTCTCAAAAATACCTACTTCAAGTAACTTCTACTCCCATGACCATGTTCCATTCCTGCTAATACTAGATTACACAAATCTACCCACAAAGTTTGAACGAGTGAGTTAGCTCCTTCCCTCATTTGATGTATCAAACCTTCACCCAAAGCAATGGAGAGAATGGAAGGTTCATTTCAGCTCACAGTTTAAAGGAACAGGCCGCCATTGCAGGGAAGGTTGGGTTGGGATGCCACAAGGGCCGGGGTGGCTTCTGCCATCACTCACACAGTAAAGAAGCAGGAGAGATGAATGTTGGTGTTAAGCTCACTGACTTTCTCTGGCTTGTTTGTTTGTTTGTTTGTTTGTTTGTGTTTTCATTTTTATTCAGTCCAAGAATTTATTCAGTCCTTGAATTTGCATTCAAGGTGGTTCTTCTTTGTGCAATTAAAATGTTCTGGAAAAGCCTGTGAGACTGACTCCAAGGTGTGCTTCCCTAATGCCTGGACATCTCTAAACCCGATCACATAGCCAGTACCGTCTAAGATACGGTTTCTTATCACTCAGCTCCTCAAGATCTTATTTCCTGATATGCACTATCGCATTGATTCCCACATGCTTGTTTCTCTGCCCAGAATGTTCTGGTTATATTTTATATGACCAATTCACAATACAGCTCAAAGTTCTTAAAGCTTGAGACATGCTTCTGGCAAATTTTTTCTAAAGACATATCATACAAATAATCTTCAGACCATCACTGTTTATTTCTGACAGAATGCCTTCTTTTACTCTGTAATGAGCTTTAAAATTCATAGATAATATTTAACATCTGTGTCCTCCATTGGAATGCAAGCTTCAAGAAAGAATGTTTATCTTATTTATCATTATTTCCAGTGCCTAACTTGCTATATAATAAGCAAAATGAAAATGCTTGCAATGAGCAAATAAGTTTGTGAATCAAAAGGATATATGTTAATTAATGAGTTTTGATAAATGAAGGTAGAAACTAAAATTTCAGCCCCATTCAGTAAACATCTGATTTAATTTCCTTCCACCTTACCTTTCCCATTTTATCCTTAATTAAACGCATAAGATGATTATGACCTTAGAATTTGTAAAGTACCACCTAAGCTGAATTGTTCTTTCTACACAATGTAAGAACACACACAAACAATGTGAGACAGAATTATCTGAATTAGCTGTATTAATCAGGTTAAGGTGATACAATGAATTATGGTTCAGCAAGTCAATAAGGTGAAAGTTTAAAAAAATTGAATATTTTACATAGAAACATAGCCAGAAGTTTCCCTACTAAGCATTCCCTAAAGCTAACCAATTTTACTGGAGGGAGTTCAATGAAAAGATATGTTCATACATAAACAAAAGGAGGTATATATGATTGTTCTAAGTTGATGATTCACACTACAGAAACATATACCACAGACTCAAATTAGTGGATTATAAAGTGTGGATGTGTGTGTGTGTGTGTCTGTCTGTCTGTCTGTGTGTGTGTGTGTGTGTCTGTGTGTGTGTGTGTGTGTGTGTGTGTGTGTGTGTAGAGGGATGAAGAGTTGACTCAGAATTAAAAGCACTTGCTGCCTTTGCAGAGGACAGTTACACAACACACATACACACACACATATGTATATATGGAGAGGGGAGAATAAGTAGTTTTATTATTTTAGAGAATTGCAACTAGCAAACAACTCCACATGCTGGTGAAGATGTGAAATAAACAGAATATTCATATATTTCTGCTGAGAGTACAATCTTGTGCAGCCCCTGTTAAAATCAATATGGCAGTTCCACAGAAAGTAGGGAATTGATCTACCTCAAGATCCAATTTCACTACTCTCAATCAAATACCCAAAGGTCACTTCATCCTACTGCAGGAACACTTGCTCAAGCATTGTTGCCCTATTCATGACATACAGAAACTGGAAACAACTTAATTGTCCTAAACTGAAGGATGGATTAAGAAAACATACATTATACACCACAGAGTAGTACTTAGCTGCTTAAAAAAAAGCACAATGAAATTTGCAGATGAATGGATGGAACTAGAAAGAAAAATTGTCTTTACTGAGGTAACCTAGACCCAGAAAGGAAAATATGGTCTGTTGTGGTTTGAATAGGAATGCCCTTCCTTCCCACAAAAAACAGCATGTGTTTGACTGCTTAGCCCATAGAGAGTGGCACTATTAGGAGGTGTTGTCTAGTTAGAATAGGTGTGGCCTGGCTTGAGGAAGTGTATCACTATGGAATTGGGTTTTGGGGTTTCTACCAGTTCTACTACTGATGTCTGAAGTTCAAGATGTATAGCTCTCAGTTCTTTCTCCAACGTGGCAGCCTGTATGCTGCCATACTTCTAAGATAGCCATAAGGAAATGTTTTCTTTTATAAGAGATGTCATGGTAATGGTGTCTCTTCACAATAGAAACTAAGGAATGTGTTCCAGTATTGTTCGTTATTGCTGTGATACACTTATCATCTTTTTGTTTGGTGAAATGTGACCTTTGAGATTTTGGATTAGAAAAGTAGTTATACGCTTTAAATGAGGTCTAACAGGCCCTGTAGTATGAGATATTTTATTTGTCTATTCCTTTAAATGACCCTATGCTCTTTAGTGACAGTTGACTCTTGAACCTCTGGGAAGAGGAGGGGGTATAAAAAGAGTAGTAAGGCATAGGAGTAGTGAGAAAGGGGAGTAGCAAGAAAGGAGAAGAGATGGAAGTGGTAGGCAGAGGGGTCCAGGAGACAGAAGAGGAGGTCAGAGCAGAAGAAAGAAGACAGAGTAGGACTAGAAAAAGTATAGAAAAGAGATTTG
Source organism: Apodemus agrarius (assembly GCA_964023405.1). Classification (NCBI taxonomy): domain Eukaryota; kingdom Metazoa; phylum Chordata; class Mammalia; order Rodentia; family Muridae; genus Apodemus; species Apodemus agrarius. The sequence continues at coordinate 37,823,319 of OZ030021.1, read as the reverse complement.
GAAGCATGAAAATAACAGACAGTTGAAAGTGAATTGGGCAAGCTGACTTCGAAGATAGTTGGTGACATTTGAGCCTGGAGAAGCTGAGCTGAGCCAGAGAGCATATTGTTAGGAGACAGATAAATAAAGAGCCCAAGAAGAACCCCCAGACAAAGTAGCTATATATGTTTAAACAGACAAAAATTAAAGAATAAAAATATTCATTATTTTTACATTTGACACCCAACTTAGGGCTCAAACCCCATGCCTCTGAGATTAAAAGTTTCATGCTCTACTGACTGAGCTAGCCTTTTGGTATCAGAGACCTCTAGCTATAACTTGACCTATTGGATTAGCATTATATATGTTGGAAACAATATCATTCAGACTCTGTCTATTAAGCTATGGACTCTGCCCGTGCCGCCTTCAGTGATCTTATGAATTTTTTATATTATACATTTGCATTTTCAAATGGTAGATTATCTATTAACACCTGTCTTGGATCAGGGTCTGACGTGGTCCAAATGCTTTTGTTTGGAGGAATGTGAACTTTGAGAGTTTGGATTAGAAAAGCAGTTAACCAATTTAAGTGGGGTTTAATGGACCCTCCCAGTAGGAACATGGAAGACCTTGATATTGAGGGTGTTTTGAACTGTTGAGGTCTTACTGAAGAGTTTGCAGAGGAGAAAATATTGTCATGTAGCCTAGAGACTAGTCTTGTTATATTTTGGTGAAGAATGTGGCTGTTGTTTGCCCTTATCCAAAAAGTATGCGTAAGACTAAACTGAAGAATTTTGAATTAATTTCCTGTGCAGAGGAAACGGAAAACAGCTCAGTATTGATTCTGTCATGTGGTTATTAGAATCATTATTATATAAATCTATAATGAAAAAGAGTAACAGGAACAAGGAAAAATGCAAAATGTACAATCTGAGGAGAAACAGGACATCAGGATGTAGAATGGAGCTGAGGCCTAGGTTTAAGGAAATACTCTGGAAGAGGAGGCAGAAAGAGTGTAAGAGCCAAAGGGAATAGAGACCACCAGGAGAACAAGGGCCTCTAAATCAAATGACCAAAGTTCGTATCCCCTCATAGAGATTGAAGGAGCAAGCACAAGACCAACTAACACAGGTCTAGACCAGATCTTCAGTGTATATATTCCAGCTTCCAGATTATTAGTTATGAGGCTCCTGAGAATGTGAACTGAACCAGTGGTTCTTTTGTTTCTTGTGCCTGCTCACGGGATTCTTTTCCCTCTGTTAGGTTGCCTGGTTGAGACTTGATGTGATGGTTTTTTGTTTTATTTTATTTTGCCATGTTTGGTTGTCATCTTTTAGAACCCTGTTCTTTTCTAATGAGGGACAGAAAAGGGAGAATATCAAGAAGAGATGAAAGATTGGAAGGGATTAGGAAGAATAGAGAGAGAAGAAACTAAAATCAGAGTATACTGTAGAGAAAAGAATCTATTTTCAATAAAAGGTGGGGAGAAAAACCAAAAACTAAAATTAAAAACAGAAATGAGCACTTGCTTTGGCAGCACATATACTAAAATTGGTACGATGCAGGTAACATTAGTGCAACCCCAGTGCGAGGATTACATGCAAATTCATGAAGGGTTCCATATATATATGAAAAACTAAAAAGAATATCAAATGGCTGAGAAACAACTAAAGAAATGTTCAACATTCTTAGTCAACAGGGAAATGCAAATCAAAACAACCCTGAGATTTTACCTCACACCAGTCAGAATGACTAAGATCAAATACGCAGGAGACAGCAGGAGCTGGCTAGGATATAGAGAAAGAACACTCCTGCATGGCTGGTGGGATTGCAAGCTGGTACAACCACTCTGGAAATCAGTCTGGCAGTTCCTCAGAAAAGTGGGCATGATACTACCGGAGGACCCAGCTATACCACTCTTGGGCATATACCCAGAGGAATCCCCATCATGTAATAAGGACACATGCTTGACTATGTTCATTGTAGCCCTATTTATAATAGCCAGAAGCTGGAAAGAACCCAGATGTCCCTCAACGGAGGAATGGATAGAGAAAATGTGGCATATTTACACAATGGAATACTATTGAGCTATTAAAAACAATGAACTCATGAAATTCTTAGGCAAATGGGTGGAACTGGAAATTACCATCCTAAGTGAGGTAACATAATCACAAAAGAACACATATAGTATACACTCACTGATAAGTAAATATTAGTTCAGAAGTTTGGAGTACCCAAGAAACAATTCAGATATCAAATGATGCCCAAGAAGAAGGAAGAGCAAAGTATGGATACTCTGGTCCTTCTTAGAAGGGGGAACAAAATACCCACAGAAGGAGATACAGAGTCAAAATGTGGAGCAGAGTCTGAGGGAAAGACCATCCAGAGACTATCCTACCTAGTGACCCATTTCATATACAGTTACATAACCCAGACACTATTATCAATGCCCGAGTACTTGCTGATGAGAGCCAGATATAGTTGTTACCTGGGAGGCTCTGCTAGTGCATGACAAATACAGGGGAAGACACTCTAAGACAGCCATTATACTGAGCTCAGGGTCCCCAATGGGGAATCTAGAGAGAGCCTAAGGAGCTGAAGGGGTTTGCAGCGCCATAGGATGAACAATGATATGAGCCACCCAGTGCTTCCAGAGCTGCCAGGGACAAAACCATCAACCAGATAGTATACATGGATTTACCCATGGCTCCAGACACATAGGCAGCAGAGGATGGCCTTATTGGTCATCAAAGGGAGGAAAGACCCTTGGTCCTGAAAAGGCTCTATGCAACAGTGTAGGGAAATACCAGAACAGGGAAGCAGGAGGGGGTTGGTCGGGGAACAGGGGGAGGGGAGATGGCTTATGGGATTTTCGTGGGGGGGGGCAGGAAAGGGGAAATAATTTGAATGTAAATAAAGAATATATATAATAAAAATTAAAAGAATAACATAAAAAAACAAAAGTAAAAGACCAATAAGGAGAGAGAGAGAGAGAGAGAGAGAGAGAGAGAGAGAGAGATTGAGATTCCACTAAATGATTGTGTGGTCAAGTATTATTGGGGCCTACTATGGAGTATGGTTGATATACTCAGTGACACTCCATTGGAGAAAACTGCTTTTTCTGTTTGCTAGTGCATATCAATTGCAGGTAGCTATTGGTTATATAACACTGTGAGTTCTTATATGCACCAGTCCTGCTGTATCTGAAGGAGAGCATTTCCTTGGACTCGCCCATCCTCTCTTTCCACCTCCTCTTCTACATAGATCCCTGAGGGGAGGGGCTCGATGAGGACATTTTATTTATGACTGAATACTCTCCTAATCTCTGCACATTGTCCAGATGTGGATCTCTGGTTAATTTCCATCCACTTCAAGAAGAAACTTCTCTGATAGGCCACTGAGGGGTTGGTGAGATGTGATATATAGGTCATTGGTTACATCATTTTCCTTAGAATTCAGAAAATTTATGTTAGTTGAAGCATCTTTATTGACTTCTCATCTTTTTAAATTTTTGATGAATGGGCTATGGGTAACTATTTTTGCAAATGGCTTAAAATTGTAAAACTTGCATCTAAAATCCAATGCCTCTTAAAACAAAACTAAAATACACAGAGTAGAGAAATTGCAATGCACATGTTTTGCCTAAGCTATAATTCCTATCCCTCAAATTTTTATATCTATCATGCAGACAGCTGCACTTCTGATAAGATACATAAAGAAAAGAGAGAGAGGGAGAAGAAAATAAAAACTAAGCCTAGGACCCTAATAATTATCTAAAATACTAAGCTTACTATAAGTGCTCTCATTTCAAGAAAATCACCATAATGTTTCATTTATCCTCTATTAAATTAACCTGAATCAATCATATAAATAAAATTATTCAGCACAAACAGAACAAACATGCTTTGCCGCCGATCGTTATATAAACTCACATATTGGAATAGTTTTCCCCTGTTGGCCATCACATAAGTTATATATTTTTTCTACTCTAATGTCTTCCGATATGATATGCAGAGTTAAACGTTCTCTTTGAAACTTCAGAGCCCTGATCTGGCACAGATGGCCAGCGAAAGTGAAAGGATGTGTGTGTGTGCATTTTATTTTCTGCTCTCAGGAATCTGGTTATTAAATAAAATGATCTAAAGAACAAAGCCAAACTTTTTTATACTTTTTTCTTCATTTGTTTATAATAAATGAATAAAATGTAGTCCTTTCTCACTCCATGAATTGTAGAGAACTATGTGTTATTACTTCTAATATATCTTCATACTCTTCTTGTGTTCTCTCCTAAAATACACTTTTTGAAGAAGCCTTGAATATTTCAGAATGGGGCTATGTTGGTAGATAGGGTTTTAGGAAGAGCCTGACTTAAAAGGGAGTCACATAGTTGTACTCTAAGCTGATAGGGCTGATGTGTGTGCAAGAAGAATAGTGCAGGAAACATATACAGATTTAAATCACCCAGCAGAGACACCAAAGAAGAAAGTAACCCTGCTAGCACCTTGATGTTAGACTGCTAGCATTGAAGGGTCCTCCCAGTTTATGGCACTTTGTATTGGTGTTCATGGCTGCTTTATCTAATGTAATAAAGGCCTCGTGCTAATAACCTATGTAAAGGTCAGAGGATAGGACAGGGAACAATAGGATTTTTGTTGTTTACTTTTATTTTGCTTTTCTGTGTAATGAACAGATACTGATTTGGTGTTGAGAAAAAAAGTTTGTGGTTTTGTTTTGTTTTGTTTTGTTTTCTGAGTAAAAGGGGATAAAGTATAAGTTTATCTTTCACTTAATTTTAAAGAATTTATCTATTTTTGTTTTATGTGTATGGATATTTGTTTGCATGAGTGTACATGTACCCCATGCATGCCTAGTGCCAGTGGAAGCCAGAGACAGGTGACAGATCCTGTGGAACTGGAGTTACAGATGGCTGTGGGCTACTATGTGGGTACTGGGACCTGAATCAAAATCCTCTGCAAAAGCAGCCAGTGCTCTTAAATCCAGGATCCATTGTTTTCCATCTTCACCATCTTGAGATGCAGAAATTAAGACACTCATTCTTTCCCTCTATAATTAAGTGGAACATGTCCACCTCACACAAAGTCTCGTTCTTGGAGAACGAGTTTTAAGTATATTTTTGTAGCATCACCAAAAAGTACTCTGTTTATAGGAGGCCAAAAAAGAGCCCCAGCACAGCCCAGTGAAGCATCCTTAGGATATCGAAGAAGAAAATGAAAACTCCCCAACTGCAGGGCAGCACACTCCATTTGGTTTAGATTGCCTTCCTCATAATTCATTCCAAAGCCTTAGAGATAACCAAGTGCTTTCAAAGTCAAACATCCTTCTTGAACGGGCTCTAGGGACCTGAGCATAGCAAACATGGCTCTGGCAGGCTTTGGCCTTCCCTCATTCCCTCGTCCTTGTTCAAACCATTAGATTACATTCCTAAAGCTAGCCACCAAGGCCTGTCTCCTTATGAGGCCACTTCCTTCCCTAGGTGCCTATCTTTATAGTAGCCTTGATCATGAGGACATTCTGAACTCAGGGTAGAGTTTTAGAGGTGTTACCATAGATCTCATTTTCATTTTCTTTGATAGTTGAAGTATTTTTCTAATAGACTTGATCATCACATATTTTAAAACACATCAGAAAGTGTTTTTAGCTAATCCAAAGTGCTTACAATGAAGACACATCCAAGTCAAGACACCAAGGGATTGTGCATGTTGGATGTGCAAAGAATGAGATAGAAAGCTTGACAGTCGCCAGGGCATCCGTTTGGCTGAGTACGGAAGACCTGCAGGTGGTACATCTATAGATTTTTATCAAATATGTTCTGTGGCTCTCAAGAGTGGGAAGAAAGTTATTGAAGTTTTTTTTTAAAAGGCCTTGTTTGGCAGAGAACCCGGAACTGCTTGTCTTATGTGGATGGGGCAGTGTGGTCAGCAAAGCAGAGTTGACACCTGTTGTGGGGAAACAACATAAAATGCACAACCTGAAACTGGCAGTCTGTAACTCACCAGTGTCTGAACCAGACCCTCAGACACTCCAAGGCAGCTCCCACTGTGGCATTTGCTGGGAAGTCAATTGAATTTCAGGGTCTGAAAGAAAGCCTTCATCTATAGAACAAATATTCTCTCTCTGCTGAAACAGACAGAAGGAGCTTTAAGTAATAATCACACAGTAACTGTAACCATCTGGATAGAATTCAACCATTCCCTCTCCTAAAACCAGCCATGGGCTGAGGAACCCACACCCAGTGGTAGCTAAACTCTAGCTCTCTCTTCAGCCTCCAATTCATATTAGTAAGTCATTATTCATTATGTATGTGAGATTCACTTATTAGTCTACCTGGTGCCGGGAATGCAGTTTCACCATGAGTTTGCTCCCTTTGGCCTCTGCCAGCCAGTTCAAAAGAAGTACATATGTAAAGACCACACTTGCCAGAGAGTGGTGGTACACTTCTTTAATCCTAGCACTTGGAAAGCAGAGGCAGGCAGATTTCTGAGTTGGAGGCCAGCCTGGTCTACAGAGTGAGTTCTAGGACAGCCAGGGCTACACAGAGAAACACTATCTCAAACAACAAACAAACAAAAAATGACCATGCTTGCCAAATGGATGTTAGGAAAGAACTTTAGTCCCAAATAGTCATCATCCCCAAGCAGTGTCTATGCTTTCGTGGCTAAACATGACACAATAAATGCCACAAATAGGAGGCTTCCTAAAGAACAGGAGTTGTTCTTAAATTACTCAACACTCAGGCTGCAAGGAAACTTCTATTTTATTCTTCATCTCCACATTTATGTATAAAATGTGCCTTATGAACACACATAGATAAGTGCATGTGTACACACACACACACACACACACACACACACTCCTGAATAGAGTAACTTAGATCTTAAGTCTTAAATATTATATATAATATATAGTAACATATTTTATATATTAATTATTAATATCATTGTATGTTATTGACTATTATATAATTATTAATATACTATATAATATTATGTATGCTTAATGATATGTAATACAGAGGAATATATATATATATATATATATATATATATATATATTGTGTGTGTGTGTGTGCACTCTGTGTACTGAATAAATCCTGAACAAAGAGGAGTAGTGTGAGAGTTAATCTGGAATATGTGAGTAAATTTTAATAAATCATCTCATTAAAGTAGGCCATAGGAGCTGGAGTAGAAAAGCAAACAGGCTTCTAGGAAGCAATCATTTACACAAAACTATATTCCAATGTCATGGGCAATTTAACCAGAGAATTTTTTTTCTAAGCAATCCTCTTGCTAGAGCATGAAGAAAAAAAAACATCAGATGCTCACAGTGGCCTTTAATTTTAAACATGCAGTGGAATGCTCAGGATTAAAAAGAAACAAAGATATAGAATAAATAATAATAAATAAATAAAAGAAAGAAAAGAAAAGAAAACTCTTGAAATCAACTGTAGATATCTGAATACCGAATGATCTGGTGGCAATAAAATTGCTAAATCAGTCAATCTCTCTCTCTCTCTCTCTCTCTCTCTCTCTCTCTCTCTCTCAAGACTGTGCACATATTATGATATTTAAGTAGATCCAGCTTGGGGGTTGACTGAATGACATCTATGTAAAAACAGGTTCACCTTACCTCAATGTTCAGGGCTTCACCTTGTTCTTCCAGCATAGTTGAGCTGGATGTGGCCACCCATGCTTGTAGAAGACTTGCTGTTCCTGTACTGAGCTCTGCCTGGCCTCAAATGTTTTCCCATAATGAGCCAAACATAGAGAACAACCAGAGTAATTACTTGCAATAAAACTCTGTCAATAGAGGCACACAGGTGGTGAATCTGTTCTGGTGTATTATGTGTGGACCAAGAAATTATCCAGTCACTATAGATATTATATCTGATTATGCTCCCACATACATACGCTTGGAAGTACTTTGCACCAAACTAGAGATTACACTTGGCAATACTACTGAATTACAAATGAAGCAGCGTTTGACATCCTTAATGAAATTTGATGCGTGGCTTCTGGTGTTTAAACAGCAGCAAATCTGTACAATGTTTCATTTGAAAAGAAAAAGGGGGTTAAGGAAAGGAGGAAAGGAAGGAAGGAAGGAAGGGAGGGAGGGAGGGAGGAAGGAAGGGAGAGAGGAAGGAAGGAAGGAAGGAAGGAAGGAAGGAAGGAAGGAAGGAAGGAAGGAAATATTTTAAACTCGGTGCTTCACAGACGTTTTCAGAACTGATGAAACGAATCCATTGCTGTAACTCATTACCTATCACCTGTCAAATCTCAGTTACGGTCTCCATGGTTGAGGCTCATTGATGGAGAGAAACTTCACCCTAAAAGTGAGCTATCTGAAAATTAGAAATTTTCTTTTATCAAAATGTAAAATGAACATCCTTTTTAAAAAAGCCTCTATCATTTGAAATTGTAACCCAACACAAACCTCCTTAACTGCTCCCTGGGGAGCAGTGTTTGGTCGGGGGGAATGAATGTGGAGGGTGGGGGAAGGGAGAGAAAATGAACCAGGCCACTGACCCCATGTCAAGGGACACTTCTAAAATTATTTTACTAAGAATTGTAATTGTTATTACCTAAGTTTATTCCCTGTATCCAGTCCCTTTTTTCTCTAAATTTAAATATTTTCTGTACACAATAGTAGTGATTTTTTAAAAAAAAGTGACACAAATTCTTTATTTTTAAGAATTGTTTTTTTTAATATATATGTATATATATAGCATTTGTTTAATTGTACGTGTGTGTTTACATACTGTGCATTCTTGTGGAGATCACAGAAAACTTGCAAGAGCTAATTTTCTCTACCTTGAGTGTCCAAAGGGAGAAAATCAAGTCCTCAGGCTTCCAACAAGTGCCTTCCACAGGCTAAACTATCTTGCCAGCCCAATAATTATTTTTCTATAATGCTAGACTAAGGTGGATTTTAAAATTATTTTCCCCTTTGAGACAAGGTCTCACTGTGTAGTTCTGGTTATCCTAGAACTTGCTCTGGAGATGAGGTTGGCCTTGAGCTCACAGGGATCTGCCTGCCACTGCCTCTTGAATACTGGGATTAAAGTTGTATGCTACCTTACGTTTTTGAATTTATTTTCTATGTGTGAGTGTCTTGCCTGCATGTGTGTATATGTAATGCTCTCATAGAACAGAAGAGGGTGTTGGAAGCCCTGGGTTTGAAATTAGAGACGGTCATGAGTCAGCATGTGGGTTTGGAGAATCAAACCCTCATCCTCTACCAAAGCAGAAAATGCTCTTAACCACTGAGCCATCCCCAAGTTCAATTAAAGGAGCTTGGTGAAGAAAACTCTTTACTGAGTCAAATCATTCCATCTCACAGAGTGTCTTGTACAATGTTTGCTTTTAGTAATTACAGATACACACACACACACACACACACACACACACACATGTGAATATATATATACATATATATGTGTGTGTATATATATATATATATATATATGAATTCATATATATATGAATTCCACCTTACTTCCTAGTCTGTGGGTTTCCTAATTAGAGGAAGTCCTCCCTGGAATGACAAGTAGCCTTCCTTGAATTCTCCTGATATCACTCAATAAGGGACCATGAGCTAGAAATACAAGTCAATAATCCTTTCCTCCCCTAAGGTACCTTTAATTATGTTATTTTTTATCACAGCAATGGAATGAACTAGAACAACAGATTTCAGTATTTGTATATGGCATTACGTACTTCCATAGAAAAAAAATTAGCCCAGATTCAACCTCTTCATAAATTTTATAGGAGTTTAAAATTGTTATGTTTCCTTTTTAAACTATTTCCCAGCCCTACCTTTAAGTTGGCATTAGAAAATTCTGTCTATGAAACGGTTAAGTAGCCTAATACTTTCCCATTTTAAAAACTTTTTCCCCCTAAAAAAACTTTTAAAGATTAAGTACACTTGTAAAGAAGTTTTAAAACTCCAGCACATGCAGGGAAAATAACTCTCTGAAGTAGACATTTGTTTCTATTTAGTTAAATGCATGTCATTATCACCAGAAACTTTGACTTTCAAAAGTTTTAGTAGAAGAGGTGGTGGGGGGAAAGTCCATTTTCAGAAAGAAAAAAATGTTGGCTGTGGTAAGTGCTATTTATCACCACAGATAGTTCAGATATGGTTTGATGAGAGTTAATTGTTCAGTACTATTTAGTACAAAGGGAGCGGAAGATAGTGCACCTAATTGACGCATTAGTCATCGTTCCCATCTTCCAAAGATGCAGGAGGCATCCTTAACAGCCTTCGTTTCCCTTCCAGGGGATCCTCTCTAAGCAGTTTGCTCCAGCTCGCATTTATTCAGCAAGAACCATTACCTTTCATCCCAAGCGATACACCTTTACCACCTAGCAAAAGCCGGAAAAGGAGCCACGGCCTTCGTCCCAGGCACAAAGATAGGAGTAGCTCTTGTTGGGCTAAGTGCTTTCAGACTTACCTCGGGACAATAGGGACTGGAGTGGAGTCTCACTCCAAGATGCACAGATGGCCTGTGAGTAGTCATCACTGTGTAGTGCCATTCTGTGGTGACGGTCTGGGGGAAGTGAGCAGCTTCCTCCCACCTTCTATCCCCTTTCCTAAGTGAACTTCCTTTTTTATTTATTTATTTTTACTTAAATTTTGTATTTAAAAAACAAAGTGTGTTAATCAACAGTATACAACCTAGAACTATAACATATATGGAAAGATACAAACAGGATTTTATTTAGCTCAAACTCAGGGGACAGCAGTTGTTGGAGAGGATGTGAGGGGAAAAGGAATACTTCTCCATTGTTGCTGGGATTGCAAGCTGGTAAAACCACTCTGGAAATCAGTTTGGTGATTCCTCAGAAAATTAGACGTAGTACTACCGATGGACCCAGCTATACCATTCCTGGGTATATACCATATACCCAGAAGATGCTCCTACATGTAATAAGGACACATGCTCCACTATGTTCATAGCTGCCTTATTTATAATAACCAGAAAATGGAAAGAACCCATATGTCCTTCAACAGAGGAATGGATACAGAAACTATGGTATGTGTGTGTGTGTGTGTATGTATACCTACATACATATATATATATATATATATATATATATATATATATACACACACACAATGGAGTACTATTCAGCTATGAAAAACAATGAATTCATGAAATTCTTAGGCGAATGGATGGAACTAGAAAGTATCATCCTGAGCAAGGCAACCCAATCACAAAAGAACACACATGGTATACACTCACTAATAAGCGGATGTTAGCCCCAAAGCTCAAAAGAAACAAGTTACAATTCACCAAGCTCAAGAAGAAGGGGGACTTAAGTGAGGGTGCTTTGGTTCCTCTAAGAAAGGGAGCAAAATAGTCACAGGAGCAATAAGGGAGACAATTTGTGGAGCAGAGACTGAAGTAAAGGCCACCCAGAGACTGCCCTACCTGGGGATTCATCCTATAAACAGTCAACAAACTCTGACACTAATGGTCCAGAGGATCTGAAGAGGTTTACAGCCCCATGGGAAGAACAATGATTTTAGTCACCCGGATGCCCCAAGACTCCCAGGGACTGAACCAGCCATCAAGGGGCACACATGGTTCCGGCCAAAAATGTGGCAGAGGAAGGCCTTATTGGACATCAGTGGGAGGAATGGTCCTTGGTCAGGTAAAGGCTCAACAGAGGCCAGAACAAAGGGCAACTGAAGGGAGGAGGAGGGAGTATGTTGGGTGGAGAGGCATATACATGGAGGTAGGGGGAAGGAGGAAGGGGAGGGGTTAGGAGTCTTAGGGGAGGGGGGATATCAGGAAAGGTTTTTCCATTGGCAATGTAAATGAAGATGATATTCAATAAAAAAATTAAAAAATGAATTGTAAATATCTTTCCCCCATTATTTATTTATTTATTTATTCCTTCATTCATTCATTCACTTTAAAGCCAGATTACTGCATCATCCTCCTCCAGCTTTCTCCATCACACAGTCCTTCCTCCAATTCTCCCTCCCCTTCTCTGCTGAGAAGATAGAACCCCCCCAATATCTCCCCATTCTGGCACCTCAAGTCTCTGCAGAGTTAGATGCATCCTCTCCCACTGATGCCAGACAAGGTTAGGGGAATGGGATCCAAGAACAAGCAACAGATTTAGAGACAACCACTTCTGCAGTTGTTGGTGGAGCCACAGGAAGACCAAATTGCCCATCTGCTACATACAGGGTGGTGGTTCAGTCTCTGAGAGCCCCCCAAGGGACCACAATAGTTGACTTCTGTTAGTCTTCCTGTGGTGATCCTATTCCGTCTTGGTTCCTCAATTCTTCCCTCAACTCTTCCATAAGACTCCTCCAGCTCTGTCCAGTGTTTGGCTATGGGTCTCTATATCTATTTCAGGTAGCTGCTAGGTGGAGCCTCTCAGAGAATACTTATGCTAGGCTCCTGTCTGTAAGAATAACAGAGTATCATTAATAGTGTCAGCGACTGGTGCTTGCCCAAGGGATGGGTCTCAAGTTAGGTCAGTATTGCTTGGACAATCTCTGTTCCATATTTGTCCCTGTATTTCTTGTAGACAGGACAAATTTGGGGCAGCAAGTTTTATGTGTGAGTTGAGTCTTTATCTATGCACTAAAGCACTAGTGGGGTCTGCTTGGGTACAGGAAGTGGATTCAGGTTGCATATGTGCATTGCTAGGCGTCTCAGTTAAATTCATCCCCATAGAGTCCTGGGAGGCCCCCCCATACCAGGTCTCTGGCACATCCTAGATATAACCCCACCCCCAACTCCATGAGCAACTGAATTTAGTCCATTCCTCCAGCCTTCTGGCCTACTCTCCTGTCTTTCCCCACACCTGATCCTGAACCCTCCCATTCTCTCCCCATCCCCTCTCCACCCATTTCTCTCCCTCTGTTTACTTCCTATATAGGACTACTTTGCTCCCTTTTCCAGATGGCATTGAAGCATCCTTCCTTGAGTTTTCCATCTTGTTTGGCTTCTTTGGGTCTGTGGGATGTTGAATGGGTATCCTGTACTTAAATATAAATGACTAATATCCACATACAAGTGAGTACATACTATGCATGTCCTTTTGGGTCTGGCCTGCTTCACTTAAAAAGATATTTTCTAGTTCCATCCATTTGCCTGCAAAATTCATGATGTCCATGATTTTAATAGCTGAGTAATATTCCCATGTGTAAATGAACCAGATTTTCTGTAACTATTCTTCAGTTGAGGGACAGCTGGTTTATTTCCAGTTTCTGACTATTATGAACAAAGCTGCTATGAACACTATAGAACACATATCCTTGTGGAGTATCTTTTGCATGTATATCCAGGAGTAGTATAGCTGAGTTTTCAGGTAAAACTATTCCCAATTTTCTGAGAAACCACCAGATTGATTTCCAGAGTGGTTGTGTAAGTTTGCACTTTACCAGCAATGGAGGAGTGTTCCCATTGCTCCACATCCTCACCAGCATGGGCTGTCACTTGAGTTTTTGATCTTAGCCATTTTGATTAGTGTAAGATGAACTCTCAGGATCATTTTGATTGACATTTCCCTGACATCTAAGGATGTTGAAAATGTCTTTAAGCGCTTCTCGACCATTAAAATTTCCTTTGTTGAGAATTTTCTGTTTACTTTTTCTTATTGGATATATTCTATATTTACAATTTATTTCCCTTTTTCTGGTTTCCCACCCCCAAAGGTCCCACATGCCCTTTTCCCTCCCCCTGCTCCCTCATCCACCCCCTCCCACCTCCCTGTTCTTGTACTCCCCCACAATGATGCTTTGGTCCATTCTAGCACCAGTGTCCACTCCTTTCTTCTTGTCAGACATCACTTGGTATGTGATTTATGTCTTTGGTGTTCCAAGATTCTAGGCTAATATCCACTTATCAGTGACTGCATACCATGGGTATTCTTTTGAGACTGGGTCACCTCACTTAGTATGACGTTCTCCAGCTCCATCCATTTCTCTAAGAATTTCATGAATTCATTGTTTCTAATGGCTGAATAGTACTCCATTGTGTATATATACATTTTTTTGTATCCATTCCTCTGTTGAGGGACATCTGGGTTCTTTCCAGCTTCTGGCTATTATATATAAGGCTGCTATGAACATAGTGGAGCATGTATCCTTATTGCATGCTGGTGAATCTTCTGGGTATATTCCCAGGAGTGGTATGGCTGGGTCCTTCGGAAGTATCATATCCAGTTTTCTGAGGAACCGCCATACTGATTTCCAGAGTGGTTGTACCAACTTGCATTCCTACCAGCAGTGGAGGAGTGTTCCTCTTTCTCCACATCCTCACCAACACCTGATGTCTTCTGAGTTTTTAATCTTAGCCATTCTGACTGGTGTGAGGTGAAATCTCAGAGTTGTTTTGATTTGCATTTCCCTAATGACTAATGATGTTGAACATTTTTTAAGGTGTTTCTCAGCCATCCGAATTTCTTCAGGTGAAAAGTCTCTGTTTAGCTCTGTACCCCATTTTTGGATAGGGTTATTTGGTTTTCTGGGGTCTAACCTCTTGAGTTCTTTGTATACATTGGATATTAGCCCTCTGTCGGATGTGGGGTTGGTGAAGATCTTTTCCCAATTTGTTGGTTGCTGATTTATCCTTTTGACAGTGTCTTTTGCCTTACAAAAACTCTGTAATTTTTTGAGGTCCCATTTGTCTATTCTTGCTCTTAGAGCATAAGCAATTGGTGTTCTGTTCAGGAATTCTTCCCCTGAGCCAATGTCCTCAAGGGTCTTCCCCAGTTTCTTTTCTATTAGTTTTAGTGTGTCTGGTTTTATGTGGAGGTCCTTGATCCACTTGGAGTTGAGCTTAGTGCAAGGAGATAAGAGTGGATCAATTCTCATTCTTCTGCATGTTGACCTCCAGTTGAGCCAGCACCATCTGTTGAAAAGGCTATCTTTTTTCCACTGGATGTTTTCAGCTCCTTTGTCGAAGATCAATTGGCCATAGATGTGTGGGTTCAATTCTGGGTCTTCAATCCTATTCCATTGATCCGCCTCCCTGTCACTGAACCAATACTTTGCAGTTTTTAATACTACTGCTCTGTAGTATTGCTTGAGGTCCCAGAAAGGAAGAAGTCAAACTATCACTATTTGCAGATGATACGATAGTATACTTAAGTGACCCAAAAAACTCCACTAGAGAACTCCTGCAACTGATAAACAACTTCAGCAAAGTGGCTGGCTATAAAATCAACTCAAGCAAATCAGTAGCCTTCCTATACGCGAAGGATAAGCAGGCTGAGAAAGAAATTAGGGAAATGACACCCTTCACAATAGCCACAAATGATATAAAGTATCTTGGAGTGACGCTAACCAAACAAGTGAAAGATTTATATGACAAAAACTTCAGGTCTCTGAAGAGGGAAATTGAAGAAGACATCAGAAAATGGGAAAATCTTCCATGCTCATGGGTTGGCAGGACTAATATAGTCAAAATGGCAATCTTGCCCAAAGCAATATACAGATTCAATGCAATCCCCATCAAAATCCCAACTCAGTTCTTCATAGAGTTAGAAAGAGCAATTCTCAAATTCATCTGGAATAACAAAAAACCCAGGATAGCTAAAACTATCATCAACAGCAAAAGAACTTCTGGGGGAATCAATATCCCGGACCTCAAGCAATATTACAGAGCAGTAGTATTAAAAACTGCATGGTATTGGTTCTGTTTACTTTTATGCTCCATTTTTAATTGGATCATTTGGATTGTTGGTGTCTAACTTTTGGAGTTCTTTATATATTTGGATATTAGTCCTCTGATGAATGTAGTGTTAGTGAAGATCTTTTCCCAATCTGTAGGCTGCCATTTTGTCCTATTGACAGTGTCCTTTGTCTTATAGAAGCCTGTCAGTTTCAAGAAATCCTATTTACCAATCGTTGGCCTTAGAGCCCCGATCCATTGCTGTTCTGTTCAGGAAGTTGTCTCCTGTACCAGTTCTTTAAAGGCTATTCCCCATTTTCTGTCCTATTAGATTTATTGTATCTAGTTTTATGTTGAGGTCTACGATTGACATGGACTTGAGTTTTGTGCAGGGTGACAAATATGGATTTATTTGAATTCTTCTACATGTAGACATCTAGTTAGACCAGGAACATTTATTGAAGATGCTCTCCCTTTTCTATAGTATGGTTTTGCCTTCTTTGTCAAACATCAAGTGCCTGATGATGTGGAGTTACCTTTTTTTTCAATCAGAACTCTGACCATTAGTTTGGAGGGAAGCAGGCAGACAGAATTATGATAAAGCTTCCTTCACTTCTCAGAAGAGAAGATGTATCATGAAGATCTACCTCTAGAACTTGCTACTACAATTATAAAGAACCACAATGAGCTAGAATTTATTATGTTTTTATTTTATTTTATTTTATTTTATTTTATTTTATTTTATTTTATTTTATTTTATTTTATTTTGCTGTCCATCTTTTAAAGGTTATGAAAAAGTCAGAAGAATTAACAAATATATTTATAAAATATATTTTGAATAAAAATACATTTTGAATAAAACTTGACTTCTGACTTAGGGTAACTAATTCTATGAAGAAATATTCTGACCAGAGCAACATGGGAAGGAAAGTATTTATTCAGTTTATTCTTTTACATCACAGTTCAGCATGAAAGGAAGGCAAGACAGGGACTCAAGCACGGGAGGGACCTGGAGGATGGAGCAGATACAGAAGCCATAAAAGAGCAAGTATATGGGCTTGCTTCTCATGACTTGCTCATCCTGCTTTCTTATAGTACTCAAGACTAGCAGCCCAAGGATGGCACCATCCATAATGGGCTAATCCCTCTCTCCCATCAATCACTTATTAAGAAAATGACCTATGGTTTTGCCTGCAGCCCAATCTTAAAGGGGCATTTTCTCAATGGAGACTACCTCCTTTCTGATGACCCTTGCTTGTGTCCAGTTGACATAAAGTAGCCAGTATACCTTGACATCAGCAAAAATACCAAACTGTGATATAGACAGGGCACCTAGCAGTTCTACATTTTTAAGTAATTCACAGTGAAACAAAACAACAAACTTTTGCCCTATTGTTATTTTTCCAATAGCAATAACCAAGAAAACTAATTTTAAAAATTAAAACTATGTAGAGCAAATAATGCTTGTCTCTTAAATTTTGACTATCATCGGGAGAAAATGCTTTGATGCTTGAGATCTAGTCTGCACTGTGTAAAGGTTTAAAAGAAGTTATGAGATTTGAACTCTCTCTTCATCTCATTCAGTTTTCTCTTTTTTAAAATTTTATTTAATCGTTTTTTACACTCCAGATTTTATCCCCCTCCTGGTCCACCCTCTGACTGTTCCACACCCCATACCTCCTCCACTCCAGTCTCCATGTGGATGTCCCCAGCCCACCCCTTACCCCACCAGACCTCCATATTCCCTGTGGCCTCCACTCCAGTCTCTTAAGGGTTAGGTACATCTTCTCTGACTGAACGCAGACCTGGCAGTCTTCTGCTGTATATGTGTTGAGGGCCTCATATCAGCTGGTGTATGCTGCCCAGTTGGTGGCTCAGTGTCTGAGAGACCTGGGGGTCCAGGTTAATTGAGACTGCTGGTCTTCCTACATGGAAGTACAGGAATTGCATAAAGGTTCTCCTGGCATAGCAAAATAACTTTGTGTGTTTTCTTAAACATACTTTTTAAAATATCTTATATATTTATATGCAAACATACTACATTCTAAATATCTTTGCATATTACCAACATATTATTGGCCAACTCATCATTGACCTGCTCTTTGATTGATTAATTTATTGTGTCAATAAATAACCCTTGAATAGCTAATATGCCTCATGATTCAGTCATAAAAATGAAGTGAGTTCTGTTCTTTCAGAACTGATAGCACAACTGAAAAGGTGGGAAATTAATCACCCTAAAGTTTCACAAATACTATGGAAGGAAAAGACTGTGCAAAATGGTACCCACTTTTAATCCCAGCACTAGGGAGATAAAAGCAGGTGAATCTCTGTGAGTTGAGGGCCTCAACTGTAACCAGTTTCAGAATAGAGATAGGGAATCAAGGGTACTAATGAGAGCCAAGAGAAGGAGGAGGAGGAGGAGGAGGAGGAGGAGGAGGAGGAGGAGGAGGAGGAGGAGGAGGAAAAGGAAGAGGAGGAGGAGTATTGATTATTTGTTGATATTAATACCTTAGATAAGCCAAGCATTTTTCAGCAACAGAAAGATAATAACTCATGTTCTAAAGAATATTTATGGAAAAAAAGCAATGTAATTTTTTGTGTTAGAGGAGACTAGTAACTTCTTTGGCCCTACATGTAAACGTTTTAGCAAACAGCATGGAAATTTTACAGTCTCAGTTTAATCACACTATATTGATGTTGTAGTTTCCCTTGAACAAATATGTGTAGAAGGAAGCAGGAATAACAGGTGGTCAATGTGGTACCTTTAGAGCAGAACAATGTAATACTTAATTTAAAAATCTCAGAGTCAGGGCTGGAGAGAGAGATCTTTGGTTAAGAGCATTTGTTGGTCTTCAAAGGACCTAGGTTTGGTTCCCAGTACTCATATGCCTTCTATTTGTAATTCCAGTTCCAGGGTATCTGAGATGCTTTTCTGGCCCCTGTGGTTACCAGGCATGTATGCGATACACATATATGCAGGCAATTAGGAACATAAAATAAAAATAAATCTTTTTTTTTTAAATTCCAGAATCATTAATCAATGCTTTTTTCCCTTAGAGGATTACCTTTGTCTTTTTTTTTACCCAGTTTGCCTTTAAAATAGCATTGTAAATGTCATAATATGATACACTGAAATTATATAGCTACTCTAGTCCCCAAATTTCTAATATATTATTCAGATATAAACTACATTTGTACTCAGTGTTTCTCCAGATGTCTAGCTCATCTTCCTGTTAGTATTTTCATTCATAAATTTATGTCAATAACTTCTCAAAATATGCAGAAAGAGTATCAGTGTCACACTATACAGGAAGTTGTATAACAAGCAATAATTGATTTCTCACAATATTTATTCTTGTGATTATTGTACTAAAAGAGTAAGTGGGACCAGAGGCATCCAAAACCAAGGTGGTGTCCTGCTGTACTTCAGGTTATTTCTCCCTACTCTGTTCTTGTTTGCCTTTTACATAGAATAGTGGAATGATAGAAAGTTAACAAAAGTATTTTACTGAAATACTAACAGAATCAGCCTACAAATATTTGTCATTAGGTTAAATTTCTTAACTATATAACAGAGATGAAAACTAGTTTGGAATGGTAGTATGGGATCGTAGTCTCAATGCTTGGGAAGAAGAGGCAGGAGTGTTCTGAGACTCAGTCCCAAGAGATTAAAACTAACATAAAACACTAACAAGTCAACAGAGAGAGCTGAAGATGAACTGGCCCTAGTGTCAGATTTGGATGAAATCTGTGTTTGCTGCTGAGTCCTATTTTGACACTGGAAAGCTCATTTATAAAATCTACTGCAGTGATAAATGCGCACTTGGGCCTTTTTGCTACTCTCTTTTCACTCATGTTTGTTTTTGGTTTTGTTGGTGTCATGGTTAGTGTTAACACAATCCTCGAATCACTTTGGAAGTAGAGATGGACTGCTAGGAAAGGCTGTTTTGGACTATCTGGATTAAGTCAAATGATGTGGGAAGACACAGTCTTTGTGCATGGTTTCATATTCCTGGCTGAAATCCTGGCATGTATAAATGGAGGAGAGAAACAAAGTAGCATCATACATTCATCACTCTCTGCTACCTGAGCATGTGTCTAATGTGATCAGTTCTTTTAACCTCTGGCTCCCATGCCATCCTTGCCATGATAGACTTGTAAAGTGAAACTGTGACTCAAAACAAATTGTTTCTCCTTTGAGCTGGTTTTATCAGGATATATTGTCACAGCAAAAAGACAGAAGGGGATAATGGCATTTACAACCAGATAATTGTATACCTCATAGATACTAACTAAATGACTAACACTAAAACTCACCCCTAACTCTTAGGCTTCTTGAACATAAAACTAAGGAGGATAACAGTCTGGGGAAAAAATACCATTACTCTAAATCTTCCAGAGAAAACCAACAATGAAAAATGTGTGTGTAAAACCCAGGAGGAAACAAAAAAATGTCTTCCTAGTCATGTTTTATTCTTGTTTTTGTGCCTACAACATGTTCATAAATAAATGATTCAATTTCCAGCCAAAATTTAAACAAGCATTCTATTCCCTGTAAACAAGGACCTAAAGGGACAGTATGATGTACCCAACCCTTCCTGTAACTTAATGTCCCTTGGAAATTGAATTAAGTTATAGATGCAGTCTCAACTGTTTTAGCACAAAAATTGAGTGTACGCACACAATTCTTGGTGATTAAAAAAAAAAAACCTGTCCTTCAAATTCCCTATTTCTTCCATCAGGTAGAAACGTTTAAGGATGAAATGCATCTTTCATGTACAAATTAAATGTTTTATAGGAAAGTTTTTAATAGTAGTAAGTACAAGGACAAGCTTTCATACCAAGATGTTCCTCTTGGCTCCATAACCTAATATTCTGATGACAGCATATCCAACTACTAAATGTTCGTATTTTAATAAGGTATGATGATTAATTTTGACTGATAACTTGACACAATGAAGAATTGTTACTTGGGACCCTGACCAAGACCCTTGCAGGCAAGGGTAAGATGGAATGGCATGGAATGACTCCAAAGGGTCAGAAAAGCAGCAAAAGCAGACTCGCTTATTACAGGAACTGGACAAACTTCCCTCCCAGCATCTCATTGGCTCTCACATAGCCAGATGTGGCGTTGTCTCTTTCTCATTGGTTCGCTCTATCTTCTGATCTAGCCTCAGCGGACTCTAGCCTACTGAGCAGACTCTAGGTTGGCTCAAGAGAAGTATCAGCAGTGTGAGCTATAGCATTGCAGCTGAACTGCTTGGCTAAGTTTCTCCTACAAAGAACTGTCTGGAAGGCAGTTTCAATGGGGGAATTGTCCAGAATAGGTTAACCTATGTGTATGCCTATGAAGCTACTTCTTATTTGGGATAATATTGACAGGAAGACCCACATAGAATGTGGAGGTACCCTTGCATGAGCCTGTAATGAACAAGTTGAATACCAGCAAACATACATTAACTCATTGCTCACCAGAGCTACAGGAAATAAAACTAAGACATGGGAGAATAAAAAGATTAATTATCAATGAACATACAAACAAAATATACATTTAATGATAAGCAAATTGAAGCCTTTTTGTTCACTTCAGAGATAGGTAAGTACTCAATTCTGGTAACCATTCTTCAGATTGAATAATATGTCTTCAGCAGTAATGTCAAGAAGATGGTCTCCTAGAATAGGTCATACATTTAGGCTGGGTGCTAGAGTAAGCTGAGAAGCCTAGATCAAGGAGGAACCCAATAGAAAGCAAGATCAACCAAAGCGTGAGAAATTTCACATAAAGAACAGAAAACAGGAAATACATAAGATGTGCCTGGGAATGATTTGGTAGGATTTTTTTCTGGCATAAGGTTGAGTACTAAAATTTCCACTAACTTAGTCAAACAATATGAAAGAGTGGCTTTCATGACAGAAAATGCCTGGAAACACTGCAAGGCAATGAGTGACATTGGTAGTTTGCTCAATCCATCCTTTCAATCTCTGTGCTACACTTCTTGGCACTGACTCCTTCAAACAGCGAGCTTGGGTCTGTGGCTAAATGAAGCTCCCACATCTCTATTCATATATAGCCAAACAAAAAGAGGATTTTCTTTCTGACCGTCCAAATACCATTAAGGCAACACCCTCCATGTAGCTTAGCCTTGTATCTCCCTCCATCTTAGCTCTGTTGTTATGAAACTGTTAGGAACTATATTCAACTTCTCAAAGGAGAGTAATTTAAAGAAGCCAGGAGTTTATATCTCACTTTAAAAATATAATAAAGCAAAACTAGAGACAAATAGTGAAAGACTATTATGTCAATTCCATAATAAGGGAGCTAGGGATACAAACAAACTCATAAACTACCAGTAATTGGGTTTGTTAAAATTGTATAGAGAACATGAAATACACAATAGAGAAATAATTCTCAGCAATATGGTAAATTGAATATTATTGGATATAAGAGAAATTTATAACAGATTTCTATGCTATAGCTACACATCAATGCCAAGGTAATCATTGTCCATAGTAACAAAAATGTAAGGCAGCAAACAGAAGAATAAAATCAACATTCCCCAAATAAGTAAAAATTTAAATGCTATTCACAAGAAGAAGAAAGGGGAGAATCCTGGGCCTGAAAAGGTTGGATCCAGTTTTATAGATCCATAACAGAGAAATGGTGGTGGGGTGGGAGGGATGATTGGGGAATAGTTGGGAGAGGAGAGGACTTAATGGGACGTATGGTGGGGGGGGGGATCTGGGAAAGGGGAAAACATATAGAAAAGCAAAAAACCAGAAGTTTTTATAAAGGCAAACATCAAAAGCTGCTAAGACACAATCTGTTCTGCATTCTCCAAGCAAGTATGAAGCTAAATAAGTAAGAAACATGGCATTGGAATATAAAAGCAGAATTAATGCATGATTAAAAATTACTAGTAAGTAAATACATATGGATAAATAAATATCAATAATGGGGGGAGAAACTATTATCCAATGAACAAAACTTGGAAGATTGATTTACATCCAAAGAAATTAATTAACTGTAACCTTACATCATGAAAAACCAAAACCAATTCCAAATAATATCAAGGGCTGGAGAGATGGCTCAGTGGTTAAGAGCACTGGCTCCTCTTCCAGAGGTTCTGAGTTCAATTCCCAGCAACCACATGGTGGCTCACAACCATCTGTAATGGGATCTGATGCCCTCTTCTGGTGTGTCAGAAGACAGAGATAGTGTACTCACATAGGTAAAATAAATAAAAATCAAAATAATATCAAATTTGAATCTGTCCTGAAAGAATGCTAAAATTCCTTACAGTGAAATTATTTAGTAGCATTAGCATAAGAAAGCATTATTAAGACACTATATTTTAATTTCAAATCTTCATTAATCCCATATCTGATAGAGGGCTAATATCCAAAATATGTAAAAAAATTAATAAATTAACTTCCAAAAAACTAATAACACAATTAAAAAATGGGGTACAGAGCTAAAGAGAGGATTCACAACAGAAGAATCTAGAATGGCCAAGCAGCACCTAAAAAAAAGTTCAAAGTTCTTAGTCATCAGGAAAATGCAAATCAAAACAACCCTGAGATTCCACCTTACAACCACCAGAATGGATAAGAGAAAAAACTCAAGTGACAACATATGCTGGCAAGGATGTGGACAAAGAGGAACACCCTTCCACTGCTGGTGGGATTGAAAACAAGTACAACCGCTCTGGAAATCAATCTGGTGGTTCCTCAGAAAACTGGAAATAGTTCTACCTAAAGATCCAGCTATACCACTCTTGGACATATGCCCAAAAGATGCCCCAGCCCACCATTCCACAAGAACAGGTGCTACACTATGTTCATAGCAGCCTTATTTGTGATAGCCTGATTCTATAAACAACACAGATGTTCCTCAACTGAAGAATAAATACAGAAAATGTGGTTCATTTTCACAATGGAAGAGTATTCAGCTATTAAGAATGAAGACATCAGTGAAATTTTCAGAAAAATGGATGGAACTAGAAAATATCAGACTGCATGAGGTAACCCAGACCCAAAAGAATATGCATGGTATGTAGTCACTGATAAGTGGATATTAGCCAAAAAAAATTACAGAATACTCATGATACAACTCACAGACTGTAAGAAGTTTGACAAGAAGGAAGGCCCAAATGTGGATGTTTCAATACAATGTAGAAGTGGGGAAGAAAATAACCACAGAAGGCAGGGGGGGGGAGAATCTGGGTGTGGAGAAGGAGGGGAAAAGGGCAACAGGATCAGGTATGGAGGGGCAAGATAGAAGCCCAGAGGGACAGAAGAATGAATAAAAATATGCTTTAGGGGAGAGTGAAGGGAACCCTTTAGAAATCACCAGAGACCTGGGAGGTGAGAGACTCTCAGGACTCAATGGGTGTAACTGTAGACAAAAGCCCAATAGTGGGAAGAGGGGACTCAAAGAGCCCACCTCCCTGGGGGCTCTGGGACTAATGGCTGGTACATATTATTGTTCCTACTGCAGGGCTGCAAACCTCTTCAACTACTTGGGTCCTCTCTCTAGCTGCTCATTCAGGGATGCTCATTCTATTGGTTGGCTGTGAGCCACTGGTGTTTTGATCCACTTTCCAATAAGGATCAAAGTATTCATACTTTGGTCTTTCCTCATCTTGAGCTTCATGTGGGTTTTGAATTCTATCTTGGGTATTCCAAGCTTTTGGGCTAAGATCCAGTTATCAGCAAGTGCATACCTTGTGTGTTCTTTTGTGTGTGGGTTACCTCATTCAGGATGATATTTTCTAGCTCGATCCATTTGCCTAAGAGGAGGGACCCACATGGAGGGACCCATGGCTCTAGCAACATACGTAGCAGAAGATGACCATTTCAGACATCAATGAGAAGAGAGGCCATTGGTCCTGTGAAGGCTTGATTCCCCAGAATAGGGGGACGCAAGTAAGGAAATGGGGGGTGAGAAGGGGGAGAGGGGAAGGGATAGGGGTTTTCAGAGGGGTAACGTGGAAAGGCTATACCATTTGAAATGTAAATAAGGCAAATATATAATAATAATAATAATAATAATAATAATAATAATAATAATAGTCTACCTCCAGTAGATAGATGAGGCCTTAAGTGGGGGACACTAGGATTAAAAACTCACAGTCAAAATTTCTGACCAAGAATGTGTCTGTCTTAAAAAGCTACAGAGACAAAACTGGAGAAGCAACTGAAGAAAAGGAGGTCTAGTGACTGGCCTCACTTGAGATTTATCTCATGGGGCACAGGGCACCAAGGACTGGCACTATTGCTGATACTATTGTGTGCTTACAGACAGGAGCCTAGCATGGCTGTCCTCTGAGAGGCCAAACCAGAGCTGACTGAAACATAGATACTTACACCCAACCCAACTGAAATTTGGAACTCCTATGGTTGAATTTGGGAAAGAATTGAAGAAGCTGAAGGGGCAAGAGACCCCATAGGGAGACGAGCAGTCTGAACTAACCCAGATCCTTGGAATCTCTCAGACACTGAGCCACCAGTAAGGGAGCATACACTAGCTGGTCCGAGGTCCTCCGCTATATATACGTAGCAGAGGTCTACCTGGTCTGGCTCCATGGGAGAAGACATGCCTAATCCTTGAGAGACTTGAGGCCCCAGGGTGGGCAAGCCCTGGTGGTGAGAGTATCCTTTTGGAAATATGAGGGAGGAGGAATGGTATAAGGAACTGTGAGAGG
The DNA here is from genome assembly GCA_964023405.1 of Apodemus agrarius. Classification (NCBI taxonomy): domain Eukaryota; kingdom Metazoa; phylum Chordata; class Mammalia; order Rodentia; family Muridae; genus Apodemus; species Apodemus agrarius. The sequence goes on along the minus strand of OZ030021.1, from coordinate 37,797,975 downwards.
TAGGACAAAATGGGGGGCAACATCTGCATAGTTAAAAAATATACAGCAAACCAGTAGCCAACATCAAAATAAATGGAGAGAAACTTGAAGAAACCCCACTAAAATCAGGGACTAGACAAGGCTGCCCTCTCTCTCCATATCTTTTCAATATAGTATTTGAAGTTCTAGCAAGAGCAATTAGACAACATAAGGAAGTCAAAGGGATACAAATTGAAAAGGAAGAAGTCAAACTATCACTATTTGCAGATGATATGATAGTACACTTAAGTGACCCAAAAAACTCCACCAGAGAACTCCTACAGCTGATAAACAACTTCAGCAAAGTGGCTGGTTATAAAATCAACTCAATCAAATCAGTAACCTTCCTGTACTCAAAAGACAAGCAGGCTGAGAAAGAAGTTAGGGAAATAACACACTTCACAATAGCCACAAACAATATAAAGTATCTTGGCATGACTCTAACCAAACAAGTGAAAGATCTGTATGACAGGAACTTCAAGTCCTTGAAGAAAGAAATCGAAGAAGACCTCAGAAGATGGAAAAATATTTCATGCTCTTGGATTGGCAGGTTCAATATAGTAAAACTGGCCATCTTGCCAAGACCAATCTACAGATTCAATGCAATCCCCATCAAAATCCCAAATCAATTCTTCATAGATCTAGAAAGAACAATTCTCAAATTCATCTGGAGCAACAAAAAACCCAGGATAGCTAAAACTATTCTCAACAATAAAAGGACTTCTGGGGGAATCAATACCCCTGATCTCAAGCAGTACTACAGAGCAATTGTGTTAAAAACTGCATGGTACTGGTACAGCAACAGGCAAGTAGATCAATGGAATAGAATTGAAGACCCAGAAATGAACCCACAGAGATATGGTCACTTGATCTTTGATAAAGGAGCTACACCCATCCAGTGGAAAAAAAGATAGTCTTTTCAACAAAAGGTGCTGGTTCAAATGGAGGTCAACATGCAGAAGAATGTGAATTGACCCACTCTTATCTCCCTGTACTAAGATCAACTCCAAGTGGATCAAGGACCTCCACATAAAACCAGACTCACTGAAACTATTAGAAAAGAAACTGGGAAGACCCTGGAGGACATGAGCACAGGGGGAAATTTCCTGAACAGAACACCAATAGCTTATGCTCTGAGATCAAGAATTGACAAATGGGACCTCATAAAATTACAAAGTTTCTGTAAGGCAAAAGAATCTGTCGGAAGGACAAAATAGCAACCAACAAATTTGGAAAAGATCTTCACCAACCCCACATCTGACAGAGGGCTAATATCCAATATATACAAAGAACTCAAGAAGTTAGACCCCAAAGAACCAAATAACCCTATTAAAAATGGGGTGCAGAGCTAAACAAGGAATTTTCACCAGAAGAATTTCATATGGCTGAGAAGGACCTTAAGAGATGTTCAACATCATTAGTCATCAGGGAAATGCAAATCAAAACAACCCTGAGATTCCACCTCACACCAGTCAGAATGGCTAAGATTAAAAACTCAAGAGACAACAGGTGCTGGCGAGGATGTGGAGAAAGAGGAACACTCCTCCATTGTTGGTGGGATTGCAAGATGGTACAACCACTCTGCAAATCAGTCTGGCAGTTCCTCAGAAAACTGGGCATGACACTTTCAGAGTATCCTGTCATAGCACTCCTAGGCATATACCCAGAGGATTCCCCTGCATGCAATAAAGACACATGCTCCACTATGTTCATAGCAGCCTTATTTATAATAGCTCAAAGCTGGAAGGAGCCCAGATGTCCCTCAATGGAGAAATGGATACAGAAAATGTGGTATATTTATACAATGGAATACTACTCAGCAATTAAAAATAATGAATTCATGCAATTTGTAGGCAAATGGTTGGATCTGGAAATTATCATCCTAAGTGAGTTAACCCAATCACAAAAGAATACACATGAATTGCAATCACTGATAAGTGGATATTAATGAGCCCAGAAGCTCTGAATACTCAAGGCACAATTAGCTAAGCAAAAGATTCCCAAGAAAAAGGAAGGAGAGGACCCTGGTCCAGAAAAGACTAAATCCCGTTTTGTAGGAGAGTACCAGAACAGAGAAATGGTGAGGGGGTAAACTGGCAAAGGGGAAAGCCTTTGGAATGTAAACAAGGAATATAGAAAAAAATATATATAAGAAAACAGACAGTGAAATAAAAAGTATTATCACTCATTCTCTCTAGAGAAAGATTATTTTGAGTTGAATAAAATCAGCACATTTGGAAATGTGAAAACACTTTAAATTTATAAGGAAAAGAGAAATTCAATAGAAAAATTCATGTTAGATAGAGGAAATCCACAGAATATGAATTTTACTTGATGAAGAACTAATAGATACACAAAAATATAACAACTTATAAAATATATGGAAAGTAATGGTGGGGTGGGTGATTGGGGAATGGGTGGAGGGAAGAGGACTTATGGGACATATGGTGAGGGGGGAACTGGGAAAGGGGAAAGCCTTTGGAATGTAAACAAAGAATATAGAAAATTTAAAAAATACCATTTTGTGGTAGACTATGGAAGACATTAAAAGACTGAAGCTAGAAAATGCATGAATATTGCTTGCATTTCTCAAATCTTACTAGTTAGTACAAGTCCCAATGCACTTTATGAGATATTTATCAAAACACTGAAACAAATATAATTTATCAATTTATGTTGATATATGTCTATCCACATGTCTAACCGCATATTGTGATATTGAATATGTTTCAATACTATACACAAGTATGAACTAATATACTTCTCATAAACCTACATAAACATCTCTTAAATCAGTAGGTTTAAGCATTCCTAATGCTGTAACCATTTAATACAATTCCTTATGTTGTGGCGAATCCCTACCACAGCACTGTTTAAGGGAACTGATTTTATTATTTAATTTGCAAATTACTACAAACTAGGCAAATTCAATAATAAAATCATTTCTCCCAATTCAAGAGGCTAGAAATCCAAAACCAGAGTCCCAGCATGGGCAACCATGTGTAAGGTACATCTTCTGAGAGACAGATCACTGACTTCCTTGTGTACTTATTGCTCCATATGGAGAAGAAAGGAGAGACACTCAGAGACAGAGAATAATAATGCTAAATACCTCCCAAGACTTCCATGGTTTAGGACTTTTATTTTCGGAGTTAATATTTCAACACATAAATTTTGGAAAGAAATATTCACACCAAAGAAAATAATAAAATAAAGCCATATTTTCTTGGACTATAGTTTCTTGTACACATTGATAAAAGTTTAAAGCTATACAAAGGAACAGCTGCACAATGAAAAGAGTACTTATCTTTTGGAGGAGGAATACTGATTAGGGAATGACAATTATGAAGAGTCAGCATATAGTATTTTGTACTATTTTATCAGGTGGTGGGTATTAGGCATTCAATTTTAACAAATGTATTTTATATATGATACATTTGACACACTAAAACAAAATGAAATTATTTTACAGAATTAAAAGATTCAATTGGATTGAGATTCAAAGTACACAGTAGACTCTAGAGATGGTAGATGGTGTACAGACTGGTCTGCTATAATATTATAGGTTTAAGTTGGATATTGGCTATCAGAAACTCTGGATGACAGCTTCAATGGCCCAGAATAGGACAGGAGCTTGAGTCTAGAGTTCATGCAGGGGTAACTGGTATCATCAAGAACATATTTTCTCCCAGATCGAGGGAGCACTTCAGCAGGAAGCTGGATCAGAGGCATGACTTATGACTGCGGGCCTCAGAAAATCTGCACTGTACTTCAACGGTATGTGTTTGGTCACTTGCTTGCTTGCCTGCCTGCTTGTGACTGGGTCTGCTTCCCTCTACTTCCCAAGTGCTGGGATTAGAGGCATGTGCCACCAAGCCTAGAAATTACAGGCATTTTTAAGAGTCAAAAGATAGACAGAAGAGGGAGAGAACATTACCCAAGACAGCAGCATGGCCAGAAGCAGGGGAGGCCTTGGAAAGATTCCTCATCTCTGTATTTGACTAGAACAAGAAGCCATTAAAAAATAAACCAAAAAACAAAAACAAAAAACCCAACCTCAGCTGAGTTGGCTCTTGGCCACACCAGATGCCTCTGACTTGTGACCCACACAAGTGTCATGGGACTACAATTTTTACACTTGTCAAGCAAAACACTTCTAGAGAGCAGGGAAGAGACCTTGAGTCTGAACCGTGTACTAGTCAGTGAGGTGAAAATCTGGACAGAGCAAGTCTGAGGTAAAACACACACAGGTCCCAAATGTAAATCAGACATCATGAGGTCTGCCTAAGAGTGTGACTACATGTGCAGCATGACCTGTCAGGGGACACCAGTCATGGGAAAGACAGCTGTGACCTAACCTGGAAAGGACCACCCAGAGGTGTGACTAGAATTGTAAGCAGACCAGTAACAGACTGCCCTGGGACTTGAAGAGAGTCAGCCATCTGACCTATAAATGACTTCCCAGGGGAGTGATAAGTCTCTATGAGTCTTCAAAGGGACCACTAGATTCGAAACTAAATCCAACAGGAGTCACTAGCTTTGAAGCTGGATCCAACACCAAGGGAAGAGACCATGTTCAGACTGTGCATACCCATCTGAGACTCGTCCTTTTACCTTATTTCTTTCCTTTGACACCTGGTGCCAATAGAGCTGGCCGGTGACATCCTTCTTTGTTGTCATTCTGGTTTTCATTCTTTTCTTTTTCTATCCATTCTTTTTCTTTAACATTTCTCTTTTGTTGGGATTTCTCAAAAAAAAAAAAAACAAACAAACAAACAAAAAAAAAAAACCACAGATTGGCCTGATTTGGGTGTTCTCTCAGACACAGACTTCTGAGAGCTGGGATCGGTTTTGGCTATCTGATGACTCATTTTTTTTTAAATGATTTCTTTTTCATTATTTTTTTTTAATTTTTTTTTAATTTTTATTTTTTTATTGGATATATTCTATATTTACAATTCATTTCCCTTTTTCTGCTTCCCCACCCCCAAGGGTCCCACATGCCCTTTTCCCTCCCCCTGCTCTCTCATCCACCCCCTCCCACCTCACTGTTCTTGTACTCCCCCACAATGATGCTTTGGTCCATTCTAGCTCCAGTGTCCACTCCTTTCTTCTTGTCAGACATCACTTGGTATGTGATTTATGTCTTTGGTGTTCCAAGATTCTAGGCTAATATCCACTTATCAGTGACTGCATACCATGGGTATTCTTTTGAGACTGGGTCACCTCACTTAGTATGACGTTCTCCAGCTCCATCCATTTCTTTAAGAATTTCATGAATTCATTGTTTCTAATGGCTGAATAGTACTCCATTGTGTATATATACCACATTTTTTGTATCCATTCCTCTGTTGAGGGACATCTTGGTTCTTTCCAGCTTCTGGCTATTATATATAAAGCTGCTATGAACATAGTGGAGCTAGAACTGCCTAATCATACCCAACACCTCCCCCTGCCCTGTTTCTCTTCTCAAGTTTCAACATCAGTTTTCCTGTCAGCACAATAATACTGACTAACCTTTCTGTTTGTTTCCTTTTCATCCACATCCACATTCATATCTGAAAGTAGATAGTGAAATTATTGCTCTTTTTTTAAAAAGTTGTATTAATTTTATATTTGTGAGTACACTGCATGCTATCTTCAGACACACCAAACAAGGCATCAGATCCCAATACAGATGGTTGTGAGCCACCATGTGATTTCTGGGAATTAAACTCAGGACCTCTGGAAGAGCAGTTAACTGCTGAACCATCTCTCCAGCTCCCCCCCAAATATCATTGTTCTTATACACCCTAAATTTTTTTAGGGTTAAAGGGGTAGTGGTATATTAATTGATGTTTGCCATTTAATAGTTTAAAAAAATTACTCTATTTTGAATTTAGTACCAGAGCAGGGAGGGGTATATGGAAGTACTGGAAAGGAGGAAAGAACGTGTAATTATATTATAATAACAAATTATCCTTAAAAGAAGAGAAAAATTTTAATAGAATACTGCCATAGTCATTTGTTTACATACTGACTCTGGATGCTTTCATAGTTCAACATCAGAGTTGATTAATTGCAGCAGAGACAGAAACAACATAAAAAAAAAATCTTACCAGATTATTGTCTGCTTTGGTCTTGACAGAAATGTTTACCAATCTCTTCTATAAACTGTTGATTCAGATTTTGTTCAGTTTATAACCACACATTTTCATGTGTTGCATATATATAATATGCTAACACTTTTAATATTCCCACTGAAAACCATGAGACTCAGAAATAATCAATCTCTCTTAAGAGAGAAAAATAGGTTCCTAGCATACAAATCAAAATATACAGATTAAGTTATGACAGAAATATCAAACTGATATCTCACTTTCAGATGAACCCTTCACTGTCCAAATAAAGGGCACTGAACTGATTCCATAAAGCTACCCCAAAGCTCGTTGTGGGGGAAGTCACAGGCCCTGGGGAGGAACTTATTTCTTTGCTTAGCTTCACTGACAGAGTGAACTGCCTTCTAAGTAGATGTAGCTAAGTCCATAGCCAACTGTCAGCCTTAAACAGAGAAGCCTTCTCTTTCCAGTGAATTATTGGGAACTGCAGAGACTCATGGCAGTACAGGAGTAAGGCCCTGAGAAAAATTGACAACTGTGTGATCAGTCCTAAACAGTAAATTTATATCATTCCTTCAACTCTCCCCTGGTGGGCTGTCCTGCACTCACTGCTGACACATCCAAAGAAAGGCAGAATCATTGCCATCAGTTATGTGCCCACTGCTGACCCCATCAGGATCCAAAGGAAAGTCCATGTCCACTGTTTGTATAGGTAGTCCTGAGGGAATTCCATGGCTAACAAAACAGAAACAAATGTCTGGGAAAGGGACATGTAAGGAGTGGCAGAGCGGTTAATAGGGGTAAGAAGAGATGAGAGAGGGGGTGGGGTGAATAAACATAATGCATTATATTAAAATTGTAAAATTATCTGAGAATTAACTTAGTTTAAAAGGGAGTCAGTCATATTCATAAGTAACAAAATGCCTGAAATCTAAAAAAATGAAATAATAAATAAAAGTAAAACATAAGATACTGGGGATTTTTTTTAAATGAAGTTAAAATTATGGTATAAAATACATAGAAAATTAAAGCTATAAAACCATAATTTTTATCGTTAACAATTATGAGTGAAAATTTCTCTAGTAAAAGCTCTCCCTCTCTAGTTGTCTCTCTCTCTCTTTCTCTCTCCTCTCCTCTCTGCTTCTCTGTGTCCCTGACTCTCTGTCTCTCTGTCTGTCTCTGTCTCTCTCTCTCTCTCTGTCTCTCTCTCTCTCTCTCTCTCTCTCTCTCTCTCTCTCACACACACACACACACACACACACACACACACACACACACACACCAGTCCTCATTATAAGGTCCATTAAGGCAATGTCAGTTCAAAGAAGCACTAGGCAATCCATCAAGCCTGCAATTCTGTCCATTAACTTTTTCATAGAAATACCTGTCGAAGCATATGAAAATGACTGGAATAATTGCTTTCTATGTTAGAAAATACCTAAAATGAACACAGAAACAATGACAACAGAATGTGCTCTAATAGACTTGAAATGACTTGGGGACTGGATTTAGTATGAAGTGAATGTAAACATCCAAGCAGGGAATTCATGAAATCCAATTGGTTGCATTTAAACATGCTACATACAGCACAAAGAGCCTTGCACTGGTTAAAAGAAAATAGCCATTTAGAAAAATCTAGTGTTCCACTGAAAGCTATTTAGAGAGAAAGACAGGAAAGTATAAAGGCAAGGAAATTAGAAAAAGGCAGTGTGAGAAAAGCCTGGTCTAGCCTTGAATGTTAGAATGTCAAATGGTTGGAGTAAAGGCAAATGTCAACAGTTAATAAAAAGAAAATGTTAAAAAATTATACTAGTTTGTAAAACATACATAGCTAGTCATCATATCAACAGTCAGAGCCAGTTTATCTGCTTCTCAGAGAAAATATAGAGACAGCCAACATTTGTCATGAAAACAGTATGTCCTATATATTTACATTTAAAACATAGATATTTCAATATTACTTGAAATCTTGCAATTAGAATTTTGACTGGTGTGTGTGTGTGTGTATGTTTATGAATTTGTTATTTTTAAAGTAAGATAAGAAAGGATAAGACTTTATTTCCAAAGAAATATATACAGTCTTGAAGATGAAGCAATGATGCTGTTGAGGAAGATCTAATGAAGCCATATTTCTATTTTCACATTTTCATTATTTTTCAGTTGGGTCTAAATACTTCCAGAGCTAATATAATGAGAGAGAAAGAACAGAAGTCCCCAAAAATTTCAGATCCTTGAAAGCACTTTGTGTGATAATTCCAGAATGATTCTAGGAGAACAATCCCTAGGTTCATTCTCTCTTTACCCCAGGTAGGAATTTCCTCAAGCAGCTCTTCCACATTGCTGGCAAGAAGTAGGAAACAGGATCAATTGTTCCGTATGCTTTGCCTTGGACACAGGAATGAGGAAGAATCATCTATTTTTCAAGGTCACAGGGTTCTTGCTACATTTTATATGATTCATTCTTTTAGTCAGATAGATAGACAGATGGATGGATGGATGGATGGATGGATGGATGGATGGATGGATGGACGGAGGGATGGACGGACAGACAGACTCAACTCCCTAGAAAGATTCATTTCATCAGGCTTTTGGTAGAGAAGGAAGAGAGGATATGGGAGGGATTAGAATTTGGAAAGGTAAAAATGATTATTTTAATTCAGTTTAAGAATGTTTCATGTATGATGCTTATGATTAAAGGGGTGGGGCACATGCAAGGGAAACATCTTAAAGAGACATAGCAAATTTATATATAGTAATCATGACTGGATTTAACAATGTTATCTATCATATCTTAACTGAGTATGTTCTGTATTTATGGGTGATTATTAGTTTATAATCAAAATATAATAAAATTATTGATATGCATAGATTTACTAATACTTTTTAAATTTTCTGCATTTATGATTATATGAGGGATGTTTGATACATTGAAACACAACTATCCAATAAATCATCAACAACACTTGAAAAACACATGCTTGATAGAAACTTCTAGTTCAGGCAGAGTACTTCCTCAAGTTCTTAGTTTTAGAAACAGCAAAATTTTATAGTAATACATGCAAATAGGCCATTTAATTCAGTACAGCTTATATTTCTAGAATTTTAGAATATTAAGATATTACTATTTACTACACATTTTCTTGGAGCTGCTACAACTGTTAAAATAAAAAGCAAAATTCACAAAAATTACCATTTATTTATGTCATCTGTCAAGGGTCAGCTTCTAGGTCAGGTATTATTTTCCTAAAGTGAAAAGATTTACATGTTCTACAGTGGCAAACTTCTGTTTTAAGATACTGAAATTGTTGTTAAGAATTCATATATATTAGGATAATCATATAAAAATCTACCTTCATAACTTACATTCACCTCAGCCTAGTTTATACTAGGGAGGAGAAGTAGGCAAATACTGGTTTAATTGGTATAGTGTAAGAGATGAGAATTTCAAAGCTGGATTCAAAAAGGCTATGGGGTGACATTGTGCTACTACATGCTTCAGGCACCAGAACCCTTTAAGGGATTTGCAGACATTGGTGGCTTAACTAAATGTGAAAATAAGATTACTTGAAGTGCAAAAAAAAAAAATTGAATATATAGGCAAAGTATTTTAGGTAGAATTAATTTAACTGTAGGCCAAATCTGTTTGAAAGGATAAGATAGGGGTTTGGGTATTGAAGCCTATAGAAAAATAAAAACTCCCCTAAAGGAAAAAGAGCAGACAAAATACATTTTAATGTATTATTTCCAAGAATAAAGAAGTTAAATAAGGTCTTAGGGCATGTAGACATTAAAATGCATTATGTAAAATTGTACTTATTCATAAAACTACCATGCTTAATATTGTTAATTTTAAGGTATAATTTATCTGGGAAAAAGCTTATAAATTTAATATTTAAATTTATGTTGAAAAATTTTAATTCTATGCCAATTGTCTCCAAGAGTCATGGAATTAAAGTTTTGGAGGGAGAAACAAGCAATATTTAGTGGATAAATAATCCAGTTAGTAGGGATTCAGGCAGATCTAATATAATTATGAAAATAATGTTCTCCCTTGCAAACCGAGAACCTAATGATGTCTGTCAGTCTGAGGGAAGAAACGATGTCTGCACTGTCACTATACTTTGTTCTTATATTAAGTATTGGTCACTCACAGAATTGTAAAGAGCTACTTTAAGGATTTTACCTCTAAATTACTGTATGTTGAAAGTAGCACTATCTCCTTCTGTCATCCTGAGTCATCTTCCTCCTGTCAAAGACAGACAGTATAACTCTCCATCAGTTAATCTTGTTAGGAGTATGGCAGAGCATAGCACTGGTGGGACAATGTCTGCAAAGGCTGCTCTGTGTGCTCCAGAGAGCACAGCATGCACAAAGACGTTGGTTATGGGAAGGTTAGCAAATGAGACCGTGGTGACATGAGAACACACATGAGTTTTGCTTGGTACTAGGCCATTGCTATGATTTCTATTACCTTGTAGATCTTAGATTCTAATCATTGTCTTTCCATCTATGCTACCTTCTTTAGGTTGCCCTGTGGACTGGATAGTTCCTGTTTATTTTGTTTCAGTCAAGTCGACACAAACTAGAGTTATCTGAGAGGAATGAACCTCACTTGATAAGATGCTTTCCAAAGAATGACTAGCTGGCAGGCCTGTGGGGCATTTTCTTGATTAAAGATTGATGTGTGGGTGCCCAGCCCATTGGGGGCAGTGATACCCCTGAGTAGGTAGTCCTAGAGAGCTTGAGGCCACAGGCCGAGCAAGTTCTGGGGGAAGTCAGTAAGCAACACTACTCCACAGATTCTACTTCAATTCCTGCCCTGAGTTCCTGTCATGGTTCTATTAGAAGACAGACTGTGGTGTGAAAATATAAGCCAGATAAACCCTTTCCTCCCTGAGGTGCTCTTAGCCAGGGTACTTTATCACAGAAAGAGAAGCCTTAACTAAGCTACCTTGTATAGCAGTTCTTACTCTACCAGTGAACCAAGAAAAGCTAATATATCATTTGACCCTATTCCAGAAAGAGCAATCATAGTAAAGAAGAGGGAGATATATGAACAAAAAGAAGCATTTTTTTTCCGGAAACCTGTAGTGGTAATACTGTGTGGATTTGCTGGAAATATTATGTCAGATAAGGTTAAGCTTAATAAAGAAAGCGAAATGCAGAGACAGTGCAACCCAAAATAAAATCCTCATGTCATTCTTCACATAAATGGAAGAAAATCTTAGAATTAATTAGGAAACATTAAAGACCCTGAAATGCCAAATTAATCCTGAGAAAAACTATAACAATGGGCTCATTACAGTTGTCAATCTCAAACTATACAATAACAGAGCCATAGTGTAGCTGTTTGAATGAAAATGAGCCCTACAGGCTTACATGTTTGAAAACTTGTTTATCATCTAGCAGAACTGTTTGGGAGGTATTAGAAGGTATGCTGCTGTGAAGAGGAGGTGTAACATTTGTGATGAACTTTAAGGTTTCAAGAGACTCATTTCATTTCTAGGGTGCTTTTTGCCTCCTGCCTGTGAAATGGGCTATGAAATCTCAGCGACTACTTCAGTGCCATGCCTGCCTGCCTGTCTCCTCTGTGATGGGAATAGACTCCTATACTTCTGGAACTGTAAGCCCCAAATAACCTCTTCCTTTTGTAACTTACCTTGATCCAAGTGTCATATCACAGCAGTATAAACTAATTAAGACATAGAGTAATTGAAACACCATAGTACTGGATTAGAGTCTATTTTTCATAGAATAGAATATGATAGACCCCATACTAAGTCCATGGTTATTGTAGTTGGTTACTTTTCTGTTGCTATGATAAACATCCTGTTCAAAAGCAACTCACAGGACAAATAGCTTATTTTGGTTTATGGTTCCAGAGGGGGTCCATAATGTTGACAAAGGCATGGAAACAGTTGTCCAGAGCATGAAGTTGAATGACCATATTTTGTCACACAGGGAACACAGGAAGAGTTAACTAGACATGAGGCAAGGATATAAGTTCATAGGCCACATTCAATGACACCTTCCATTAAGTCCCTATGTCCTAACAGATCCACAACCTCCCTAAAATCACCATCAACTGGGAACCAAATGTTCAATTACCCAAGTTTGTGGGAGACATTTCTTATTCAAACCACTATATATGACCACCAGATATTTGACAAAGATACCAAAAATACATACTGATGAAAAGATATTACCATCTTTAGCAAAGAGTATGAAAAGGAAAGTGGATGTATGTGTAGAAAAATAAAACTAGATCACTCACTGTCACTCTGCACAAAAATAAGCTCCAAATAACTCACGGACCAAAGATCCCAATATAAAATCTGATCTTAGAAACTGCCTGAAAAGAAAGCATGGAGTGTGTTGCAGAATGTGAATAGGCGTGGGGAAGGACTTTGTAAACAAGAGCCTGTCACTGAGGAAGTAAGACCAACACCTCACAAATGGAACTTCGTGATACTTAAATGCTTCTCTATAGCAAAGAAAGCAGTCAACTGAGTGGAGAGGCAGCACATAGGATGAGATGGAAAACTCCTTACATACTCAATACAGGATCAGTGTCTAAACTATGCAAAGCATGACACATGAAGAAGAAAACAAAGAACCCAGTCACAAAATGGGATTATAGGTCTTAATAGAGGATTCTTTTAAAAAAATTCAAATGGCATGGAATGCTTTCTAAAAGTATTCAGCCATCAGAAAGATGCAAATTAAAAGTACCACTACTCTTAAAGGTTCATATATAAATTAGAGCCTTACATACTGTTGGTTAGAATTTGACAGTTTAGAAATAAATTTTGTTTTATGAAAAAAAATACTCAGATTCCATCTCATCCTAGGCATAATGGTAATTAATAATAATAATAATAATAATAACAGGAAAATGCAAGAAATATTGGTGACAATGGAAGGAAAAAGGAATTCTCATTTACTCTTGATTAGAACGTAAACTGGTATGGTCATGATTAAAATAAGAGTACAGATTTCTGTAGGAGCTAGAACTAGATCTAATATATAACTGAGGTAACCCATTCCTGGGAATATACTCAAAGGACTCCCACTATATACTACTATTATTACAGGTGGATACTCATTCATGTTTATTAACCCTGTATTTACAGTTACTAGGAAATGGAATCAGCACAGATGTCCATCAGCAGAAGAAAAGATAATGAAAAGTGAAATTTTATTCAATTCTAAAGAACAATGAAATTATAAAATTTGCAAACTAGAAACAAATTATGAGTAAGGTAACTCAGACACAGGAAAGACAAATGTTGCATGCCCTCTCTTATACATGGATCCTAGACTTGAATATTTAATTCTGTGTGTTCAACCAGGAGTAAATGTAGAAGCAAGAACCTACAAAGAGATTATTGAAGGGGATTATCTTCAAGGTAAGTGGGAATAGTAGACTCTAGACACTAACTGTTAAATATACATATCAGTGTGGGAAGAGACAGAGTAAAGGCCTGCAGTCTAGAAAGAGTACCATGCACCTAGAAAAATATAGTCATGAAGGAAGGAGATAAGGAAGGTAACAGAGCAAAGTGGACATCGGGGACACTAAGGACAAATGGGTAGAGTGATGAGGCAGGGACAGGAAGATGAGTGGCAAGCACAGGTAAGGAGAAAAATCAATCCAACTATACGTTCAAGAAAATCCCCCAGTGGAAACACATTACTATGTAGGCCAATTATAAGACTTACATTTTGTCTAAAATTATGAAAGAAAACTATAGTGGCTACTTGAAGTACTAGTCAGCAAGAAAGAGCTACAAAGCACTGGCCCTATGCCAAGTACAATGTTCAAGCTACCACCAGGCAGAAGTAGAGAAGTTAAAGTCACCAGATAGATACAGAATAGAGTTTTAGAGAAATAAAATCTTGTGCAAGAAGCAGAAGAGGCTACTACTCCACAAGAGCAGGGAGTGGTATAGCCTTGGATTTGACTCTTTTGTGTCGTTCACCTGAGCCTTCCTTCCTCTGCTCCTGTACTTCTATAAATGTCACAACATTCCACATATTATCCAAGACTTGGTAGGTTACCAGTGAGGTTCTACTGAAACAAACATAAGCAGTGACTGATAATAAGCACAATATTCACTTATCTGCTTATACAAATCTATGAAAATCTCAACCTGGAGCATAGAATAAGCCAAGAATGGAGTGGTGTTATTAGGAAGTCCATCTAATTTACTTGCCACCACTGAACTCATGTTTTCCTTTGTAGGCCTTCTCAGCTATGCTGTCTGTGGCATAGCAGCACACATTGTCCTCAGTGGCCTTAGGGTAAAAAGAGAAGACACAAATTTTAGTGTTCCTGTCAAGCCCACAAAACAAAAAGCACTCTGAACTCTAATCGCTTTGTCTTCAGTTATTCTGCCACTCCTGGTACTCAGGGATGCTACAGTGCTAAGAAGCCGATCACCAAGCCGGGCAGTGGTGGCATACGCCTTTAATCCCATCACTTGGGAGGCAGAGGCAGGCAGATTTCTGAGTTCAAGGCCAGCCTGGTCTACAGAGTGAGTTCCAGGACAGCCAGGGCTACACAGAGAAACCCTGTCTTGAAAAGCAAAATAAATAAATAAATAAATAAATAAATAAATAAATAAATGATGATCACCAGACCAAAATTGGCTTTTATTCTGCTTAGGAGCCAATCGCTGCCTGTGGTATTACCTTTCTCTCGTCAAAGTCTCAAGTATACTGATTTAAAAAAAAATACACAAAAACAAGCCCATGGTGCAAAATGGTTTTGTGCACCAGTAATTAGTGAGTGCAAGTCCATTAATGAGTAGAGGAGATATATAGGTAAACAAATAGAAATTGTTTTCTTCTTGCTCTTGGAAGTGTGTGTGTGTGCGTGTGTGTGTGTGTGTGTCTGTGTGTACGCACGTGCATGTGCATGTTTGAACATGCATATTTTAATTTATTTCTGTGAAATGGCTTTTAATTTTTCAAGAAACAGCATATATCTGGTTTATCTCTTTTTATATATCTTTGGTAGAACCAAGCAAGGAGGTAACATTACCACATGCTAATATTTTGTTGGATATAAGAAAAGGATCTCAAATCTTCAACAGGCTTTTTCACAAGTTAACATAAGACTGGTTCCATTTAGAGTGTGGTTTATCTCTTAACAGACAGGGATAAAAAGATGCTTCTGTGAAGGACTGCTACCTTTTTACTTAGACATTTCACAGCCAAATAGCCCTTGAAGGGATCCTGAACTATCCTTTCTACCTATCTCAACTGCCCTTGGAAAGAAAGAGATTGTATGCTTAATTTCTCCACAGAAAATCCTATTGTGTATTAAAATAAAGAGGCCTAATAAAGAAAGCCATTTGATGGGAATATAAAAGTTGTCAGATAAATGTCAATTTGTGCCTTTATAAACATTTGATCTGTCCAGAAAGTGTGTGCTCATTGAGCGATCTTTGACAGACAAAGAGCACTCCCTGAATATCCCCTTCATGAGAAAGAGACTTCATTAATATTTATATTTCTCTTGACAGTGCAGTAGCTGCAAGCATAGGCTGGGTAAATACAGCCTAAATTTGGCAAGCATATATAGTCACAGGCTAACTTTTGTCTAAGAACCCAATTTCTATGGATAAAAATATAGCTCTGATTCTGTGTGTAAAGTTCCTAGATTGCTGGTATACTAATGGCTAATTTAAAGAAATAAAGATCCATAACATGTGTTTGGATCCAGGGGGACATCTATAATCAGTGAAATCATGATGGAAAAAAAGAGCAAGGAATGGCCTTAATTTCCACTTGATCTTATATATGTGTGTGCATATACTTATATGTGTGCTTTTTGTCTTGATCATTTTTATTCTGCTGTGAGCCTGTGAGGAGTCACTAAAAATATATCTGGTCAATAAAGGGCAAGTAAAATTGGAGGGGTTGCTATAGGAACACACAACGTGATATACAGAAGAACCAGTCTAATTTATACTGTGTTTCTATGTTGCATTTCCATTGTAGTTAAGTTCAATTTCAGAAGACATTCCTCAAGAAGAGGCTGCTTGAAATTCAGGAGATTCTTCCAAAGGGAATTTTATATACTAACTTTAAAAATAATAAATCCTGAATCAGAGCAGAGCTACAAGCAAAGAACTGATCTTTCTTCTATTCATTCCATTATATTTCCAATGCGTTGTGACCAAAATCATTTTTACACAGTGAAAGGGCCAGGACTGCATTTTAATAGTGATGGAAGCATGAATGAGTGGGTATACTAGCTTAGCTGCTGCATGCAGCCTGCCATCCATTTTGATAGGCAGCATCTATATTCCAGGCCCGGACCCTTCTCATATTTGATTCTGTTGAAATACTGAGCTCAGGAACTGTGTTTTCACAAATCTCCTTTCTTCCAAAGGTGACAAACCCTGCTGCCTTGGTCCTGATCTCCACTTGATAACTCCAGGGTCAGCACTGGAGGTCTCTCAGATAGACAACCAAAGTCATTTCACATTCTCCAGACCCATGCCTGAAAGCCTGGGTCACCGCACCCATGGCCGCCGCGTGGAATTTTTCCAGGGGGAATGGGGGCACTTTGTGATTGTAATTGAGGGAACAATTAGCTCAGCTTCATAGGGCTTGTGTCTGTTCATTCTCATGTGTCTAACTCCTAAGCTCAGTTAATTTCCTTTTTCCCACACCCCCAAAACTCTTGCCACAGGAACAATTCCTAACCCAGTGATCAAACAGCCCCACAGATGGAGATAGCTTAGGTAACAAGATACTCTTTTAAAAATCAGGTAAACGATGTGGCTTCCTTCTAAAAGGAAGTCAGGGACAAAGATCAAATGTTCACCCTTTCATCTAAAATAAAGAGACTTTATGATTGACAGGGGGGAAACTGTGGCTGACTTCATAGTCGCTGCTTCATCCGTTCTGGTTGTCCAGAGTGTCTTTTACCTTTGTCACATCGTGGAACGCTGGGGGTTGATGAGGAAAGGAGGCACATGAAGACACGTACTCAAAAGATAAAAGTCACAGCAGAAGCCTTAAAACAGAAAAGTGACATCTGAGAAGAGTCAGTGATCGATATTTATACAAATGATGCTTTTTATTATGAAGCAATTAGTTATCTCCCATAGGATAAAATGTTCAGTTCAGTATTAACTTCTCCTACCAAAGGGCGGTTTAGAAGACAGCTACAGAATAGCTTTTGGGCTTTTGGTCGTGTGTGTGTGTGTGTGTGTGTGTGTGTGTGTGTGTGTGAGAGAGAGAGAGAGAGAGAGAGAGAGAGAGAGAGAGAGAGAGAGAGAGAATGCATGTGTGCCTGTATGTGCTCTGAAAGAATACAAAGCAATTTCTGTATTTTATGTTCTTAACTAAACACCAGGGCAGTGTAGAAAGGTGTGTGTCAAAATAGTCAAGTTTCTGCTCTGTCCCAGCTCCAAATATATAATATTGCCTGCGTTTTGATAAAATTGTACATTGAATTCTAGACTATATTTCAAAACTTTTCTAAAGTCTGGTAAAGCAAAAAATGTATCAAAACCCACAAATTGACAAATAATGGTATTTTCCAGAAAGCAAAGGTCTGAAGTCAAAGGCACTTCATTCTCTTATAAGAAAATCATCATCTTTTATTTTAAAAAGCAACAAAGTATATCATCCAGCAAACAGTCCTGGTACTTACAAGATCTCATTGTAAGCTGAATAATCTTTTAGTCTCAAACAGATGTCAGAGCAAATTCGGGGGAAGGGCTGAGCAAAGGCATTTGAGCCTTCAAAGGCAAATGGAGCCCTTTCTAAATGATACCTTTCATCTCCGGAGCTGTGAGCTGTGTGCTGAGTGCTTAGTTTGAAAATGAATCCACATCCCTCTTAGTAATCACTGCAGACATAACCAGGAGTCTGGGATGCTGAGCTTTCCAGTGCTAGCTGCCCATGCTGGATCTGTTGATCACAATCTTAACAGTTTTCCAGGTCTAGAAAAGGCTACATCCATCTTTACCGCCTGTTGACATAGAAAGAAAAAAAAATTCCACTGATTTTAAAAGTGATGATTTGCATGTCTAATTGCTTCCTAGTTGCAAGTTTCTGCTGGGAACATTTCTGTGAAGGCACTTCAGTTCTCTGTAGAGAGAGGGGCATGTCTAATCCTTTAACCTCTGATATGTTTTCCCTGCTCTCCGTGAGAACACGGAGACAGTCTGGATTGCACTGATACATCGTAGATGTATTTCCTTTTCCCTTAGCTGCCTGCCTTCACAGCCAATATAAAGTCAGAAGAGTGTGGCTCAGAGACCAGCATGTGTACCCCAAGGGCAGCAGGATTTCCAGAAAGAGAAGAGAAAGTGGCTGAAAAAGCAAATATAGCCCCCCTCAAAGTCGCCATCTGACTAGTCATTTTTGCTCAGGGAAGAGACCATGACTCAAAATACTGTATATTTGCCCCCAGAGTCCATTTCATAGTGAATCCTGGAGAAAGAACAAAAGAAACCTTAGATATTCCAATACAGTGAGCTTCTCCCCCACCTAATATACTACTGACCAAAGCCAAGTGAAACCCCTAAGGTCTAAAATAACTAATTTGCCTTGGCAACTTTTTAACTTAATACCAAGAGCTGATTTAAATACTGAAAAAAAACCTTACCTCATTAATTTCTAACATTAAGCCATATCTCTAGCAACATAGATCCTTTGAAATCAGTCTTATCTACATAGTAATGAGAAACCCAGAGAAAAATATGAAAACGTTCACATCCTTCTTGTTATTTTTTTCGACTCTCAGCGGGAAGGTGACTTATGCAGTCTCAGTTGCATGAGCTCTTTTAGATGTGATAATGTTTTTAAAAATGATGGGTTTTCCACCCACATTACAAACCTTGCTTTGTAGATGCAGTTTACGCTGGTAGGAGCGTGCAAAGCCACGGGGTTGTTTTAGGCTCTGCCACTGTGTGTGTGCTTAATTAATGTTATTCTAAAAAGAAAAGTTTCCATGGTTTAACATATGATCTAGGAAAAAGAATTGCTTAGAACCTTTATTTTCTTTGCTTTTGATTTGCAAATGCTTTGTTCCAGCCAAAGGCTATTCCATTAAAGACAACGGAGCATCCAGAAGGATGGAGCCCATGCATCCCACCAACAGAAGAGATAAGGCTACTGCAGAACTGAGTCACCAAGCTCCTGCGTGCTTGTCACGTGGAGATTAACTTGATTAGAAAGAAGAGACACCCTTCCTTCACATTATTAACCCATGGGAAATGATTCCTGTGACTTTATGACAGGTAGTAGTAGTAGTAGTAAGAACAGGAGATAGAACATGAACAGGTAGTTCAGGTCAGGGACCAAAACATCCTGGGTCCTCAGGCCAACAGTGCTAGGAAAGAGACTTGGTTTTTCATTGACTCCTAACTGCCACTAGCATCCTTTCCTGGAGGCTGGATGTGAGGGAGCAACAGACAAGACAGTCTAGACACTATTTATTTCAGGTGAACGGTGTGGACGTGGATCCCTTAGTTTTCATGGTGAAATGGATTATATATACTTCCTAATTTCAACACATCTCCTCAGATGTTAGGACTCAAAGGATACCTCCTTTGAGTTACATTGAGGCCCATTAAGGAGAAGAGATTTGGTTTTTAATCAAATGAATGGAGCTTACATGTGGCCTTGGGTAGAGACTAACAAATCAAGCTACCCAATATTTAAGAGTTAATCTAGCTGAGACTGTCAATGACACAGTTAAAAGACCACATCTCTAGGAAGGCTGATTCACCTTCAGCTATTCTAGGGTGGGTGGGAAGAATAATTATTTCTTTAATGAGATGAAATTCTTTTCCTTCCTTGAACCCTGCCCTCACTGCCATAGCAGGGAGCCACCTTGGCACACTGTGTCCTCTGTTCTTCTTTCTGCGACTTTGTCTGACTGACAAAGACATGACTTTCCCCTTTGTTTTTGTTTCTTTTCTTCAGATGTTTGTCAGAGCCAACATATGGTGCCTCTGACACTTTGGGGTTTTATGTTTGTTTCTTTGTTTGTTTTGTTTTGTTTTTTCAGCTTTCCAAAGCTATCTCTTTCCCATGTGACCACAGGCCAAATCTCCATGCTTAACTCCCAAATGCAAGTTTTCTTTCTTCCTCTTCTCCATCTCCCTCTTATTTGCAGTACTAATTCCACCTTCAATTAATTTAGAAAGAGTTTTTACATCAACCATTTTTTATGGAAAATTTTCCATGAAATAGTCAATTTTAATGTGTCTATTTCTTGAATTTTACCAGAAATATTTTCCATGTAAATCTTCAATGTTATCTGAAAATGTTTATAATTCCACCTTCAATCAACTTAGAATTATCTTTATGCCTATCATTTTATCTATATAATTTCCATGATAATCTTTAATTTTAACATTTTTCTATATATTTCTACAATTTTATCAGAAATATTTTCCATGTAAATCTTCAAGTTTATCAGAAAATGTTTATAATTCCACTTTTAATCAAATTAGGAATACTTTTATGCCTACCATTATTATATCTATATACATTTTTCTGATAATCTTCAATCCTAACATGTTTTTCTACATTTTTCTACAATTTTATCAGAATTATTTTCCACCTAAATCTTCAATTCTATCATAAAATGTTTCTATCCCATATTTCAATTAATTTAGCAATGTTAAACATGTCTACCACTTTACTTCTTAATTTTCCATGAAAATTGTCAATTTTAACGTGTTTATCTGAAATATTTTTCATGTAAATCTTAAATTTTATCATAAAGTGTTTTTACTTCCCTTTTAAAAAAAGGAATTTCCAGCTTCCTTGCTCTGTTGTGTTTTTTCCCTTAAACTGTACAAAAATTGTCTTTCTGCTTGTGTTCTGGATCCATTCTTAAGCTCATTTATTAACTAGGCTAAGAACAGAAGAGGATCCTAATTTCCCTGTTAACAATAGGTAACAAAGATGAATAGCCCAAGATCTAAAATGGGCTTCTGAACTTGCAATGATAGCCAGTTTTTATAAAATTCTTTCTGAATGCAAAAATGAGCTACAGTGCATCTGGTTTCCTTTGCTTGTATAAAGACAAGATTGTAAGTGAAAAATTGCTTGTCTTGAGTCAAGGACATTATAGCAAACAGTGGGAGAGCAAGTGACAGGTTAACATTATCTTGGAAGTATAGTAAAATCTAGACTACTAAGGAAAAACAACTGGGTTAGCGCAATCCTTTCAGCAAGGGTATTTGTGAGTCTGGTAGCTTCTGTTCTTGACTGGATTCTTAGGGGTACTTTGCTAACTCTGAAAAGGATCATAGCATGTCTGAGACCCTGTTAAGATGACTATTAATACAAAATTAGCCTGGGTGCCTACCTCTAATATTTAGTGATGAGGCAACAGGAATGTGAAGGGGTTTACTTAGAATATAGTTTGTATTGATTAAGGCATCATCAAATAATTCTGATATCATCAAACATCATACAATCAGCAGCTATTCCAAGTAGCTCCATCCTAATGGGAACCAAACAATCTGTGGAGTTGATTGTATAATTCCTACCAAGCTGAATTTTAAAGTTTACTATCAGGGATAGATTTTGTGATGTAAATAGTAGCTAAGATTAATAAGGGCAAAGGTGGAAGAATACCTGTTCTGTCCTCATTGCTCAACTGTGGTCTATTCCCTGCATGCCTTCCTACTTACCGTAAGTCTCTGTGCCTTCCTTCTACAGACCAGCCAAGCTCACCTAACAAATCTGTTCTTTTATAGAAGCTTTTTCATTTCTCTATTCCTCGTTTCCCCATGCCAGCCCATCCCATTCTTACATGCTCTAACATTCTATGAATTCCTTATTGTTAGAGATTGAAGGTTTTCAATTTAATATTTAATGATGACTGCTTATCTTCTTAATGAGAGAGAGAGAGACAGAGACAGAGAGAGACATAGAGAGAGAGAGAGACAGACAGAGAGAGACAGAGAGACTCTACTACCTTGTTCCAGAAATAATTTAAGGCATTTTATCTCACAAAAAAACACAGAGCAGAAAAATAAAATATGTTCTTAGTTGGGATGAAATTTAAAGCAATGAAATATTAAGGGTAATAAAACATGGCATGGAACCAGCATGATGAATACAGAACAATTTATGCAGTAAAATCCAAAGCACACAACAGAGAGCTCAAATCTGTCACCAGGTTGTGATCAGTCAGCAGGGACAGAACAGTGTGAATAGTTATGTAATTTACTGTGTTTGCAAGATGAAGATATACCAATTGCTCGAGCACAGCAAGGGGAGCTTTTCCTAGCCAGACCCTTTGAGAAGGATTGTCTCCCTGTTAAACCGTGACCCAGTGAGGGAACCCTTCCAGGAAATATACCACAGAGCCCCACAGCACTGTTTCTCATGGTGTCCTGCAGGATGAACAGGTGATACCACACCAAGGGGAGGTATTAAAAATCCCTGCATGGAAAATAAAAATTAGTGCAGGGAAGTTGATAAAATGTGATGATGAGGTTTGAACCAAGTAAGATTTTTATGTTATTGAGAATGTTGTTAGCATATATGACTGGATCTATATGTTGTGAACGAACATCCTTTCTGAAGGACAAGGTGACCGATGCAGTGACCAGCAACTTTTTACCAAGCTGCTCACCAATAAAGAAAATTGCTATTTTTAAATAAAGACTATTTTCAGAGGACTGGGTGCCAATTGCTGAGGCGGTGCATGCTCCCAAGGGAATTGGGTGAAAAGTCTTACCAAAGCAAAGGATCTTCTTAGGGAGAGAGCTTACCACACCCAAAAGGACTGAATAGGGGGCAGCTTCTATGCTACAGACAGAACTACAGTTCAGATATATGAAAAGCCGCAGAAACCGAGCAGTCGGCCCCATTCCAGCGAATAATAAATCACATTGCTAGAAAGCATCCCTTTGAAGTATAGCGCAAACTGACTTACAATTATGTCTTAGAAAGATTAAAAAAAGAAATTACCAGCTGCATTCTTAGGCATCAACTGGACAAGACTGTCTGCAGTAAGCAGCATTATTATTTATAAACCAATTTAAATGGAGGCTGGATTGAAAAAGCAAGCGCAACATCTAAGTTTGGGAAGAGCTGATATGTTTTCTTTTTCAATCTTTAGTATTCTAGCCTGGCATTAACCACAGGCCACCTTCCTATCTCCATATAAGAAAATATTCAGCCTTCAATACATCAGCATGCTTTAGCGAAGTAAGACGGGAAAGGGAGGACTTTGGTGATAATTACTTGTTTTTCATATGACATTTATCAATCTTCCATTGATTTTTAGCTTTTCTTTTTACCTTTATATTCCCTCACTATTGGGTAGTCTGCATATGGTAAATTTTGAATAAATATCTACTGAGTGAGAAGTGCATCTCAAGTAAGATATTGTTATTTCATTACATGAAAATATTTATTATAGAATCTACCTTTCTGGTTTTTTGTTTTGTTTTGTTTTGTTTTGTTTTGTTTTTTTCTTTTTCAAGACAGGGTTTCTCTGTGTATTCCTGGGTGTCCTGGAACTCACTTTGTAGACCAGACTGGCCTCGAACTCAAAAATCCGCCTGCCTCTGCCTCCCAAGTGATGGGATTACAGGCGTGTACCACCACGCCCAGCTAGAATCTACCTTTCTAAAGAACTAATATGATTCTTTCTAACCTCTTGCCAAAAATGTGTATTCTTAAAAAAGAAAGAAAAATAAAATAAAATTTTAAAAGCAAGAAGTATAGGGGAGCATGAAGAAGGGAAGGGGACTTAAGGGAGAGAATAGAAGAAGAACTGGTTTTAAAAGTACCGTTTTCAATATGATGATTACGTCGGGTTCTAGAAACTTTCAATGTCTCTCTTTCAGCAGCCATTCCAGACCATTAGAAAACAAGAAATCTGGAAAGTAAGGTCTCATAGATACAACAGCGAGCCAAGCACAGTAACCCAGCATGGGCTACACAGACAGATCCCATTTCAAACAAAACAGACAGACATAAATCTACTGTGATGGGTATCAATGCAGATTCTGTACAAATATCATTAGCTCAAGCACTCAGTCCATGCTCAGTCCAATTTCTAGCTAAGGTCAAGGTACGATGATATACATCTATAAAAGCTTCAGACAATCATGTCTGTAGCACCAACTGCTGCATGTCAACAGAAAAAGTATTACACCAGGAATCTATGCTGTATTTGAAAAACGCTTGCCTGGAAAATATGTAAGTCAGCAAGCAATACATTTGAGAAGAAATACATGTCAATCTATGAAACCTCCAATTTAGTATGAAAAGCAAAGCCACTTGGAGAGTAAACCTGCCTACATTCTGGATCCATAAACAAGAACTGTGTGAAACAAAACAAAACAAAACAAAACAAAACAAAACAAAACAAAACAAGAACAAGAACAAGAATAGCAACACTCTGCAGAAGTCATTAGCAGGCCTTCTCAAGATTGAAACTTCTGGGTTGGCTTCATAAACTTCTTTGTTTTGTTTCCCTTGTTAATTTAATTCTCAGATAGCCTGTGGAATTTTCCAATGGTTTTAATGTAAACTCTGATAAAGCAGAAACTGAGATTCACTCAACTTGAGCCGCCAGAGGGACTCTGCTGACCTTAGTTACAGGTAAGGATTTTTGTGAGGATCTCCTGCAAGACACTCTAAATACCATGAGTTTTTCCATGTAGTAACTACGTGAAGTTAAATTCTTTGCCTACTGGCATCATTTATATATTTCAATATGCTTTGTGCTCTTAATAATCACCACAAACTCTGGCAGGTGCTTAGAATGCAAAAAAAAAAAGAGTTAACTGATGTGGCTGTTCCCATTTGAGACTTAGTGGGTTCTACAAATGGCCAAGTGGTGTCAGGGAATGGGTCCTGTGAAGATCCCTGAAGAGAGGGCAGAACTCAGGCTCAGAGTCAGGAAGGGCTGTTATAAATGTCACTCTAGAAAAGCCAATGCTTCAATTAGGTCTTAAATATGGAGAAAAAAATCTGTCACATATGAGTTGAGGAAAGCAACATAGACCCTTCAAGAGAATAGCCTGTGAGGAAGTGAGAAGATAAGAGCCTGGAATGTCACGGGACATGAGAGCTGGGTTGCCGTGCCATGGAATATATGAAGCTTTGAAGAACCAGGCTTGGACAATTGACCTACCAATAAAAGCACAGTAAGGACACCTGTGGAGAGCCAAGCCTTATTTAAGTCAGAAAAGTAGGACTTGTATAAACAAACAACCTTGCGCTTAGGAATTTTGGATTTTGGGTTCTTTCTCATTTATGTTCCTTTCTTGTAAGATGAATGAGTGTGGTTAAGACAAATAGTGTATGTTCAGCTTTTGTGCCCAGGCCTCTCAGATCTGAATTCAAGGGGTGGGGCGTGCTGTCAACAAGCAATAGTCTCTCAGTCTCTGGGTTAGATGGTGTTCTGGAAACTTCTGTTTCTGCCGCTCCCATAGTGATGTTGGACTTCCCCAGCACCCTCTACTATAATATCGCTCTTTACACCTTCTCCTCACTGCTACTCCAATGAGAACTAAAAGTGTTTTTAAGTCAAAATACCTTTCTGTAAAGCCATCATCTTAAGAAATTAAGCAGAGAGTGCCATGATCAGAGAAACATCACGTTTATATGGAAGATTATTTCCCCTCCAGAGATAGCACTCATTCATAAATAACCTCATCACAGAAATAAATTCATATAATTTGTATCACCTATTTGTTCCCATTAGGTGTGAGGAAAATAGTTCCCCACAAGAAGTCAAATGGTCTTCATAAGTAATTTTTTTTAACCCTTGTTATGTCTAGAACTACAAAATCATATTAATACAGTTGTGAAAGTGGTCATGGACCAGAACTCTGGGAAGTTTACCATCAAATCCTATGTTTTCTGAATAAAGGCAATGAATGTGCCAAACATTATTAATTCATTAAAATGCTTGCCTGTTGCAGAGAGGCTGCTTCCGCAACTCTAGTTCCCTGTGCCAGACACACTATGTTTGGTATGAGCTGGTCAATCACTTTGCTACCATATTGCGATTTATTTGTCTTTGAAAGTGACCTTTTGGCTTGTAATCACAGGCTTTCTCTCCATGCTTTATTTCACTTTCTTTTACTTGAGTGCATTTCAGAATGTTTGTCATGAAAAGAGCTGCATAAATATTAATGTATTGATAGTATTATGGCTTCTCAAACCTACATTTCATTTCATGGATTTTAAGAGCTACAAAATTTACTGACTGTACAGAAATATAGGTATAATGGACCTACAGAAATGCCCCAAGTGCGATAAAAATATATGAATTATTAATCCCAAGAAAGAAAAAAGCTGTTTAAAGACAAATTTTTGGAACCAACCTTGAGTGGTTTTTTTGTTTGTTTGTTTGTTTTTTCCCAACAGAGATGAACTTTAAGATGAAAATTTCAATGAACCCTTAATTCTTTGAAATTCAAGCAAATCCCAAGAAGGCGCACCATGGATCAGATGAGTCAAGAATGAGCTGGATGAGTTATTAAAATAAAGCATATCAAAGTTAAAAGTAAACTAAAAATTAAAAATCTACCTAAAGGACCTCTCCTCACAGCCCAAAGGGAACAATTGTTTACCCTATGAAAGACTTTGTCTTTGGAGCATAGGGCAAAATTTAGTGAGGAAAAGTCATTCTATTTATTTGTTTAGTTTCTTGCTTGAAGGGGAGGGGTAAGGATGCTTCAGTTTATCTCCTTTAAGGAAGACTCTCTTCTGTACAAGCATCAAAGCTGAGCACAGGATTTTATCCATTTAAAACCAGTCTTGTGACAAGTGACCCAATGCTTCATCATTGAACAGCCAGAAACGGCCAAAACGGAGGGAATAAAGTGGATAAGCTGCCTTTTCTTCAGTGGGTGTTTGACAGTGTTTGAAAAATCCTGATAATAGTCGCTTTAAATGCATTGGGAAACATAACAGGCACAGGGCTAATAGTTTAAGCTTCTGGTCTTGGTGAACTTAAAATACTCTTCAGGAAAATAAAGCATGCGTCCAAGGGTCCAGCTAGAAAACAGAGAGCAAGTGGCATTTAGCCAGAAGGAAATGTGGGCTGAGTGGGAAAGAGAGTCATCACATGCTTAGTATGAGATGCCTTGACTTAGTTTTTGTCAGAATGAATGCCATCATTAATGCAACAAACTAGAACAATCACGAAGCAAGACCAGGATGAAGACTTAGAAATAGTGAGAGATACATGAGATGTCCAGCTGCCCAGGCCATCATAAACAGAGGGCTGGTAAACCTTTGGAGTTTTCCATCCCATAGAAACAGCACACATGTCATGGAGCTGTAGCAAATCAATATTCTAATAGTCATCCCTACCTCACTACATAAACATTGTTACAACTTTAACAGAACAATAACTTGACTATCATTTGTGCTGGTTAAATAGCATACACTTTATTTTACCATGAAGGATAGAACCAGTGCTATAATTGAGTAATCTATTTGACTCCTCTCTAGTTGAAAAAGTAAAATGAGTTCACAAACATATGCATTTTTGCTTATGTTGCAAATAGTTTGGGAATAAAAAGACTTTATCTAAATTTTGGAAACCTTCCATCAAGGTCTGTGCCTCTGTTGTGGTAAAGAAATATGGAGTGACCTATTTTTTCTGACTTTCCATTGAAATAGAATGTCATTCCCCTCAGTGTTAGCTGTAAAAAGAAAATAGTAAATACATGGTGAAGTAAATGATTTGATTTCTTTCATTGTACACTGTTTCTGAACTTCACTTTTAAAATAGATCTAAATAAAATGCCCTTTAAATAAAGTATATGCCTTTGGCTCAGTCAGGTAAATTCTTCAGATTTCCACTTTGAAAAGTAAAAGCATTAAACCTAGACACGGAAAGCACTGTGGCACTGATGTTGAGAAACTAGGACCAATTAAGATCTGTTTTTTCCTGGCATATTCCAAATCCGCATCTCCCCCACAAATGGATAGAATAGAAAAGCAATGGAAATGGGCCAAACAGAGGGGGTCAGTAACACAATGGCATCATTAGTGAACATGGAGGTAAATGGAGATGGATCAATTAATATGCATAAAGGTAGAGTAAAATAAAATTTGACAGAAATTAACAAAAGTTACTAAAAACACATTGAATGTAATAGGAGAAATAAATTTCACACAATTTACAAAACATATCCTTGTTTGAATTTTAAACATTTGAGTTCTAGATGTATTTTAGAGGGAAAAGGAGAATGGGACATTGAGGAAGAGGGGACAGTTTGGGGTCTTAGCAAATACTACCGACCAGTAGAGTATTGATCTGTGGTGGGCAAGAATGTAGTTTGATTCAACATGACTCAGTAGCTGATGTTGGTTCAAACTTTGAGAGTCCGTCCTTGCATATCTTATTTGAGGCATATTAAGCACATCAAATTTTGTGGAAAAAAAAGGGTTCCTGGTGATAACTCATGTATCCCTATGTGTACAACAATAACACTTAAGACATGACTGCATGAAATGCTTTGTAAAGTACAAGTGGCATCTTCCATAATAATAGATTCTAAAGATTAACTGAGAATATGGATTCAGCATAAGGGTCTGGTAGGGTGGATCCCATGTGGCCTCACAGGTAGCACAAAAGTCACCATGTCGGCTCCCAAACCTTCTGAGCAGAAAACACTTTACACATCTCTCCCTTCAAAAGGAAAACCCTATGTGCTTAATATTACTTGTTTCTCTAATACGTAACATTGAGCATAAGGAACTAAATGTTTCCTTTAGGGCAGAAAGATTGTAATAACCAGGATCAGGAGTTTATTTTGAGATTGTGTCTCCTAGTAATATCAGAAGCTATGCCTATGCAGTCTCACCAACATGACTACTGAGTGTAAACTGAACAAGGATGATAGCAATGAACATTCCAAACCGAATAAAGAAAAGCCAATGAGGCTTCTAAGCTACACAAAAGAGGTACAGGGAATTTAGCAAATCTGGGAAGGAGAAAAGTCAGAGAGAGCACAATTAGTTATCTAGTACCCAAAGGTAAGTCCTGAAAACATATATGGAATATTTAGGCACACACACACACACACACACACACACACACACACACGCATATGCATCAAATAAACAGTAGTTTTAAAAAGCCATTAACATGAAGGAGAATGGGAAGTACTGTATGGGAGGGGGAAAGAAATGTAATCAAATTATAATCTAAAAACTAAAAATAATTAAATTAAAAAAAATTCTGACATTTTTTTCCAAATGGTGGGAATACATTAGAAGAAGCAGAGGGACATTAATCTAATACTATAGCTCAAACATCTATGTGGCAACAATAGCAATTCCACTATGAAGATAAAAGGTGCTGATTCTATATAATATGATATTCAAATTTGAAGAATGCATTCTTGACAAAAGAAACATGTGAGCTAGGGGTCTCTGTTGGTGGGAGAAGTCTTTCAAGTAAGGACTTGTTTCAATACCCAGTTCATACAAATGTGGAAATTATTTTCCTAAAAGACTAGCACACTGTGTTAGTAAAGACAGGGGTTGTCAGAGTTAGTATTGTCAATGTAACTATATTTAAAATCATCTAAGCAACTGGGCATGGCTGTGAGGGCATTTCAGAGAGGAAAGGCAGAATGCAAGAGGTACTATACTATGAACTGATGGGATTGCATGGAATATGACAGAAAAAGGAAGAAAGGGAGCTGAGTCTAAACACTCATTTGTTCTTGTCTCTCCCAACTTGCCTTATCTGTAAGAAGTGAACGAGCAGCCTCTTCTTCCTTCTGCTGTGCTTTCCCACCATAATTGACCATTCTCTTCAAATTGTGAAGCAGAACACATCCTTCCTGCCTTACCTTTCTTCTTGTTACATATGGCATCACAATGACCAGAGAAGGAACTAACACAGGCAAAAAGACAATGGGTGATAGCAAAAGAGGGAGAGACAGAGAAGAGGATTAGGTTGAATACAAGAAATAAAAGAATATATCTAATTTGCATGGAAATAAAATTTTGAGGAATGTGTTTGTAAATGTTCATATATACTAACATTAATATGCTAAAGGGCAGTCACATAAAAGTGAAGACAAAGTAGTATAAAATATTCCAATACAAAATATTCAAATTTCTTTTAAAATCTCTATCTTGCCTTATATAAAATACATTTAATGAAACAAAGTGATAAGATTTGAAATAAAGATGTGAACCAATATGGACCAAGACATAGAAATGGTGATTTAATTGATTTCAAAGCAATAATAAAAAATATATATATCCAAAGGTATAAACTAAAAAGGAAAACATAAAGTGAGATTATATCTCTACTAATTCTTTATATAGCAAACAATAAAGCAATATATCACATAAATAATTAAATTAGGGGAAGACAAAAAATTATTAAAAGACAGTATTAATTTATTGAATGAGAGGTAAAAAATCTAATAAACAAAACAATGAAGGTGTAACATTAAAAATATACTTATTAAATGTACATTATGCATGTTAAGTGTACATATGTCTATACATGTATATATTCATTATATTAATTTCAGATTATATTAACATGCTCATTCCCAATATTCCCAATATATTTCTTTTTTTTCTGTATTTATTTATTTTTTTATTTTTTTTTATTGTATATATTCTATATTTACAATTCATTTCCCTTTTTCTGGCTCCCCACCCCCAAAGGTCCCACATGTCCTTTTCCCTCCCCCTGCTCCCGCATCCACCCCCTCCCACTTTACTGTTCTTGTACTCTCCCCCAATGATGTTTTGGTCCATTCTAGCACCAGTGTCCACTCCTTTCTTCTTGTGAGACATCACTTGATATGTGATTTGTGTCTTTGGTGTTCCAAGCTTCTAGGCTAATATCCACTTATCAGTGACTGTATACCATGGGTATTCTTTTGAGACTGGGTCACCTCACTTAGTATGACATTCTCCAGCTCCATCCATTTCTCTAAGAATTTCATGAAGCTTCTGGCTATTATATATAAAGCTGCTATGAACATAGTGGAGCATGTATCCTTATTGCATGCTGGTGAATCTTCTGGGTATATTCCCAGGAGTGGTATGGCTGGGTCCTCCGGAAGTATCACGCCCAGTTTTCTGAGGAACCGCCATACTGATTTCCAGAGTGGTTGTACCAGCTTGCATTCCCACCAGCAGTGGAGGAGTGTTCCTCTTTCTCCACATCCTCGCCAACACCTGATGTCTTCTGAACATTTTTTACCTCTTGAGTTCTT
Organism: Apodemus agrarius; assembly: GCA_964023405.1. Classification (NCBI taxonomy): domain Eukaryota; kingdom Metazoa; phylum Chordata; class Mammalia; order Rodentia; family Muridae; genus Apodemus; species Apodemus agrarius. The sequence continues at coordinate 37,766,630 of OZ030021.1, read as the reverse complement.
TGTATACCTTGGAGATTAGCCCTCTGTCGGATGTGGGGTTGGTGAAGATTTTTTCCCAATTTGTTGGTTGCCGATTTATCCTTTTGACAGTGTCTTTTGCCTTACAGAAACTTTGTAGTTTTATGAGGTCCCATTTGTCTATTCTTGCTCTTAGAGCATAAGCAATTGGTGTTCTGTTCAGGAATTTTTCCCCTGAGCCAATGTCCTCAAGGGTCTTCCCCAGTTTCTTTTCTATTAGTTTTAGTGTGTCTGGTTTTATGTGGAGGTCTTTGATCCACTTGGAGTTGAGCTTAGTGCAAGGAGATAAGAGTGGATCAATTCTCATTCTTCTGCATGTTGACCTCCAGTTGAGCCAGCACCATCTGTTGAAAAGGCTATCTTTTTTTCCACTGGATGTTTTCAGCTCCTTTGTCGAAGATCAATTGGCCATAGATGTGTGGGTTCAATTCTGGGTCTTCGATCCTATTCCATTGATCCGCTTCCCTGTCACTGAACCAATACCATGCAGTTTTTAATACCACTGCTCTGTAATATTGCTTGAGGTCTGGGATATTGATTCCCCCAGAAGTTCTTTTGCTGTTGATGATAGTTTTAGCTATCCTGGGTTTTTTGTTATTCCAGATGAATTTGAGAATTGCTCTTTCTAGCTCTGTGAAGAACTGAGTTGGGATTTTGATGGAGTTCTCTGGTGGAGGTTTTTGGGTCACTTAAGTAAACTATCATATCATCTGCAAATAGTGATAGTTTGACTTCTTCCTTTCCGATTTGTATCCCTTTGACTTCCCTCTGTTGTCGAATTGCTCTAGCTAGTACCTCAAGTACTATATTGAAGAGATATGGCGAGAGGGGACAGCCTTGTCTAGTCCCTGATTTTAGAGGGATTGCTTCGAGTTTTTCTCCGTTTACCTTGATGTTGGCTACTGGTCTGCTGTATATTGCTTTTAGTATGTTTAGATATGGGCCTTGAATTCCTGTTCTTTCTAGGACCTTTAGCATGAAAGGATGCTGAATTTTGTCAAATGCTTTTTCAGCATCCAATGAGATGACCATGTGGTTTTTTTCTTTGAGTTTGTTTATGTAGTGGATTACGTTGATGGATTTCCGTATATTGAACCATCCCTGCATCCCTGGGATGAAGCCAACTTGATCATGGTGAATGATCGTTTTGATGTGTTCTTGGATTCGGTTGGCAAGTATTTTGTTTAGTATTTTTGGATCGATATTCATAAGAGAAATTGGCCTGTAGTTCTCTTTCTTAGTTGGATCTTTGTGTGGTTTTGGTATCAGGGTAATTGTGGCTTCATAGAATGAGTTGGGTAGTGTTCCTTCTGTTTCTATTTTGTGGAATAATTTGAAGAGTATCGGTATCAGGACTTCTTTGAAGGTCTGATAGAATTCTGCACTAAAACCGTCTGGTCCTGTGCTCTTTTTGGTTGGAAGACTGTCTATGACCCCTTCTATTTCTTTGGGGGTTATGGGTCTGTTTAGACGATCTATTTGATCCTGGTTTAATTTTGGTATTTGGTAACTGTCGAGGAAATTGTCCATTTCCTCCAGATTCTCCAGTTGTGTTGAGTATAGGTTTTTGTAGTAGGATCTGATGATTTTTTGAATTTCCTCAGTTTCTGTTGTTATATCTCCCAATATATTTCTATTCTAACTCTAATATTCAGAAAATATTTAATTTATCTCTCACTTGGCCATAATACTGAATATAATAGATATGCTTCATTGATATAAAATATTTCAATTAGCTCACTTGACTGAAAATTGTGAGTAGATATGTTTTGAATATCGCAAATATTGTCAATAGATACATTATTTGCATATGTATATAAAAATTAACAGAAATCGAAAAAAACATTTTGTCAAAATATATTTAAAATAACATCAAACTAAAAGATTCAAAGTGAACTTCAAATTTTCTAGAAATTAATGAGACCTACATTCATGACATTGTTAAAGCTATATCCCAGAAGGAAACAAGTAACTGAACCACACAAGTTATAATTAATTGAGTAATGATCTAAATCAAGAAGATGACCTTAAAATTACCTAAAGAAAAATCACCCAATTCTGTAAGAAAGGAGGAAGTCAGAAGTTCATCTACTAATCAACCCAGCATTATAAAACTAGTTCTTTTGATTAAAAATTAAAATCCTTGGATATCACTCAGAATAAAAAAATCATGATCAAGCTCTTTAAAATGTCCTGTATGAATTTTCTAAATTTAAATTACATTCAATAACAGTAAGTCATAACTAATCAGTGAAGCATATAATCACTACTTCTCAATAAATGCTATATCAGCAAAATCTCTTCATGATCTTATATAAAATATAATTCTGACACTATCATATGACAGGAAAGCAGCAAAATCTTCATAGAACAAGTGTCCCATGGGTGTATGCTGTCCAGTTTCACCAGTGAGTAATACTGTTACATGGACATTGTCATTAGAAAAACAGAAGCCGAGAGTCACGCAGAGAGATGAATATAATCATAAGAAGTTTATTGCAGAAGTATGTTTTCCTCAATAATAGGAATTCTGTTAATGTAACATTGACTAGTTATAAGTCAAATAAAAACATTCTAAGCAAATGCCAATTGCCAAGTTTTAAATGTATTCATGATTTAGAGAAATGCTACACAAAATTCACAGGTATCCTAGTATAAATAAAAATTTCAACTGAATGTAGTATTATTTTTTCATGATAAGAACCAAAGTTACTGTATTGAAATCAATCATGGAAATTTTAATAAAGGTAATAAAAATATGTATTGGGGGAAAATAAAGCCTTTCAGCAAATGTTACATAGAAAACTGGATATCTACTTATGGAGACTAATCCTACATCCCTCTCTGTAACTCCCTACAAAAGTCAACTCAAGATGGATCAATCATCTTAATACAAGAAGCGGAGTTTTCAAACTAATCGAAAGTGGAAAAACACAAGGATAAGACACTTCTGAGAAGATTCCAGCCACTCAGGAAATATCAAGAACTGACCAATAGGGTTATATCCCATGAGGCAGCTTCTCACAGAACTTCTAACAGACTAGATTGCCCTCTAACAGAGGAATATTATCCAGAAATAAAAAATAATTTCAAAGATGTTAACAACAAAAGAAATAATTCAATAACTCCATGGGTACATTAATTTAGCAGACTGTTCTCAAAAGAAGTAAAAGCGGCCAATAAGAATCTTAGGGAAGAAATACATAGCACATCTTCAGCCACCATGGAAATGCAAATGAAAACCATATTGAGATTCCATCATACCCAAGTCATTATGGCTATCATCAGAAACAAACAAACAAACAAACAAACACAAATGCTGGAGAGGATATAGCCTGACAAGGAGGCACTGTAGAATACAAATCTGTAGAATCACTATGGAAATTGCTATAGAGACTCCTCAAGAAGACTAAAAATAGAACTATATAAAATGATCCAGCTCCAACTCCTAGGGATGTAGTTAGAAGAACCTGAAGTCAGTATACAGTAATGACAGCTGCATTCTCTTTTTTTATTGCAGTGCTAGTCACAATAAGTTATGAATTCAGCCTAGACGTCTGTCAATAGATGGATGAATAAAACATGCAATATATAAACACAATAGTGTGCTAGCCATAAAGAGAACTTGATGACAGTGTCTTGAGAAAAAGAGATAGGACTAGAGATCACAATGTTAATAAAAATAGGTCAAACATCAAAAGATAAATATGACATATTTTTCTCTAAAATGTATTATTTTCGGAGAAAAATATGCAAGAAAGGATGTTTAGGAAGAGGGAGATTTTGGGTACAAAGAGTAATAGAATGGATATGATCCAACAATCTTATGCGCATGTATTTGAATGTTGCAGTGAATCAGTAAATACTGTTAACAAACTAAGACACAGAAGAATTAAAAAGATGAAAGTGTAGGGACATGAGAGGTAACTGATTTTGTTTTCTTAACACCACAGATATATCCTGATATATTCCAGTTCTGGAAGCACAAATGTGATAGGCTACTGTCATTTTCCCAAGTACTAGCTGTTATAAAGCCCCCCCCCCAAGTTCTAACTGTCCTTATGGTCTAGAGAAAACATACACATAAAACAAGATGGCCTTGCAACACCAATAAGCAAGAAGAAGGAACGCTCAAACTGGATGGTGTGCGGACAATGGTAACGAGCTAGCTACTCCAGATCAGGAAGTGCTTGGGTAAGTCTGTTTTATTTCACATTTCTATTCACTAATATATCAAATCTACTAGATTTTATTTACATTTTTTTATTTTTATAAAAGAAAATTTTTATTTCCATTTCCACTTTTTTTTTTTTTCATTCTATTTTGTTTGCCTTTGTTTGGGTCATATGTGTATCGAGAAGATTATCTTTTTTTAATTTTTTATTAGATATTTACTTTATTTACATTTCAAATGTTATCCCCTTTCCTCATTTTCCCTCCAAAAAAACCCCTAACCCAGCTCCCCCACCTCCCTCAAACCAACCATCCCCCCTCCCACTTTCCTGACCTGGCATTCCCTTACACTGGGACATCGAGCCTTCACAGGACCAATGACCTCTCTTCTCATTGATGTCTGAAAAGGCCATCCTCTGCTATATATGTAGCTGGAGCCATGGGTCCCTCCATGTGTACTCTTTGTTGGTGGTTTAGTCTCTGGGATCTCTGGGGGTACTGGTTGGTACGTATTGTTGTTCCTCCTCTGAGGCTGCAAACCTCATCAGCGCCTTGGGTCTTTTCTTTAGCTCCTCCATTGGGAACCCTATTTTAATACCCCTTCTAAGGAGGACCAAAGTATCCATACTTTGGTATTCCTTCTTCTTGAGCCTCATGTGGTCTGTGAATTGTATCTTGTGTATTCTGAGCTTTGGGTTAATATCCACTTAGCAGAGAGTGGATACCATGTATGTTCTTTTGTGATTGGGTTACCTCACTGAAGATGATATTTTCCAGTTTCACCCATTTGCCTAAGAATTTCATGAATTCATTGTTTTAATAGCTGAGTAATAATTGTGTAAATGTACCACATTTTCTGTATCCATTCCTCTGTTGAGGGACATCTGGGTTCTTTCCAGCTTCTGGCTATTATGAATAAGGTTGCTATGAAGATAGTGGAACATGTGTCCTTATTACATGTTGGAGCATCTTCTGGGTATATGGCCAGGAGTGGTATAGCTGGGTCCTCAGTTAGTACTATGTCCAATTTTCTGAGGAACCGCCAAACTGATCTCCAGAGTGGTTTTATCAGCTTGCAATCCCACCAGCAATGGAGCTTTGGTAAATCCTAATGGCACTGGTGATACAAGCTCTATGGTTTATGTACAGTGGTAGCAGCAGGCCTATCCCCAAAAGGGATACTGGGATGCTTTCTTTCTTGTTTTTTGTTTTCATTTGACTCCTTAGCCAGTCTTTCTTCTGGCTAACACATAATCTGCATTTCTCTTCTGATGAGAAGAACCAGGAACAAAGACTATTTTACCTCCCCTAAGAACTATATTGTCACTCTCCAGTACAAATTAACAATAGAAAATTCTGAAATGATAGATATTCTTTGGAGAATGAGAAACATGAAATGATGAAAATGTCTATCTAACCATCTGAAGGAACACATAAAAATATTAGAAATAATAGGTGTCATTAAATGAATCATTTTACATTCAAAGGTAAGAATGATCCACACACATACTAGAAGCAGAAGTCATATTTGGGATGGTGCTAAGAAAACAGTGCCCAGAATAAACAGAACAATGTGTAAGTCACATATAAGGAAATCAGGGAAATATACCAAAATGATATGAAACTGTAGTTAAACAAATTCAAAGACTGTTTTCTTGGATAGGAACACTAAAAATTACTAATTCATTCAAGAATGATGTGTGCGTAAAATGTGATTGTAGTTAAATAGCATAGTGTCATTATGTTCACACCTGAACAAATGAAATAAAAAGTCTAAAGCAACTCTATGAAAAGAAGACCCTCAAAGGAGATAATCCAGGCAGATATTAAAACATCATGCCAACATTAAAGCCTCTGACAAATTAAGATATTAAATCCATATTATGTCAACATACTAAAGCACTTTTGAACTCTGGGAATTAAAAACTGGTTAAATGAAACTAAGAGGAGGCAAAATTACTCTAATAATGCAGAGATTTTTCAAGGACTGTAAAGACAGAAGCCAGTGTAGAAAGAGAATATAGAAACTGGGGATGCATGTCACTGAATGGTGTCTGAATATCAGGAACTGCCTAGAGACCTTTAAAAAGTCTTTTCAAGATGGTCCTGCTATGGATCCCAGGTTAGCCACAGCTCATGACCTTCTTCTTCCGCCTCTTGAAGACGTTACAGAGGGGCACCACCATGGTTGACTCTGGCCTTTCTTCCTTAAGCGGTTGCACCTTACCTAACAGGTAAGAGCTCTGCTCTAACAGGTTCTCCACACTAGATGTCTAAATGACTGCAAAGTATTCCTCAGACTTCAGGACACTGGACTATAGGTCTGGGCAGGTTGTCTCTCTGTCGTATAGGTGTCCCTCTTTTCTTTTCATCTCATGGCTTTATCCAACCCATGTAAAACATTCTTGTAAAGGAGTGCTAACGTACACCAGAGGCCACTCCAATAACTTTACTTCATCTTAACTTTCTATCTTCCATTCTCATGTTCTACTTTGCTTTTTGTTGCTGTAAAGAACACCATGACCAAAAGTAACTGGAGGAACAAAGGGTTTATTCCAGACTGTACTACCTAGTTTTGTGAATCAACCTGACATACATTGGAATTACCACAGAGAAAGGAACTTCAGTTGAGAAAATGTCTCCATGAGATCCAGCTGTAAGGCATTTTCTCAATTAGTGATAAAGGGTGGAGGGGAGGCCCATTGTGGGTGGTGCCATCCTGTGCTGGTAGTCTTTGGTTCTCTAAGAAAACAAGCTAAGCAAACAAGGGAAGCAAGCCAGTAACATCCCTCCATGGCCACTGCATCAGCTCCTGATTCCTGACCTGCTTGAGTTCCAGCCCTGACTTCCTTTGCTGATGAACAGCAACATGGAAGTATAAGCTGAATAAACCCTTTCCTCCCCAACTTGCTCATGATGTTTGTGCAGGAATAGAAACCCTGACTAAGACACAGACCGTCTTATAGTCTATAATTGTTAGATGCCAGGGTCGAGGCAGAGATTGCTACTGAATTTGTCTATCAGCAAGCAGTACTCAACGAACAGTTGGCAACTGTCAAAAGCCAAGCGAGAAGGAGACCCTTTCAATAAGAAAAGTTCCCCAAATTCAAATGTATATATTTTTGTAGTTTTCTGCAATCAGGTATATGGTATTTTTGGCAGATGACCTGGGAAATTTGCCTAGTTCTATTAAAAATGGACTTCCAAATTAGTTGGTTTCTTCATTAATAAAGTATAATTAGAGTTGTTCTAAAGGTAAACACACACACACACACACACACACACACACACACACAATGTGAAAACAGGGAGGGATCCATGCCTCCAGATATATATGTAGCAGAGGATAGCCTTGTCTGACAAAAATGTGAAGGGAGGCAATTGGTTCTGTGGAGCTTTGATACCCCAGAGTAGGGAGATGCTGGAGCAGTGGTGCAGGAGTGGGTGGGGAGGTGGGGAGCACTCTCATAAAGGAAAAGGGAATGGGGAGAGGGCAGATATGGAATCAGAGGTTTGTGGAGGGGTAATGAGAAAGAAAGAAAGAAAGAAAGAAAGAAAGAAAGAAAGAAAGAAAGAAAGAAAGAGAAAGAGAGAAAGAAAGAAAGGAAGGAAAGAAGGGAAAAGAGAAAAGAAAAGAAAAGAAAAGAAAGAAAAGAAAAAAGAAGGAAGGAAGGAAGAAAGAGAGAGAAAGAAAGAAAGAAAGAAAGAAAGAAAGAAAGAAAGAAAGAAAGGGGAAGGAAAGAAAACAAAAGGAAAAAAGAAAAGAAAAAGAAAGAAAAAGGAAGTGAGAGAGAACGACATAATAGCCACTTGTCGGTGAGTGCATACCATATGTGTTCTTTCTTAAGTGACCCCAAAATCTCAACAAGAGAACTTCTAAATCTGATAAACAATTTCAGCAATTGGCTGGATATAAAATTAACTAAAAAAAATTCAGTAGCCTTCCTATACTCAAAGGATGAACAGACTGAGAAAGAAATAAGGGAAATGACACACTTCACAATAGTCACAAATAATATAAAGTATCTTGGTGTGACTTTAACCAAACAAGAGAAAGATCTGTATGAAAAGAACTTCAAGTCTCTGAAGAAAGAAACTGAAGACCTCAGAAGATGGAAAGATCTTCCATCCTCATGGATTGGCAGGATTAATATAGTAAAAACGGCCATTTTGCCAAAAGCAATCTATAGATTCAGTGCAATTTCCATCAAAATTCCAACTCAGTTCTTCATAGAGTTAGAAAGAACAATTCTCAAATTCATCTGGAATACCAAAAAAAAAAAAAAAAAAAACAAAACCCCAAGATAGCAAAAACTATTCTCCACAACAAAAGAACTTCTGGGGGGAAATCATCATCCCTGATCTCAAGCTCTCCTATAGAGCAATAGTGATAAAAAACTGTATCATATTGGTACAGTGACAGGCAGGGAGATCAACAGAATAGAATTGAAGACCCAGAAATGAACCCACACACCTATGGTCACTTGATCTTTGACAAAGCAGATAAAACTGTCCAGTGGATAAAAAGATAGCCTTTTCAACAAATTTTGCTGGCTCAACTGGCAGTTAGCATGCAAAAGAATGCAAATCAATCCATTCCTATCTCCTTGTACAAAGCTCAAGACCAAGTAGATCATGGACCTCCAAATAAATCCAGATACACTGAAACTAACAGAAATGAAATTGGGGAAGAGCCTCTAGCACATGGACATAGGGGAAAATTTCCTGAACAGAACACCAATAGCTTATGCTCTAAGATTAAAAAATGACAAATTGGACCTCATAAAATTACAAAACTTCTGTAAGGCAAAGGTCACTGATAATAGGACAAAAAGGCAACCAACAAATTGGGGAAAAATCTTTACCAACCCTACATATGTCAGAGGGCTAATATCCAATATATACAAAGAAATTCAGAAGTTAGACTCTAGAGAGCCAAATAACCCTATTTAAAAATGGGGTACAAAGCTAAACAAAGAATTCTCAACTGATGAATACCGAATGGCTGAGAAGCACCTAAAGAAATGTCCAACACCCTCAGTCATCAGTGAAATGCAGATAAAAACAACCCTGAGATTCCACCTTACACCATTCAAAATTGCTAAGATCAAAAACTCAAATGGCAGCAGGTACTGGCAAGGATATGGAGAAAGAGGAATACTCCTCCACTGTTGGTGGGGTTGCAAGCTGGTACAACCACTCTGGAAACCAGTTTGGCAGTTCCTCAGATAATTGGGCATAGTACTACCGGAGGACCCAACTATACCACTCCTGAGCATTTATCCCGAAGTTTCTCCAACATGTAATAAGGACACATGCTCCACTATCTTCATAGCAGCCTTGTTTATACTAGCCAGAAGCTAGAAAGAAACCAGATGTCCCTCAACAGAGGAATGAATACAGAAAATGCGGTATATGGAATTTTATGGAATACTACTCAGCTACTACAAACAATGAATTCATGAAATTATTAGGCAAAAGAATGGAACTAGAAAATATCATCCTGAGAGATTATCTTCATTATCATTTTCTATAAGATCTTAGGCAAGCAAGGTAGGAAAAGAAGCTTGGAAGAAGGATATTCAGATGCTTCAATGTAATTAATTCACTTTGTGTCATACATGATGGATGGTAGTAAAGAGAGAGAAAGCTCTGGCTTAGGAACTCTGGCTCTACGCCCCCAATGTTACCTTGACTCAGTTTCCTGCCTTAACTCTTCAGTGTTTTGTTTTCTCTGCTAAATGTGATGGACAGAACAACAGTTCCTAATAAGTTGTCATAAAAATATGTTAGAAATATACATAGCATACAGATACTGATAGCTATAGTTACAAAAACAGATACCAGGAAAAAAAACAGAAATTTATGTATATCAATTTCACTGTAGCTGGGTACAGATTTCAAGTAAAAAGAGCTCTTCCAAAAAGAGCAGGTATACACACTGGAATAGTGTCAGAAATAATTATGTATTTTTCTATACAGAGGAGTGACTTTCACTTCTTATGACACATTTGAAAACTTTGGATTCAAAGTAAGTGAAACTAAATCCAATGGCATGTTTACCTAGGTACAAGCTAAACACGCCTTCGTTTCCAACATGAGGTTTTCCTGCTCTCATAACTATCTCATAGTTGCATATCAGATGTTCTGTGAATGTCTGGGATTTTAGTGACAAGGTAAATGATGGTTGATATTTAACAATGCTAATCTCATGTTTATTTGTGACTTTGCTTTGTGATCTCTGTTGACTTTATGTACTTGGAGGAGACAAAGTCCTGATGTTATTCAAATTTTACAAAGTAATATAGGTTTTGCAGAACCAGGAAAATATGTCAACTGCCACGCAAGGTGTATATAGTGGGGTAATCAGCCAGTTTAGGATTTCAGAACTGTATTTCAGAACTGTTCCAAAGAAGAAAACACAGACCTGGTGCTGTAAACCTGGTCAAGATCATCATCACTATGAGGTCAGTGAAGTCAAAGAGTGTTGCTGCTACTGCTTCTCTTCCTCCTCTTCCTCCTCCTCCTCTTCCTCCTCTTCCTCCTCATCCTCCTCATACTCTTCACCCTCCTCCTCCTCCTTCTTTTTCCTCCTCCTCTCCTCTTCCTCTTCTGTCTTCTCCTTTTTCTCTCCTTTCTTTTTGCTAAGCATCCATGTTGTGAAAATTTCTTTTAAATGTTTGTGCGTTTATCTATAGATTAGTACTGCTCTCTATCTTGTTCACAGAAGTCTCTTTTGCAATTAATGCAAAGACTTTTAATTCATCACAGTGGTGAGTGACTGTGTGGCACTTCAACTTAAATATATATATATATTTCTGGAGTTTAAGAAATACGAGAGAGAGAGAGAGAGAGAGAGAGAGAGAGAGAGAGAGAGAGAGAAACATGTAAATCAGAGGATGAAGAGTTATGCATGTCTTCTAGATATGATCTACCCATTGCAACAATGAACTCTCTGAAGCTGTGGTTACCTGCAAAGGATCTGTACAAGATTGGGCCTGTGAACATTTCATCAGAAACTAGAGGCCTCTTCTTTTCCTAAGGGACTATTTTTGACTGGGCAAGGGAGTACCACTTTCTTTCGTGGTCCAACCACTGATAAACTGTTCATGCTCTAGCAAATAAATTCCTATTCCTAATCAGGTAAACAAACCTATTCCAATTTAGAGGGATACACACATAACTTGAAAATAAGAAGGTGCCTTGTTAGAAAAAAAAGTTCCAGTGGGAAAGGGAGAGGAGATTTTAAAAGAGGATGGGACAATGATTGGTTAAAAACAGCTAAGATTCGTTACATAAATATATGAAACTGCCAAAGAGCAAAACCAAATTCAATGTGGGTGAGTCCCCCCAACCCTATGATTTGGATAAAAATGTGTTTTAAAGCCCTTCTGAAATCATTTCTATTTTAAATGAAAAAAAGGTATTTTAAATGTCTAACAATAAATTATTTCTATTAACCTCTTCCTTGGGCATTCCTTCCATAGTTCGATATATTAAACTGGGCATGGGGACTGAGCTTGTAACTACCATGTCCATGAGTCTGAGATTCCCCACTAGTTTGAGAAAACAACATGAGTTTCTGTACAGTGTGGGCTACAAAGACATTGTCCCAAGTAGAGAAAAATCAAATTACTCCATTTGCATAAATGAATCACTTCACTTCTCTAAGCAGAGCTATGATATGAGAGGCTGGATGTTCACTGAGACACCCATAACTGATGTTGGGCTCCCTATTGCAATAGAGCTTGGAGTGGAAGCACTTGTAATGTATGAACTTCACAAATTCCTGTGCAGTGATTACTGTCTGCACACCCCACTTTCATCTGATATTCAGAAAAGACCCTTATATAAAAATAACTGAGAGCCACAGGTTATAAAACGTGCTACTCCACAAGCATGAGAACTTTCACCTCAATGATGCCTGGTATGCTCCTCATTCAACCAATGAGAAACACAGAGAGGGGTAACAAGGAAGGCAGGTGCAGAAGGAAACCACTCACTGATTTTAGCCATCCACTTGCATAGGGCATCGAAGCTTTTATTAAAAATCTAACTAACTATGGGATTATCTGTTTAAGTGGATGTCTTGATTTTGCTCTGCTTACATAATGTATAGATCATGACCATGAAACTAGCACATTCTAGTCCAGATTACAGGTTAACTTTGTTGTTACTGTTAGTTGCTATTTACTTCTTATTTGTCTTCTTAATAGATTAAAACACGTTTTGCACATCTATACTACAAACCTTTTGTTTAGGAGAATGTAGATTTTGCTTTTACTTGGGTGGCAGGGGCAACTGAACCACAAGTACCATGTGTTTGTGTTGTCTTCTCCCTTGTAACTTAAATTCTATGTCTTCATTTACAAAGAGAAATTTAAGTTCAATATGTCTTTAAAGGACAAAACGTATCAAATTCTAAAAAGGCATAGGCTTTATGAGTACAAGCCATGTGGTTATGTTTGGAACCAGATTATTCTTATGTTGATGTAATTAGAAAAGACATCGGAAAAATCAATTGTTTGTTTTGTTCAATAGGGTTTTATGAGGAAAGAGTGTGAGTTAACTTTGGAAATTAAGAGGAATTATTAATGGATTCGTGTTGTGTATAATAAGGGCATAGAATTGAATTGTTAAGGAATAAAGACATATTCAGAAGTTTTCTCTGAGGATGTGTTATGGAAAACATTTGGAGGATTCTATCTAATCAGGTTTAAATTATGAATGTTGTGAGTCTATTTAGGGCATGAGGGACAAATTATACATCCAGGTCAGCACACTTCTTTTGGGACTATGGTTGCCCATGTACAGCAATCAAAAGGGGACATCTTTTCCAATAAAAATATATTTTACATGTACAGCTTTCAGCCTTATGTGTAAAATGTCCAGAAAATAATGTAGACAGACAAAGCAGCTTAATTCCCTTCTGATTAGAGGTTACAAGATATGAGCCTGCTATTTAAATATATTTCAATAAGAAAAATAGAAAACAGATTATGTTTTCTTATGGGGCAAAGGTTCTGCCTTGCACACATTTGAGAAACAAAATTAAAAGCACACATGCTGGGGCATGCAAAAATACAACTGCATGCGAGAAGTAGGTTCTGATGCCTTGTGCTCACTCCTTGGAATCAGAAAGCTTTCCATTTCCAGGGCTTAGGAAAATTAGAATGAGCTCTTGGTTTTTTGTTTGTTTCATTGATTGATTGATTGATTGATTGATTGATTAGTTGGTTGGTGTGGTTTGGTTTGGTTTTTGTGGGTTATTTGCTTTTTTTCTAAAGTAAACATTTTTCTGAGTGTTCTGGTTCTATCTCAGCCCTTTGGCTATATATTGAACATTTTGTGAGTATGTACCATATAGAATATGTATCTTTCAACTTGCAAAGTAGGCTAAGTCAAAGTCTAAAACAAACACCAGCATATTGATTATATTAGTAGTAATTTTGCAGACGACATTCCAGTTCTGTGATGAAAAGTTTGCAATGTTGTTGTTCCTCCCATGGGGCTCTAAACCCCTTCAGCTCCTTGGGTCGTTTTTCTAGCTTCTCCATTGGGGACCCTGTGTTCAGTTCAATGGTTGGTTGAGAGTGCCTCCCTCTAAGCACCCAGGGTCTAAAACACCAACCAAAGAGTATACATGGAGGGATCCATAGCTCCAGATGCATATGCAGCAGAGGATGGCCTTGTTGGACATCAAAGGGAGGAGAGACCCTTGGCCCTGAGAAGGCTAGATGTCCCAGTATAAGGGACTGTCAGGACAGGGAAGCAGGAGTTGGTGAGCAAGGGGAGGGGGATAAGTTAGGGGGTCTTGGTGGGGGGGAGCAACCAGGAAAGGGGACAACATTTGAAATGCAAATAAAAACTACATCTAATAAAAAAAGAAGATAAAAAAATAAATAACCGCCAGACTGATTTCCAGAGTGGTTGTACCAGCTTGCAGTCCCACCAGCAGTGGGCGAGTGTACCTCTTTCTCCACATCCTCGCCAACACCTGATGTCTCCTGAGTTTTTAATCTTAGCCATTCTGACTGGTGTGAGGTAAAATCTCAGGGTTATTTTGATTTGCATTTCTCTAATGACTAATGATGTTGAACATTTTTTAAGGTGTTTCTCAGTCATCCAAATTTCTTCAGGTGAAAAGTTTTTGTTTAGCTCTGTACCCCATTTTTGGATAGGGTTATTTGGTTTTCTGGGGTCTAACTTCTTGAGTTCTTTGTATACATTGGATATCAGCCCTCTGTCAGATGTGGGGTTGGTGAAAATCTTCCCAATTTGTTGGTTGCGGATTTGTCCTATTGACAGTGTCTTTTGCCTTACAGAAACTTAGTAATTTTATGAGGTCCCATTTGTCTATTCTTGATCTTAGAGCATAAGCAATTGGTGTTCTGTTCAGGAATTTTCCCCCTGAGCCAATGTCCTCAAGGGTCTTCCCAAGTTTCTTTTCTATTAGTTTTAGCCTCAGAAAACTGGACATGATACTTCCGGAGGACCCATCCATACCACTCCTGGGCATATACCCAGAAGATTCCCCAGCATGCGATAAGGATACATGCTCCACTATGTTCATAGCAGCCTATTTATAATAGCCAGAAGCTGGAAAGAACCCAGATGTCCCTCAATGGAGGAATGGATACAAAAAATGTGATTATACACACACACACACACACACACACACACACACACACACACACACAATGGAGTACTATTCAGCCATTAGAAACAATGGATTCATGAAATTCTTAGAGAAATGGATAGAGCTGGAGAATATCATACTAAGTGAGGTAACCCAGTCTCAAAAGAATACCCATGGTATGCACTCACTGATAAGTGGATATTAGCCTAGACTCTTGGGACACCAAACACACAATCCACATATCAAATGATATCCGACAAGAAGGAGTGGACACTAGTGCTGGAAAGGATCAAAACATCAATGTAGGGGAATACCAGAACAGGGAAGTGGAAAGGGGTGGATGGGGGAACAGGGGGAGGGAAAAGGGCATGTAGGACCTTTGGGGGATGGGGAACCAGAAAAAGGGAAATGAAATGTAAATATAGAATATAGCCAATAAAAAATTAAATAAATAAATAGATAAATAAATAAAATAATTGTACAGGAAAAAAAAGTATGTGATGTTTGAAGACACCTGTTTCACACTTCAACGTGGTGCTTCTCATAGTGGTCACCTTTCCTAACGCATGGATTTGAATGCTAAAACTCAAGAGAGTTCATGTCACATCTAAACATATACAAACATAAACCAACCAACCAAAGCCTTTTCACTTGCAATTATCACCACGACCTAGCTATTTATATACTACAATGATAAACTTTCTTTCTGATGGTAATTTATTGGTATAATTTCTACATAATTGGGACAATTACTCTTATCAGCATTGATGAAATCTATTTGGAGTCCAGTAAGCATGTGTTCTGGAGGAGGAGCTTGCAGCAAATCAAAGGTGGCCCACAGTGAGTTTTTCAAAACCTTAGAGAACTCCATAGTCCCAAATTCCAGCATCTGATTCAAAATTATTAACAGCAAAGATGAAAAGCCTGTCTTGGAGCTGTACTGAGTTTGCCATTCTTTGAAACCATCTGGGGTTCTTGTCTTTAAATTTTAAAACAGTGAACTAGACCACAAACTATGAACTGACTGTGCAATTTTTCTACGAGGTATAAAATTTTAATTTACATGTTAAATATTTTACTATGGCTATCTGAAAAGGTGACACTTATTATACAATTTGTTCATTGCTACGGTATTTAAAAATGAACTGGAATCATAATTATTGATTTATTTCTTAATTATGGATGAAAATATTTTTTTCAAGTAGAAAGAAACATTGACAGATGTATTAATGCTACAAACTCATCCTAATTATTAAAGTCTCATCCTAATTATTCTTAGGATCTAGTTAACTGAATATTTAGTGATTCTCATGGCTAAACTAGTATCATAAGAGTAAATTTATGAAAGAAGTTAGGTTATGTAAAATGGCACTTAGCAAAGCCATTGTTCTGTCTCTGGGAATCTGGAGAGTTAGGCATATTTAAAGTCACTTTATCTACCAGGTTGCTGAATTAGGAAGTGACAATTAAACGAGGAAAGGGGATACCATGTGAAATGTAAATAAAACAAATAGCTAATAAACAAAATAAAATTTTAAAAAAGGAAGTAACAATTGAATGAAAAGTTTGTTCTCAAGTATAAAATAAGTATACTCAGAGAGAGCAAATGGAGACAGTTATGTTCTAGGGGTCTGAAACCAGCATGCATATTCCTGTGAAATGTGTACAATAAAAATGCTCAGTTTTATATCTTTGGTCCAATTTTCTTTACAATAGACATTTCCTCATCTCTAGGATTTCCCTATTTCTTTCTTTTCTCCTCTTTATCTTTCAGGACATATATCTACTAAACTAAAACCATCTATAATAGTAAAAGCAACCCAAGTTCCCACATTTAACACCAGCCCCTATGCACACAGCCCTCCCTCCCTGTTACCTGATTCCTCACCTATGACTTCAAAGATAAATAAGAAAAAAGTGAGAGTGTAATGAATACTTACAGATTATTTTTCTCATTATTCTTTAGCAATATAGTATGATAATTATTTCATAGTACCTAGATTATATTAGATACTGTAAGTAATTTAGAGAATTTTGCATTTACACAGGAGGCTCCGCACATTGGAACACATCCAAAGTCCCATCACTTAGGAAGAACTGGTTGTTGCTCGAACATAGGAGTAGAAGATGAGCCTTGGGAACCTTCCTTCCTAAAAAACAAACAAACAAAAAACAAAACAAAACAAAAGGCCTACTAAGTAAAGTATGTGGGAAGGACACATGCTCTATGGAAACACTACTCCATTTATTTAAATGACTGAAGCATGCTGAGATTTAGCATCCTTGGGGAGATCCTAAACCAAGTGGATGTCAGAAAAAAAAAACTTCACAATCCCCCCCCCAAAAAAAATATCTGCCTTAGGAGAGAAGAATTTCTTCTGAGCTGATGAAATGTGACCAATTTTTTTCCTCACTGAAAATGACACAAGGCCACTGTGCCCTTAGTATTTAACCAGAGCTTGCTGGCACTCCTGCTGTTTCCTTTGTAGGCTTGAAGGGATAAGGTTTTTATTCCACTTACAGCAACCTGGAAAATAAGAAAATAAGCTAAATATGTCCCAACAGTTTCGAAGAGAAAACAATGCATAGTTTTGGAGTCTCTGAAAAGGGCACTCTGGAATGAATGCAATGTGTGGGGAGAATTAATGATTGTATTCACCCTGGATGGTGTAGACTAGTCTGGAATTTTACTACAGCAAGTCCTCTAGCATATTTTTCAATTTTTGGCTTTCTTCATGAGCAATTGTAAAAAGTAATGCCACAAATGAACACAATCATCTTTTAAAAGTAATTTCTTTTCTAATTCTTCAAGTTGTCATTCTCTACCAGTTTTACACTGAGAACTTGCTGTTGTTCTATGATCAGTCCTAAAGGGATATAATCTCACTCTTCAGAAATGGAATGAAGTCTACATCTGAAAGATAAGGGTAGGATCCATCTCTAGTTATCATTGATTTACTTCAAATGACCCTAAGAGAACAGAGTATTCTGAGTTTGAGGCTAGCAATCTGAGAGAATTCTAGATTCTGCTTAAGATTAAGTTCAATTTTATATTTTCTGGAATTATGTTTTAAGTATAACTAAATGATTTCTAATAATATAGATTTTATATTTCTGTTTTTCAACATACCAAATATGTATATGCTAATATAAAAAGACAAATAAATAACTAAAGTAATAATTCAAAAAAATTACAACTCTTCACAAATTAAAGGCACAGAAACCTTATTTTCTACTAATTCTCATGATTCCTGATATTACTATCAAACAGGAAGTACACAAATAAGTGCATGACCACCATAATTCTACACAAGAAACAATATTCCACAATGATGTTTGACAAAATGGGGAACCTATCATGTTGTGAGACTTCAAGCTTTTGTTATGCTGGACAGCGATTTCTACATGTCTTTTAAGGGATAGATCAGAAGCTCAGTTTATCTGCACCACCTTGTCACATGGAATGAGTGTAACATTCCACACAGTTTACTTTTGTTTAGTTTCTTTGAGGCAATGATACAAGTCTGTTTCTTGCTTTTAAATTAACTTTTGTGCCTATGACATCAGAAAGTTTACCTTGTACCTGATCTGCCTTAGCCCCTTTGAATGTTGGCTTGGAGACATTCACCTACAGGGATAAAAACAAACACAGATCCCCTTCTGCCACCTGTCCTTTCTGTTGGGGCAGATCCTTGGCTGCTCTGCTCCAGAGAAAACACCATCTCCTGATCCATCCTAGAGAGTCCACTGCACTCAGAGCAGTTGGTAAGAACCCCCTCCCACCTCTGGAGTCCCAGAGCTGCTCCTGGGGGTCCAGTGAAACTCACTACCCATTAACCACAAAAACTCCCACCCTCCAGAATACCATTCCCCTTCCATTACTTCCAGCCCTTCTGCCACTGGTCCCTCCACAAGAGTGAGAGAAGCAAGAGCGCACAGGTAGGACCACCCCTGCTACTCAGAAGAACCCATCCAGAACCCTCAGGCGGGCCTTCTGGTTTCTGTTTCTGGCTGGGGACTATCCTCTACTACAGTGCACCATATCCAGGTGGCACAAGGAGATATATAACCTCCAAGAACTGTGGAGAGGCCTGAGAGAGCAGAGCTGACCCTGGGCCACAGAACTACATACACAAATAACACTATAAGAGAGCTGGTCTCACAGGAGTGCCTACAAACCTGTATACACAGAGAGAACAGGAATCCCAGGAGCACAGATAAACAAGCTTGCAGGACAGATAAGCCACAGTCAGAGACAGCAAGACCAGCTAACACCAGAGATAACCAGATGGGAAAGGGCAAATGCAAAAACATTACCAATAGAAACCAAGGCAACATGGCACCATCCAAACCCAGTTCTCCCACAACAGCAAGACCTGGATACCCCAACACACAGGAATAGCAAGATCTGGATTTAAAATCACATCTCATGATGCTGATAGAGGACTTCAAGAAGGACATAAATAACTCCCTTAAAGACATAGAGGAAAACATTGGTCAACAGGTAAAAACCATTAAAAAGGAAACACAAAAATCCCTTAAAGAATTATAGGAAAACACAAACAACTGAAGGAACTGAACAAAATCATCCAGGATCTAAAAAGGGAAGTAGAAACAATAAAAAAAAATCACAAAGGGATACAACTCTGGAGATAGAAAACCTTGGAAAGAAATCAGGAGTCATAGATGCAAGCAGCAACAACGGAATACAAGAGATAGAAGAGAGAATCTCAGATGCTGAAGATACCATAGAAAACATTGACTCAAAACACAAAGAAAATACAAAAGGCAAAAAGCTTGTACCCCAAAACATCCAGAAAATCCAGGACATAATGAGAAGACCAAACCTAAGGATTATAACTCTATGGGCCTCCAAAAAGAAAATGGAGAGAGCTTACATTAGCAGCTTGACAGCACACCTGAAAGCTCTAGAACAAAAAGAAGCAAATACACCAAAGAGGAGGAGAGGGCAGGAAATAAACTCAGGGCTGAAATCAACCAAATAAAAACAAAAAGAACTATACAAAGAATCAACAAAACAAGGAGCTGGTTCTTTGAGAATATCAACAAGATGGATAAACCCTTAACCAGACTAACCAGAGGGCACAGAGGAACTACCCAAATAAACAATATCAGAAATGAAAAGGGAGGCATAACAACAGAAACTCTGGAAATTCAAAAAAATCATCATATCCTGGTACAAAAGCTTATACACAACAAAAATGGAAAATCTAGATAAAATGGACAATTTTCTAGACATATACCAGGTGTCAGTGTTAAAACAGGGTCAAATAAACCATCTAAATAGTCCCATAATCCCTGAGGAAATAGAAGTAGTTGTTAACAGTCTCCCAACCAAAAAAAAAAAGCTCAGGACCAGATGGGTTTCGAGGGGAATTCTATCAGAGCTTCAAAAAATACCTAATACCAACACTCTTCAAACTATTCCATGAAATAGAAACACAAGGAACACTACCCAATTCATTCTATGAAGACACAATAAGGCTTATACCTACACCAAACAAAGACCAAACAAGGAAAGAAAACTTCAGGCCAATTTCCCTTATGAAGATTGATGCAAAAATACTCAATAAAATTCTTGCCAACTGAATCCAAGAATTCTTCAGAAAGATCATTCTCCACGATCAAGTAGGCTTCATCCAAGGGATGCAGGGATAGTTCAATATACAGAAATCCATCAGTGTAATCTACTATATAAGTAAACCCAAAGAAAAACACCATATGGTCATTTTATTAGATGCTGAAAAGCATTTGACAAAATTCAGCATTCCTTCATGTTAAAAATCTTGGAGAGATCAGGAATTCAAAGCCCATACCTACACATATTAAAGCAATATACAGCAAACCAGTAGTCAACATCAAACTAAATGGAGAGAAACTTGAAGCAATCCCACTAAAATCAGGGACCAGATAAGGCTGACTACTCTCTCCCTGTCTATTCAATATAGTACTTAAAGTTCTAGCTAGAGCAATTAAACAACAAAAGGAGGTCAATGTTATACAAATTGGAAAGGAAGAAGTCAAAATATCACTATTTGCAGATGATATGATAGTATACTTAAGCGACCCAAAAAATTCCACCCGAGAACTCATAAAACTGATAAACAACTTCAGCAAAGAGGCTGGATAGAAAGTTAACTCAAACAAATCAGTAGTCTTTCTCTACTCAAAGGATAAATAAGCTGAGAAAGAAATTACAGAAAAGACACCATTCATAATAGTGACAAATAATATTACGTACCTTGGTGTGACTCTAACCAAGCAAGTGAAAAATCTGTATGACAAGAACTTCAAGTCTCTGAAGAAAGAAATCGAAGAAGATCTCAGAAAAAGGAAAGGTCTTCCATGCTCATAGATTGGCAAAATTAATACAGTAAAAATGGCCATCTTGCCAAAAGCAATCTACAAATTTAATGACATCCCCATCAAAATTCCAAATCAATTCTTCATAGAGCTAGAAAAAGCAATCCAAAAATTCATTTAGAATAAGGAAAAACCCAGAATAGTGAAAACTATTTTCCGCAACAAAAGAACTTCTGGGGGAATCACCACCCCTGACCTCAAGCTCTACTACAAAGCAATAGTGAAAAAAACAAAAACCAATGTATGGTATTGGTACAAAGACTGGCAGGAAGATCAATAGAATAGAATTGAAGACCCAGAAATGAACCCACATATCTACAGTCACTTGATATTTGACAATGGAGCTAAAAACATCCAGTGGAAAAAGTACAGTATTTTTAACAAATGGTGCTGGATCAACTGGAGGTCAGCATGTAGAAAAATGCAAATCAACCCATTCTTAGCTCCTTATACAAAGCTCAAGTCCAAGTGGATCAAGGACCTACACATAAAACCAGATACGCTGAAGATTATAGAAGAGAAAGTGGGGAAGAGTCTTGAACAGATGGGCACAGGGGAAATTTTCCTGAACAGAACACCAGTGGCTTATGCTCTAAGAACAAGAATGGAACTTCATAAAATTGCAAAGCTTCTGTAAGACAAAGAACACTGTCAATAGGACAAAACAGCAACCAACAAATTGACCTTTACTGATCCTATATCTGATAGAGGGATAATATCCAATGTATACAAAGAACTCAAGAAGTTAGACTCCAGAGAGTCAAATAACCCTATTAAAACCCTATGGGGTTTTAATGTAACCCTATGGGGTACAGAGCTAAACAGAGAAGTCTCAACTGAGGAAACTTGAATGACTGTGAAGCATCTAATGAAATGTTCAACATTCTTATCTATCAGAGAAATGCAAACCAAAACAACCCTAAGAATCCACCCCACACCAGTCAGAATGGCTAAGATGAAAAACTCAGGGAACAGCAGATGCTGGCAAGGATGAAGAAAAAGAGGAATACTCTTCCATTGCTGGTGGAATTGCAAGCTGGTACAACCACTCTGGAAATCAGTTTGGCAGTTCCTCAGAAAATTAGACTACCTGAGGACCTAGCTATACTATTCCTGGGCATATACCCAGAAGATGCTCCAACATGTAATAAGGACACATGTTTCACTATCTTCATAGCATCCTTATTTATAATAGCCAGAAGCTGGAAAGAACCCAGATGTCCTTCAACAGAGGAATGGATACAGAAAATGTGGTATATTGCACAATAGAGTACTACTCAGCTATTAAAAACAATGAATTCATGAAATTTTTAGGCAAATGGATGGAACTAGAAAGTGTTATCCTGAGTGAAGTAACCCAATCACACACACACACACACACAAAACACACACACACACACACACACACACACACATGCAATGCACTCACTGATAAGTGGATATTAGCCCTAAAGCTCACAATAAACAAGATACAATTCACAGACCACATGAAGCTCAAGAAGAAGGAAGACCAAAGTGTGGGTGCTTTGGTTTTTCTGAGAAAAAGGAACAAAATACTCATAGGAACAATTATGGAGACAAAGCGTGGGACAGAGACTGAAGGAAAGGCCACCCAGAGACTGCTACCTGGAGATTCATCCTATAAACAGTCACCAAACCCTGACACTATCATGGATGCCAAAACGTGCTTGCCAAAAGGAACCTGTTATGGCTGTCTCCTAAGGGACTTGCCAGAGCCTTACAGATACAGAGGCAGATGCTAGCAGCCAACTGTTGGACTGAGTGCAGGGTCCCCAATGGAGGAGTTGGAGGGCATACTGGGGGAGCTGAAGGGGTTTTCAGCCTCATGGGAAGACAATGTAGGCAGATTAGAGGCCCCCCCCAGGGCTCCCAGGGACTAAGCCATCCATGAAGAGGTACAAATGGTTCCAGTCACAATTGTGTTGGAGGAATACCTTGTAAGGGCATTGGTGGGAGGAGAGGTATTTGGTCCTATGAAGGCTTGATAGATGCCCCAGCATGGGGAAATGAGGGGATGAGGGAGGAGGGGTGGTTAGGTGGGAGTGGGTTGGGCAGAGGGGCATCTCCTCGGAAGCAGGGGGAGGGAGCATGGGTTGGAGATTTTCTTGGAGGGGGAACCAGGAAAGGGTATAACATTTGAAGTGTAAATAAAGAATATATTCAGTAAAAATAAATGAATGAAAATAAATAAATAAATAAATAAATAAATAAATAAATATTGCTAATGCAGGACATTCTAACTTCATAAATACACACTTGATACAAACATTCATATATTAAGTATATGTAAGGGGACAAATTGTATTCTAATGACCGAGGCAAGCCCCTGTGTCTGCTGAGCCATTTTGCTCATCTTATTTATTTAACTTTATTCATGATTCATTTATGAATTGAACTTAAAATTTCAAAAAGTTTCAAGCCTCCTGAAACTTAATGAAGTTTAATTTTAATGTGAGTAGCAATAATTAAATAGTATTTCAGCTACTCCTTGATAGTATCCATTGTACAGAACCATTCAAAAAATAACTAATAATAAAACTACAGTCTTGGATGTCTGAAGAAAATTAAGGGAAGACTAAGAAGAGAACCAATGGAAGACAAATGACAATGACTGATCACTAATGTGGGGGACATGGAGGAGCTCATGGCTTTGTTTCCAGCTAGCAAATTACCTGCAATTTGGGTAGCAAGTACATTGCACTGAATTCCTGAAAATATAACTTCAAGTTTGATGAAGAAGTCACTCTTACAATGAAAGCTATTTTTTAACTTATTTTGGAGTGAGGTTTATAACTTGAGTTCATAATACAACAGGACTTACTGGAGATATCTATGTATTTGTCAAGTGAAAGGAGAGGCTTATTTAATGCAAGTTTTGAGGGATTTTACTACACAAACAAAATCCCAGTTAACATCTTTGGATAACAAAGGAGGCCATAGTACCAACAGAGCAATCTTGCACGGGTTGTATTGTCTGATGATGGCACATTATATTTCCCTTGCACTTTCTAAATGATCCCATACTAATGACACGGTAGCAGAGAGTAAGAGTGCTGTGCCTCCTGACAACTTTTGGGGTCTCTTGTCATACCTTTCTCTAAAAGAATAGACACTCCCCAAGTACTCCAATACAATTTGCATTGTTAAGTGGCTGCTTAAAGCATCACTCTCTGTTTATAGTCTTAAATCATGTATGTCAAGTTGAATTTCTTCTTGGACACTCACATTGAGCGAATAAATAAATTTATTATCCAGTTTAGTCTGGTTTTCACTTTGATATTAGTGGAAACATAAACTATATTCTTATATAACTTATTTCTTAAGCATTCATTTATTTATTCAATGTGTACATGTATGCATGTATGTGCATAAACATGTGTGTACTTGCATGTGTGTGTGAATGTGTATGTCCATGTATGATGTGTGTGAGTGTTCATGTACCCTTGTGCATTCATACACACACTTAAACACACACATGCCACAATGTACCTGTCCCACAGGAGACAGTTCTTTGCTTCAAACATGTGGGTCTCAAGAATAAAGTAAGGTTGTCAGTTTTGCTCACAAGCCCTTTACCCACTGGATCAATTTTCTGTTCATATTTTAAGCCTACTATTTAATGTGTGTCATGTTAGTGTTGTCATGTTGATTTGTCTATAATATCCTATTATAGAAATAAATCATTTGTTTATCTGACTGTAGACAGATAATTGAATAGTTTGCAGTTTTTAATGTTTTGATAAATATTGCCAATAATAGTATCATAGACTGCTGTTAGTAAAATCTTTTCTAATATAGTTATTCAAATTGAAGTGTAATGATGACTAGTAAAATTTAAAAAATGAAAAATGATTTAGTAGCATATACTAAATTATAGCATAGTACAATAATACATAAAATCAAGAATAAAACAGTCACAATACTTGGTTTTATGAAATGGAGAATGGCCTGGTGTTTACTGTTCCCATTGCAGCATGAACCTTGGAGAGAAGGGCTAAAAACGAGGCTGACTAAAGGCTCATGCAATAGCCAACTTTATTTAGAGCAGTGGTTCTCAACCTTTCTAATACTGTTTCTTTAATATAGTTTATCATATTGTGGTGACCCCCTCCCCGAACATAAAATTATTATTATTATTATTATTATTATTATTATTATTATTTTGGTTTTTCAAGACAGGGTTTCTCTGAGTAGTTCGGGCTGACCTGGAACTCACTTTGTAGACCAGGCTGGCCTCGAACTCAGAAATCTGCCTGCCTCTGCCTCCCAAGTGCTGGGATTAAAGGCGTGCGCCACCACCACCCAGCTATAAAATTATTTTTTTGCTACTTCATACCTAACTGCAATTTTGCTACTGTAAATGTAAATATATAATACACAAGATATCTGATATGAGACTCTCAGGGGGGGTCACAACACACAGACTAAGAACCACTGATTTAGGACATGAGACAATTTACATTCCATGGGTTAAGAAGCGTCACCTAAGTAAAGAGTACAAATCAAAAGGACAAGCCACCCGTGGCAAAAATTTGTTTTACCATAGAGGCAAATAAACAAATAAGAGCCCGTTGTAATAAATAATCTGAAGTAAAGTCTCTCCTGTCTGCTACACCTGGGAGGGCATGAAAGCACATTCCAAGACCAACCTATGCTATGGAGAAACTGAGATTACAAGACTCTTAAATTGTTTACTTGGAGTTTTCGGACAAGTTCCAAAATCTCACACAGCTTTGTTCATGGACTGGTTCCTTTGGAATTATAGCTTCCCTTCACAACTCCTTAGACAATTATATGACTTTTTCAACGTAGGCAACTGTGAAAGTTGAGTGCAATAGACAGTGTGGCACCATGCCTGTAATTCTACCATCTAAGAGGCTGAAGCATAGAACGGCAAGTTCAAGGCCATTCACTCTATCTGGGGAGTCTCCGTCTCAAAAGAAGCGGGGGAGACCAATCATAACTTCATTAAGGTTTGAGAGGACTGCCAAGATTGCAAACAATTACGGACCAGCTACAGGGTAGAATTCTAGCCAATGGCATGTGCTGTTCTTTCAAGGTTATCTCGGCCCCTGGTTCTGGGATACTACAAAGTGCTAGATGGCAATTTTCACCATAGCTATAAATGGCCAGGAAGAAAGACAGTTGCATCAAGTACCACTAAGGGCAAAAACGTACTAATTAAAAAGAATAAGAATAAAAGTATTTATCACAGGCACGGAATTCAACCTATATTTGTCGGGTACTTGCAAGTAACACAGCCTATTGACCCCAGTCTTTAACAAAAATTCATTTGGTTAGGATAATCCCTGAATGTGAGTTTTGTACTTAACTCATAGAAAGAAAACAGTATAGTCATTTTAAAACTAGATGACATTGCTTCGGGGTCAAGTTATTTCTAGATATAATTTAAAAATAAAAGTAGATAGCAAGAGATATAAAAAACATATGAAAATGAAAAGCTCAGGAAAATAGCAGTTACAAACAACCCCACATATAACTACAATTTTAAAAATTAGCCACTAGATGTTAAAATAATTTATTCTTCTAATGGAGATAGTAAATGATGTTTGTATATGTACATCTGGGCAATATTAAATACACTCAGTAGATTATATGTATGTGTGTCAGGGTGTATGCGGGTGTGGGGTATGCATTTATAAGAATAATAATTTAAAAAGACAAGGCTATAAGTTTGGATAGGTTAAGTAGAAACTTAAGGGTTCTTTGGAAAGTCAGTTGGATGGTGTTTGGCTGGGGTAAACACATGAAGGACTATTTTCCTGAAGTGGACACAGGTAAAAGACTAAAGCAGACCTATGAAGAAACATTTCGCTGAAGAAGACACAGACAAAAGATGTTCTGCTAAAGCAAGCACATGAAAGGACAAGTGATGAAGGATTCTTTGCTCACAACATGAATGGATTAATTCGCTTTGCATTATGTAGTTGAGCTGCATTTGTTGGGACTCCATAGAGAGAAATTCACCAAAACTCTTCTGGTGGTGTGCTGCAGCTTCAAGCCACTTCCATGAACTGGCTGACTGGCAAAGTCATGGCAACTGAGACAGAAGCACATGCGGAGCCAAGACATGTGGAGGACACATGATGCTTGGAGGGTATAAATAGGACTTGATGGACAGTGATGACAGGGATTGAACAAGGCTTGCTTATAAAGCTAGCTGGACAATGCTTGTGTGGCTTACATCTTCACTGATCTTTGCTTCACTAAGAGGCGCACAGCTCAAAACTTCTCCTGGCATTCCCCCTGGTCCCTCCTGCTGACTCCTGCTGAGCTTAGGCTAGGCTGTCTCTGCTAGGTCATGTCACCCACCATTGTTGTTAACTCATCTCTACCAAACTGGTCTGCTGGTGTATCTGTGAAGCATTTGAGAGTGGTTTAAGCTGCTGCTGCTGCTGCTAACCTGTTAACTGAATTTGTGATTTGCACACAACACATATAAGTGTTGTGCCAAAAATAAACTTTCTAAACAGGTTCACTCCCCCAAGATCCCTTTTTTTCCCACTACCTCTGGTGGATGGTAGGTTAAAGGGGAGGATAATGCATTTAAGAACTATCAGCATAAATAAGGTTTGAAAAAATTAAAGTTATAGGCAGGGATAGCATGGGAGACATTGAAGGGGTAAGAGTTAAGAGTGATATAGATATGGTTCTTATACAAAAATTTTCAAAAACATACAATATGCTAAAAAAATAAGTTTAAACCTTTGGAAATCAGCTTTTGAAAGAATAATGAATTTAGTTTAACAGTAGACTAGATGTTGAAAGGGGTATCAGGAAATTGGAAGACTGTCATAATATACTGTTCAGAATAAAGACTGAAGAGCTAAAGTTATGAAAATGTCTTGAGCAATCAAGAGGCATGACAAAGATATTACTGACATTTAGAATTTTCAAAGTTTAACTACTAAAAAACAATGTGAATGAATGTAGCACAAATTATCTTTTTACAAGAAAATATGCTTAGCCCATCCTAAGCTTTCTAACAACTAGTACAAAGATTTACTTTCACATTCAGAAAATTCTATGACTCCACACAGCCAAGCATACCCTAAAATATATTCTAGCAGCATGAATGAGTCCATCTTTAAATTACCAATATTGGAATAGGGGTCTATTAATAATGAAATGTTTTATTTCTTTACAGAAAGAGGGAAAGTAAGAAGACAGTGGAATGATATTATAAGCGCCTGAACTCACAAAATAACTGTCATCTTATATTTTTATGCCAGAAAACTTCTGTAAGCAATGGATATAGAGAAATGATACTTGAGACCAAGACAATGTGATACAGTCCATGCCCAAGAACTCTACATACATAAAAGCAACACTGAGGGTACACTTTCAGACAGTAAAAATACTATGTATAAAGGCACCTGAAGAAAAAACATTAAGCTAGGTATGAATATGGAGTTATTCTTGAGAAAATCGTCAAGTAAAAACCATAGTTTTGGAATATATCATTAATTCTGGGTTAATTACATTATTGGTTTATTTCTGATGACTGTGGACGATGCTGACTGTCTTTCATGGATTTTGATGAGGATTTGTTTAATCCCATCTTGTATATATTAAAGACAAATTACACATTTCTGCTCTGTGTAAACTAACAATCCTGGAACATCTTAGAATTGAAATTTCTAAGTGGACTATATATTCTATAGGCTAAAGCTGTAATTAATTTTAAATATAGAGGATCTTATATACAATAATGTAAAGAACTACAACTAGAATAAAAAATCTTATTCATAGTATACTGATTCAGGATACTGAATACATAGTATATTGATTCAGTTATCATTACAAAATGATAACTTTGATGTTATTTAGACTATAGCATAATTTGCTCAAATATAATCTCTGCTTGTCAGCTAAAACCTGTGGTTTCTAAGATTCAATACTACCCTTGAAGTACTACCCACATTCTGAATATGGGAGCCATTAGCAGGCTGTGTTTTTTTCTGCAATGTACGGTTTCCCTACATCACTAAGTGCAACTGACCTAGCTCAGGCTTAGCAAAACTAGTGATGGAAGGCAAGCCCCGCCCCTGGAACACTTGCATCCATATTATAGAACAAAGAGAGCAAGGACAGGGTTAGGAAATTGATCAGAGAATAATATTGTTATCTGAGAGTAAGAAGGGAGCATGTGATCATGTGAGAAGTATTCCCAGAGAGACTTCTCACTCATTGAGATAAATTGCTCTAATGTATAAAATGCATAAAGAAAACCAGCATGATCTTGAAGAACTTTGAAATTATGAATTTTTTAAAGAAATGCCCTTACTCATTTCTAAATATAGAATGAAATTAGCTGTCAGAGGTAAAAAGGCTTATTTGTGAGGAAAATAATCCATCATTAGCATGTAAGATGTCAAAGGCCAACATGATGTTTTGAGTAAGCATGGCCCATAGGCTCATTTTGAATGACCATTAGGAAGTAGCAGTATTTGAAAGGAATAGAGGAGGTTTGGCTTTGTTGGACTAGGTGTGGCATTGTTGGAGAAAATGTGTCACTGCGCGTGAGCATGAGGAGGTTTTCAAAAGTCTAGCTGTTGCCCAGTAGATCACTCTTTCTGCTGCCTGCAAATCTGGATATAGAACTCTCAGTTACTTCTCTAGCACCATATCTCCCTGTATTCTTTCATGATCCCCACCAGGACAACAGACAACAAAACAAAACAAAACAAAACAAAACAAAAACCTCTGAAAGTATGAACAAGCAAAAATTAAATGCTTTCTTTTATAAAAGTTTGCTACGGCCATGTTGTCTCTTCCCAGCAATAGACCACAGATCAAAGCAGAAGTTGGTACCAGGGAATGGAGTAGTGCTGTCACCGGCTGATCATGCTGCTTCTAGTGAAACATGGACTTTGGGTCTTTGAATTAGGAAAGGGGTTGAATGCATAAGTGGAGTTTAATGGACCATAGGAGTAGGGGTGTGGAAGTCAGTGGTGATATAACCAATTATTATGATCCAGGTCAAGAGGTTTCAGAGGAGATTGTTAGTAAGTGTCCTCAAGATTGTTCTTGGAGTTTTTTGTTTGTTTGTTTGTATTTTTTTTAAAGAATATGACTGCTTTCTGCACTTATCCAAAAAGTCCGCCTGAGACAAAATGTAAGAGTTTTAGAATAATGGTGTTAACAGAGCAGATTTCAAGACTGCCTAGCATTGACTTGGTTGTGTGGTTATTAATGTTCACTCTTATGGAGATCTATAATGAAAAGGAGTAAAGCTGAGCAAGGAAAAAAATACAAAATACACAGTTTTTGAGAAGAAAATAAGCATCAGAAAGTGTAATGGAGCTAAGCCCAGTGTTCCATTGGAGATAAAATATTTCAAGAAAAGCCTGATGCTAAATGGAATAAAGGAAGTGGTAATCTCAGGGCAAGACCTAACTCAGCGAAACTTCCAATTTGTGAAAAAGAATTTTTAAAAAGTTTAAACAGTGAAGAAAGCTGTCAACAACAGAAAGCGGACTCAATTTAACCAAGGAACATGTTCCAGCCCCAGTAAGCAGAGCTTGGAAGTTTCAGTCACGTAGTTCTGGCTTTAGAGTCAAGGATACCTGACAAGGAAAGGATCAGGTATGGAACCAGCCCAAGTGGATGAAGAATGCTACAGTCAACAAAGCCAAAAGGAACTGGATATCGGAAGAGTATTTTGACTTCAGACATGGAAATGCAGAATTTGGAGTTTGCCCTGCAGGTTTTCAGTCTTGATTTGGTTCAGTATTTCCTCACTATGCTTTCTTTCCTTCCATTTTGGGTGTTGTTTTTGTTTTTGTTTTTGTTTTGTTTTGTTTTGTTTTTTTTACCAGGAGTTACAGTTAAGAGATTGCCTAGAGTATCAGATAAGATTTTGAACTTTGGACTTTTAAACAGTGTTGGAACTATGACAGAAGATGGGGCCTTTTGAAATTGGACTGAATGCATTTTTTTAAGATTTATTTATTATATGTAAGTACGCGGTAGCTGTCTTCAGACACCCCAGAAGAGGATGTCAGATATCATTATGGATGGTTATGAGCCACTATGTGGTTGCTGGGATTTGAACTCAGGACCTTCAAAAGAGCAGTCAGTGCTCTTAACCACTGAGCCATCTCTCCAGCCTGACCGAATGCATTTGGCATTATATGTCTATAGGTCTAATGAGGCCAAGGAGTGGAATGTGGTTGTTGGAGTAAGAATGGCCTCCATAAGCTGGTATATTTGAATGCTTAGTAACCAGGGAGTGGCACTATTTTAAAGAATTAGGAGATATGCCCTTGTTGGAGTACACATGTCTTTGCTGGAGAAAGTATGTCACTGGGGTTTTCAAAAATCCACGCCAGGCCCAATAACTCTCTTTCTGCTGCCTGTGAATCTGTATGTACACTCATATACATTTCCAAAAACTTTTAAACAACAAAATAAAAGAATTTATAGAACATTTACTAAACCACGTAAGCCATTTTATTATGCTAGACAAATCTATGTTTAAACTACACAAATCTATGTTTAAACTACACAAGTCCATGTTTAAACTACAATCTTCTTACCTTCACTAGTCAAATATTTTAAGTGTTACCTGCATATACTTACTAATAGAAATAGAGAACAGGAAGAAAAGCTAGCAGGGCTGGGATATACTTTCAAAAGATATCTATTTAAAGACCATCTAATTTCTTTAATGACATGCATTTATGTTTCAATTTTTACCCACAAGAATTTAATATATTCCAACAAATCTTTAGGCTAATAAGCAATACTGTTTTGGGAAGGTGGAAAAAAATAGTGTTTTAATCCTGCTCAACCTTTCTATAGTAATATTTTCAGCTAACATTCATGGAGAAGCAACCCTGTCAAACCTGAAACTTAGTGTTCCAGGCTCTCTTAGATGATCTTCTGAATATTTGATTCTGCTGTCAGACACTTGCTCACAATGGCCCAGTCAGAAACAAAGAATGACTGCCCACTACCCAAACTTGAAAGGAATTTTAAGTCTTATTTACTCAGCAAAACTGTCACAGGGGTACTCAGAAAGAAATCTGGGAGTGTTTTGGACCTCACAGCCAACAAACATCACAATCTCCATTTATTATCCTCCCCAAATTGCTGTCATAATGCAATTATGTAAATGAGGGCTTGCAATCACACTGGGTATTTGTTCCAGTTTTGAGGCAAATACTTATTAGATCGGAGCAGTTTAAAGAAAACAAGGTCTCACCACCAACAGAATTCAGAAAGAGGGAGAGAGCATGAGAAATTCCCATTGGAAAGGTTCCCAACGTGTTGCATAAATAAAGGTCGGGTTTGTTGAAGCTTCCCTCCCACCTCCTCCATTTTCTGCAAAAGAAGCATGCTTAGTTTGAAGAATGATGCATGGCTCAGCAGTTAACAGCAACCTCTTCTATCCTAGTGTGTGTGTGTGTGTGTGTGTGTGTGTGTGTGTGTGTGTGTGTCTTTTTATATGCCCAGCTTTTGGTAGCTTTCTCTCACTCCTTATGCCTTCCACAAAGAAATTCCAGCAGAGAGCAGCTGGTGCCCCATATTGGCCACTTTCCCCAGCCTTTGGTGATGGTGAGCTGCCAGGAAATCAACGGCCGCTTATTTTCCCCTTTACTGCAGTGTTATGAGTGGACTGACATGGCCCCAACCATAGTGATGATCCATTCTCCAGAGCTATTTCCATTCAGATGTGCCTCTTTGCAAAGAGCGGAAATTAGTGGAGGGCCAGTGTCAAACTGCTTGTCACATCTTGTTTTCAATCTGTTGAGATCAGGTTTATAGTTCCTATTCAGCAGCCCGGGATCCTTTGGAGTTGCACAATGGATTTCAGGAGTTCCATCAGGCGATAAATGCAGAACCTCACATTTGCTATTAAAAAATAATCAAAATGATTAGGCTTCTGCACTTTTTTTCTGAAGGAAGAGCTTTGCATGAGATGTGCTGCTTTAATTGTGAGACGCCATCTATTAAGGATATTCACCCTGCTGGTGTATGAAAGTGTTCCTTGTTCATTGTCAGTGTTAGCCTTGGAATGTGTGACTGTGCTTCAGTGATTGAGAGCATGAAAGCGGTCAGTGACACACGGTGCTATGCTAAGATTTCTTAAACCTTCAAATAAATAATAATTAACATTTACTGAATGCATAACATGTGCTTAGACCACTACTAACTGCTTTTCAACCCATTCAGTTCTCACAACAACTCATTGAGGGAGTTGCTACTATAATCCCCATTTTACAGCTGAGGTAATTGAAGTTTAACTGTGATTAAGCAACTTGTGGAAAGTGTCACAGTTTGTTAGAGGCTAAGCTGAATAGCCCAAGTATAGAGTCACAAAGTAACCTCCAGGTAATTTTGCCTTTCTGGAGAGGAGTTTGTTTGACTCATGGAAATTTTTTATGTGCATTTATGTAAATGTCCTCAGAAAGCTAAATAAAAGCTACTTCAAAACCTTGTTCTACAGGTGACTTTAAGTTTTGGATGGAAATGTGAGATGAAACTCTCACTTGCCTGATGCCTTAGGCACTTTGGTGCAGTTAGCAACAAAAGGAAGTATTAGGATTAATCCCAAGCAAACCACAGAGACAGATGTCATTGAGGCATAAAATGAAAGATGAGGAGATTCAAAGGACATGTTCTAAACAATAAGAGACAGCCCACTGCTGAGAACAACCAGGTGCTCATTCATAGATGGGTGGTCTTCACGGAGTCTTTCTGGTGGGAGCATTGGCCAGGTGGTGAATGCTACTTTGTGCTCTCACACATAAGGTTAAACCCAGGGCATGCAATGGTCAGGATGAAAAGGATTATTGAAGTTGGTTTTCCATTTAACAACTTTCTTCTTCTTCTTCTTCTTCTTCTTCTTCTTCTTCTTCTTCTTCTTCTTCTTCTTCTTCTTCTTCCTCCTCCTCCTCCTCCTCCTCCTCCTCCTCTTCCTCCTCCTCTTTCTTCCTCCTCCTTCTCCTGCTTTCTCTTTGTTATGAGTAAGAAAAGCCTAAGTTATACTCAAGGAAGAGGAACACTGTGGCAAAAGTCCTTGGAAGATGCTTTCCACATTAGGAGTGGATAATGGGGTACTGATCAGTGGTTGTGTCACACAACTTCACTCATTCACTTAAATCAGGTAGTCAGGATACCATGATATTGTTGTTAAACATCTATGATGGTTTTAATATTGTTATTATACCCACCAAAAATTGGTTTTCTACATCAATTGTCATTTTTTAAAATATCTCTTGATTGTAGAATAGTATCAAAATGCTATTTTATGAAATTACTCACATGATTTTTTAATTTTGTCTAAAAAATAATTCCTAGATGAAAATTATGAAGCTTCTTCTCAGATATGCAGCAGAGTGGCCACTCAATGTCACTTTGACATTTCTATGTTAGTGATTAAAACTTACAACAATATAGAAACATATGTTAAGCACATCAAATCCTTCAACAACAAAAGCCACTAACTAGAAATAAACAGAACCTCCAAGAATATGTAGTTTGTGACTACAGAATTCCTATAGGCTGATGACATGCTCTAAGCTGACCTGTGTAATCTACACAAGTCCTGCCCTCTCCTTATATGCTTCCTCCAACTGTAGAAGCCAATCCTATCATTTGCCCATTTACTCTGTTGACACTGCGACAAAACTGAGTAATAACTCTTCAGGTATTATTTCATTTAACCATTTTTTCTGTTCTCTTCCCATTGGATGCAGGTTGGTATAGCAACAACAAAATTATAATAAAATAATGAATTAGTTTCAAAATAATAAGGTTTCTAATATGAGTCTTCACTGACAAGATATTTAACCTTGAGCTAGTCAATTAACCTCCTTTAAAAAGTTGTAATTGTATTCTGCCCTGACCCAATAACAAGCTCGTGGTAGAATCAAAATAAGTGTTCTGAAAAACTCTGAGCTAAGTGTAAGGTGCTAATGATCACAGTTGGTCTGAGAGGTAAAGGCTTTCATTGCCTGTCTCTATATAACAGGTGATTGTAAGTTACATTCACCACCTGTCTACATGGATACATAAGAAATTACAGATTTTTCTCAGAACATGTAACAATGTGCTTACCATTCTAACTACCACATATACTTCTGTACAATCTAGTTTAGTTTTCTCACTTCCCTTTTCATATATTTCCTACTGAAATTACCATATTTCACCCCATTATTCTCCTTAGCATCTTCTTTTCACAGGAACTAAAACTAAATTTGACTTTCTCATTTAAATGATTCCCTGCAACAAAATATTAAATACTCATTTTCTCTGGCCAACTGTGAATTTTTCCGTGCATATAATTTGGAAAAGTTCCATTTGCCTAGATTTTTATTATTCATTGCCTCACACTGAATTCTAAAGGATATAAAAGAGGAATGTTCGAGCTAAATGAAATGACCTATCAAAAGAAACCATTTGCTTCCCTTCACTTAGAAACATAGGTATATCCAAAAGACAGCTTGCAGAAATGCGTTGGGACAGTCTTGGCTGAAATAACAGAATAGACAGACAAAATGTTCATGTCTTAAACCCCGTTCTTCTGATTATATATGATGAATTTATTGTTAAAAATTCATTCCTCAAAAATTCATTTATCAGGGCATCTTTCCCAGAAGATAGACACATTTTTCTTATTGTAAATTCAAGGAGAGCTCATCCCTCTCATCTTGCAGAAGCTGAACTATTTTATGTGACACACATTTTCAAGGAATTATGTATATGGAGACAATGGAGACACCATTCCAGGAAATATCCAGGAAAGTAAGTAATTTCTGAGGACTCCAGAAAGACTCTCCTCACTTTAGTACTTGACACATTTCTCATGCCATCAGGTCCTTTGTAGACTTGACAAGTGAAAGTACCACAATAGCACACAAAGGATATCATCTCTCAGATCTGTCTTCCTCAAAAGATTCACATCAGTAGCCAAGGTGGTTACCACAGGGCTGGATTTACTAAATGAGAAAGTGATAAATGTTGAATAACACCTTAGCTGTAAGGACAGTAATCTTTAGAGGTTCTGGAATTGGATGGCCAGTAATAAAATCAGATGAAAGAAAAGACAAAAAAAAAAAGTTAGTTCTTATAAAAATTATGTACATATAGAATTTCCCTTTCACTCTCATATCTAATCTACTATGTGGTTTAAAATAAAAACCAATATATATATATATATATATATATATATATATGTATGTGTGTGTGTGTGTGATATATAATATATATATATATATATATATATATATATATAATGACTACCATATTAGTCATTATAATCATATAAATACATAAATAGCTGTTAGAATTTTAGCTTTGGGAATGTTAGTTACTTTTTCTCCCAGAAAGTCTCATGTTTTAAAATATTTTGTAGGAACAGGAAAGATGGTTAAGTAGGTAAAGGTAAAGCCTGGTAAAGGTAAAGGTAAATGTAAATATGCATAATGTATTCAAAAAACTTAACACTTAAAAAAAATCTGGGACAAAGAGTGGAGCAGAGACTACAAGAAAGGCCATTCATAGACTGCCCCATCTATGGATCCATCCCATCTGCAGACACCAAGCCCAGACACAATTGCTGATGCCAAGAAGTGCTTGCTGACAGGAGCCTAGTATGGCTATACCTCCCCTGAGAGGAACTGCCAGAACCTGACCAATACAGATGTGGATGCTCACAGCCAACCATCGGACTGAGCACAGGGACCACAATGCAGGAGTTAGGGGAAGGACTGAAGAAGCTGAAGGGGTTTGCAATCCCATAGGAAGAACAACATTATCAACCAACCAAATCCCCCAGAGCGGTCCCAGGGGTTAAATCACAACCAAATAGTACACATGGAGAGACCCATGGCTCCAACTGCTGATGTAGCAGAGGATTGCCTTACTGGCATCAATGGAATGGGAGGTCCTTGGTCCTGTGGAGACTCAATGCCCCAACATTGAGTAATGCTGGGGTGGTGGGGGGAGGGGTGGGTGGTGGGTTGGGAAGCTTTCTCTTAGAAGCAGGGGGAAGGAGGAATGAAATAGGGAGGTTGCAGAGGGAAAACCAGGAAGTGGGGTAACAATTGAAATGTAAACAAATAAAATAACCAATAAAAAACTTTAAAATAATCTTTCTAAAAAAAAGTATGAGCAGAGAAACAAGAAACAATCTAAAGAGGAAGACATGGGATTAATTTTAAAATGAAAGAAAATAGTCCCATGAACAAATAAATGACAAAGGCATTACTTAATAATTAAATATTAACAATGAAAATATTAGTTATGCATCAGCAAATAAAAGTTGTAAAGTCATAGTTTAGCTAGAATAGCATACTGTATGGTAAAGATGCTCCTGAAAACTTACATTAATCATATTCTCCATTAGTAGGATTAGATCAATAACAAAGGAACATATGCCCATCTCTTAAAAGGCATTCACAGAATTGGTTCTGTAATTAATACCCACAATGTTAAAGAACTGTAACTATTGTCTCTCTGCTTAACTCTTAAATTTAAATGATGGATGTGTTAAGCTAAATTTTGCATGAGTGTATGTGTTCACAGCTGTAAACTGTTTAAGGGAATGAGGTGAAAGACTGATTGAGAATGAATTGAAAGGAGGGTGATGAGTGTGGGGCAAATGTCTCTAAGTAGAGCATAGGAATTTACCCTGCATCAGGATGATGGGCTACTCTATGCTGCAACTAGTACACGTGAAAATTTAAATATGGATCTATGAGATTTGGGAAACAATTTGGGGAAGGATGTTAGAAGAGCAGCAAATATAGCATTCTTCCTCAGGAACACTCCAGACACCATGTGACACTGACACATCTACATGAGCAAGTGTGTTATGGCAGAAGTGGGCAGCCCTTTCAAAGGCATTGCAGAAGGGGACACAGGAAAAGGATGGAAAAGAGGGCTTTCATAATCTTCTATCTATTGATTAATTATAGTCTAAATTATTATATTTGCTATTTAGTGGGATAGTGAAAATATAAGCAGAGAGAAAAGGGATGAATAGATTTTAAAAATATTTTGATAAATGGTAGTCTATTAAAAAATTAATTATTCATATTTTGTACTATCCTATAGAATTTCTGGGCTATTCTTTTTTGTTTGTTTGTTTGTTTTTCGAGTCAGGGTCTCTCTGTGTAGTCTTGGCTGTCCTGGAACTCACTCTGTAGACCAGGCTGGCCTCAAACTCAGAAATCCTCCTGCCCCTGCCTCCCAAGTGCTGGGATTAAAGGCGTGCGCCACCACTGCCCGGCTTCTGGGCTATTCTAAATCTTGCCATCCAATATCATTACAGCTGGCCACCATGGCTTCCCTGAAGTAGATCTGTGTCTGTAACTGTAGAATTGATTGTTTGATTGCCTACATGTGTATTATGACTACCATGTTAGTGATTAGAATTATATAAATACATAAATAGCTGTTAGAATTTTAGCATTGGAAATGTTAGTTATTTTTTCTCCCAGAAAGTCTCATGCTTTAAAAGATTTTGTAGGAACAGGAAAGATGGCTCAGTAGGTAAAGGTAAAGCCTGATGACTTGAGTTCAGACTCGAGGAGTCCATGTTAAATACAAACAAGCAAGCCAAACAAAAGCAAACAAAAACAAAAAAAAACATGCATATCAATGTCATTTGTAATCTCTGCATTCCTAAGGTAAGATAGGGAAGCATGCAGAACAAGAAACTCACACAAGGTCCAGTCACCTGACCTGAGTCCATGGTGAAATGGCAAAACAAAAATCAAGAAAGACCCTGCCTCTTGACTAAGTGGAAGATGAGTAATAACACCATTCTGAAATCAAGTCACTGGCCCTATTCAAACCCCATGATAGAATCATGGAGGACACTGATTCAATAACAGACCCCCATCATCTTTTTTCAAAACTGTGCTTTCCTTTTCTTTGTTCTTCTTTGGACAGCTCAGCTGTTCTTTGTTGTACCTGACAACAGTGAAGACACAACAGCTAAAGCACAGAGATCTTACTTGAGCCTCTGGCTATCAGCAAGCAGGCCCAGAAACCTCCACCTATAAAATTCAACATGCCTTAGGCCTTATAGGCATAATGACTATTCTTTAGCAAAGCCTCACCTCATGCCCATCTCCATCCCAATAGTCTCTTCTCACATTCAGTTCCATGACAAAAGAAAAACATTACTATGCTCTTTTGTTGCCATTGAGAAAAAGAGAGTCTTTGTAATGAAGGTTTGGCATTGTTCCATGGATGTTCTACTCACTAGAGGCATGAAGAGTTCAGTTGGTGAAATCAATTATCAGTGTGCCAGGCAAACTAGAGCCAAGCACTCACACAGCTTTTCAGACACTGAAGAAATCATTCTTAGCTCACCATTAAGCAAGAAGATGTTTTAAAAAATCATGCCTTGTCATCTTAGGTCATAAGCATTTATTTTACTAAGTAGCATCAGGTAAGTTCCTATAAATTTGTTTGAATATTTATTGTAAGAACAATCAAATAATCCACAGCCCTTGTTGTTTAAAAATTATAAAAAATAAACCAGAAACATACATTTTGGGATCTCTTTGTCTCTATGATACCTAAGTTACTACATCCCTTCCAGAGCATGGGTACCATTCAGCCCCTATCCCTTTAGAATTATCTCAATAATAGTGAATATAAAAAGGAAAGTGATATAAAGCCAAATCATTAAATGTGACCATTTTTACCTATTTATACCATTAAAACAAGTATATACTTTTCTAAATAATATCATTTTTAGATAAGTAAGTGTATTTACTAAATTATATGAGGCAGTTAAAATATCTGCTCTTAAATTCATTGTAAGATTCTTAGTGGCATAGATGAAATTTCATTCTTATTTAATATTTTACCTTCACTCACTATGAGATTCTTCATTTCCCATAGAAAGAAAAGACAATTCCAGATATACAGCTAGCAGACAAGTCCTTCAAGATCTCCGTTGTTTACTTTGGAATGCTAGAGTTCTGTGTTCCTAATACTGATCTACCACTTTCATCTAAATGAAAGATATTTTTAAAACAGCTGTGGGTCATCATGGAGCTAACTTTGTTTTATGAGAGCTACACCTAATCCATTCTATTTCTTGTTAACAAGACTAGAGCCAAGCTGACAGTTGACACTGGCTGGAAACTCAGAAGGAGTCTGCAGAGTCATGGGGCAAATGATTCACATTTAGTATTTCCTCACAGAACATAAATATTCTGCATGGGATTCGCAAGCCCATGAGGTTTTAGAAAACACAGGAAGAAACAACCCAGTTGAGTGGAGAGCGAGTGAGTGGAGAGTGGTTGCTGATGATTTTCTGCTGGAGAACAAGCTCTTAAAATGGATGGTATTTCCAGAGAACCCATCATTAACACATGTACATAGGAACCAGAGGATGGAACCAGCTCCAAAATGTTCAGAACTAAATCAAATTCCAGTTCCTGTATAGCCAACATGATTGCTATTTTAATGCAATGCTTTTTACTACTTTGTTTTAACATGCCTCAAACTTCAAAATAACGTAAAATGGTTCTCAATAAAACAGTCTGACAGGCAATCCCACCACCATCTGTCTTGACTCACCTCATCATGAACTCTTTCTTAAGTTCTTGAGCATCCTCCCAAGGGCTCTTTACCTAAATCCATACAAATAAACCACCTATTTTGTTAATCACCTTTCTTACAAAAAAAGAAACCATGTACTACTTAATAACAGATAATTTCAGAAACATTTGCTGCTTGGTGGATTTGCTGTTTCACAGACATCTAAAAGGCACTTACACAAATATAGATTAGTACCCTTCTAGGCTGTGTGGGACCCAGGCATGTACCCCATAATTGACATAAACATTGTTCCATGACACTTGTCTTAACTGTTCAAGCACCAATTTGAAACTTCTGTTTAATACATTTTTCAGAAGTCTTTTTACATTAGTACATAAATATCTTCTTAGGTATCTTTCTGACTGCATATCCTTCTATGCATGTGTACGAACTATGTTATCATTCACAAGTCAATTAGGATAACTTCAATTTATTACTATTTCAAGAAAAGATGGTAAATAAACTCACATATATGTATAAACACATATGAAGGATCACTACCAAATAACTAAATAGAAAATAGAAGGAATTAATAAGGCAAAATTAAGACAGGATCTCATACTTCCTACAGAATAATCATCAATAACAGAAGAGACATAGATGCCTCATTAAACAAGAGTATTATAGTATTATCCTAACTTCATTTCTGTTGCTGTTACAAAATACCCAGACAAGAGCAGTTTTAATCAAGAGAGTATCTATCAGGCTTACAAATACATGTTACAATCCACCTCTGATGGGAAGTCAACACTGGACTTAAAAGCAGCTAGTCAAATCCATAGTTGAGAGCCAACAGAATGAATATGTGCATGCTCAGAGTTCATAATTTTCTTTACAAGTATACAGTCCAGACCAAAGGCAGGTAACACCCACATCTACCAAAGACTTGCCCACAAGACAGCCTGATATAAATAATTCCTCACTGAGGCTCTCTTCCCAGGTGTTTCTGTTGTCAAGTTGACAATTAAAAGGAACTACCACAGGTAACATGCCAACCAACATACTGATCAGGTTTTACAGAAATACTTAGATCCTTTAATATGGCAGAGATACCTAAACAGTTAAGAGCACTCATTCCTCTTGCAGAGGATCCAGCAGTTTTCAGCAACCACATGGGGACACAATATGGTCTGCCCCACCAGTTCCAGTAATTTACTGCCCTCTTCTGGCCTCTGCAGGCTCCTGAATGCACATGGAACATATAAACATGCATGTATGAACGAGCTTGGAAATAAAACAAATATTATTTTAAAACTTTGACACACTGAATTGCATGTGTACCCCTGAGTCCCGTTATCTAGCTCTTCCATCTGAAAGACCCTTGCTGGACACCAAGAATGTCCTCCTTCCCCCCACAAACCTTCGGGAGCCCTAAAACTAACCATCTTATAACCCTGCTCAACCAATCCCATCCTAGTCAGATCTGCCCTTCATCCTAGTTGGTGCATCTGGGACAGCTGGGTCAGCCTGCAGGGGCGAATTGTATGCAGTTCCCTGAGC
This sequence comes from Apodemus agrarius, assembly GCA_964023405.1. Classification (NCBI taxonomy): domain Eukaryota; kingdom Metazoa; phylum Chordata; class Mammalia; order Rodentia; family Muridae; genus Apodemus; species Apodemus agrarius. The sequence continues at coordinate 37,724,299 of OZ030021.1, read as the reverse complement.
CCCACTGTCTGGGCTTGCTCTTTCTGGAGGACCCTTGAGGGACCACAAGAGCATACTTCTCCATAGAAACCTTCCAGGGACACCTTCAAGGGCTGATATTAAATTAGATTAGGCAGCATGAAGCTCTGCTCCCCCAATCCCATCCAGTCAGATCTGTAAACCATGACATTTGGATTGACTGGAACAAAACCTGAAGAGTGGGGTCTGCCTGGGGTAGGGGAGTTCATATGTAGGGAGAGAGAAAAGAGATGGGTGGTGTGTTGGGGGCAGCAATCTCTATCTGGTTTATGCCAGAGACCTGGAAAGGTGGGGAGCCCAGAAGGCCTATGGAGTCAACTCTGAGACTCCTAGCAGTGGGACTTTGAATCTTGAAGTAGTCACTCTCTATATGCAGGCAGGTCTTCCAATAGAGGCATAAGGACAGCAACCCACTTACAAGTGTCCTGCCTATAAGATGTGCAGGGACAAAGACAGAGCAGACATTGAGGGAATAGCCAATCACTGACTATCCAAATTGAGACCCATCTCATAAGGAAGAGCTAATCCCTGATATTATTAATGATATTCTGTTATGCTTGTAGACAGGAACCTAACACAAGTCCTCTGAGAGACTCCACCCAGTAGCCATGGAAGATGTATATTCACAGCCAAACATTAGATGGAGCTCATAGGTCTGACTGAAGAGTTGAAAGAAGGATTAAGGAACCTAAAGAGGACAAGGACGCCACAGAAAGGCCAACAGAGTCACCTAACTTGGACCCCTTGGGACGGCCAGAGTCTAAATCAACAACCAAAGAATGAGCACAGGCTGGACCTAAGCTTCTTGCACATGTGTAGCAGATGAGTAGCTTGGTCTTCATGGGGGTCCTGGAACAATTGGAGCAGGGGCTGTCCCTGAGTCTGTTGCCTGCCTGCCTGCCTACCTGTAGGTCCTGTGTCCCTAAATAGACTGCATTGTTTGACCTCAATGGGAGAGGATCCACCTAGTTGTTGGCATACAGCAACTTCATAGAAGGTGGGGGAGAAGGGTAGCGGAAAGGTTGAGACCCAGAGTGGGGCCTTCATTTCTAAAAAGAGAAGAAGAAGGTGGAATGGGAGAAGAACTTGTGCGGGGACATACTGGGAGAAGGGGAAGGGCTGATATTAAATTGTAGTGAGAAAAAATAAGTAAATTAAACAGAAAACCTCCTCTAGTACATAAAACTCAAACATATTCAACCTTGAGCCCTTCCTAAGGAGACTGATAGCTAAATTCTAGGAGTGACTGAGAATGAAAAACTGCAAAAATAGTTACAGCAGCAAAGTTTAATTATTTTTAAACAGGAAACTGCAAGAAATAGAAGTTACATGAATTATCTTTAATACAACCAAATACAAATTGTATGATAAAACTATAATAAATCTAGTAAAATGTGCAGAGGAAAGGAAGGGATGACACAGTTTGAGGTTCTAGTGTTTACATTTGCATACTAAATTCAGTCAGAATTCTCTAAAGATCAAATGTAAAGCTTTAGGAAAATAAAAAAGAGACTCAAATTTTAATGTTTCTTTCAAAATCTGTTTGTGGAGTTAGCATTAATGTCTCAGAAAGCTTCATTGGGAATGCCTAATGTTTCGCAATTCCTTCAGTTTCTTCCTTTGCTTTTTTCCAATATTGAAAGATATAATTATATCTTATATAAAATCATATACATGTTATATATATGATTATTATATAATAATTTCATTACAAATTAACAAAAACAATTAATTATAATTGTGTATTACAAATATAAAAATCTACATTTTGAGTTTTATTAAAATAATTTTTAAAAGATCAAGTCTATATTCAGGTCTCAAATAATGCTAACTTACAGGAATATAACTATCTGATTGTTATTGTTTTGACACTTTGCTTATTTCTTTTAAATACACACACACACACACACACACACACACACACAGGCACACATATAGACAAGGAAGAGAAGGTATCATTATGGGCCCCTAGTTTGGCCTCAAATTTATGGCAGTCCTTCAGCAGAGTGCTAAGATTATAAGCACATAGCTTGATACTTAGGTATTTATATACTTTCTGGAACTGTTAATTTACAAAAGGTATTATATTTTTAAATATATGATTTTTTAAATTAAAATTGTAATTACAAGTTTTTAAACAATAAATTTGTCATATTGCCTTATAAAAACATTGTAATTTTATGAGGTCCAATTTGTCAATTCTTGATCCTAGAGCATAAGCTATTGGTGTTCTGTTCAGGAAATTTTCCCCTGTGCCCATGTGCTCAATGCTCTTCCCCAGTTTCTTTTCTAGCAGTTTCAGGGTGTCTTGTTTTATGTGGAGGTCCTTGATCCACTTGGATTTGAGTTTAGTACAAGCGGATAAGAATGGATCAATTTGCATTCTTCTGCATGCTGGCCTCCAGTTGAACTAGCACCATTTGTTGAAAAGGCTATCTTTTTCCCACTGGATGGTTTTAGCTCCTTTGTCAAAGATCAAGTGACCTTAGGTGTGTGGGTTCAAAAGGAAACCAATAAATTGGGAAAAGGTCTTTATCAACCCTACATCCGTCAGAGGGCTAATATCCAATATATACAAAGAAATCCAGAGGTTAGACTCTAGAGAGTCAAATAACCCTATTAAAAATGGGATACAGAGCTAAACAAAGAATTTTCACCTGAGGAATATTGAATGGCTGAGAAACACCTAAAGAAATGTTCAGCATCCTTAGTCATCAGAGAAATGCATATCAAAACAACCCTGAGATTTTACCTCACACCAGTCAGAATGGCTAAGATCAAAAACTCAGGAGACGGCAGGTGCTAGCAAGGATGTAGAGAAAAAGGAACACTCCACCATTGCTGGTGGGATTGCAAGCCAGTACAACCACTCTGGAAATCAATCTGGTGGTTCCTCAGAAAACTTGCCAAGGTACTACCAGAGGACCCTGTTATACCACTCCTGGGCATATACCCAGAGGATTGCCCAGCATATCATAAGAACACACACTCCACTATGTTCATAGAAGCCCTATTTATAATAGTCAGAAGCTGGAAAGAACCCAGATGTCCCTCAATGAAGGAATGGATTCAAAAAATGTGGTATATTTACACTATGGAATACTATTCAGCTATTAAAAACAATGAATTCATGAAATTCTTAGGCAAATGGGTGGAACTGGAAAATATTATCCAAAGTGAGTAACTCAATCACAAAAGAACAGACATGGTATGCACTGACCAGAAGCTCGGAATACTCAAGACACAATTCACATATCAAATGATGCCCAAGAAGAAGGAATGAGAAGTCCCTGGTCCTGGAAAGGCTCCATGCAACAGTGTAGGGGAATACCAGGACAGGGAAGTGGGAGGGAGTTGATTGGGTAACAGGGGAAGGGGAGAGGGCTAGTGGGACTTTTGGGGAAGGGGGAACCAGGAAAGGGGGAAATCATTTGAAATGTAAATAAAGAATACATCTAATTAAAGAAAGCAATAAGTATATACCTTCAGGGATCAGGAGAGTCAGGGTGTGACTTCTGATAAGTCTATCAAACTCCAGTGGGTGGCTACACATGGAGAAGTATATGACCAACAAAAATTGGACCCAGAGGGTGATTATTAAATATAATATTAAATAAAATGGACGTGAGCCCATAAGGAGGAGTGAAGAGGTAAGATTGAAAGTGGGATGAGTTAGTGGGAGGAGTTAAATGATGATTATGATCAAAGACATTGATGGAATTCTCAAAGTATTAATAAAATACCATCCTAAAAGTAATATAAGGGAAATACACATAGTGTGATCACGACCATAGCTATCACACTAGAGACAAGTCAGTGGCTGAATGATTGGGAAATGGGTAAGTGAAGAAATTATATTGAGCACACTCAGTGATATGCCCACCTAAAACAGGAATTCTGGACCTTGTGAGGCAGCAAGTTAACCATACCAGGCTAAACTTTTAAAAATGACCAGGAAAATAAGGTTCAGTATGAATGCTGCTTGAGTAATCTCTAGAAATAGAAAAGCAACAGAGTGCAGTAATTTGGAACGAGGGTGGAGGTGACTGTTTCCTCCTTCCGTGTGTTTTGGTTGTGCTGATGATGAGTTGGCCAGTGTTTGAGTGATATTTAGCAATGCGAAGACTTCACATTCATATTTAAGTGCTTAAAAATAACTTTCTCAGACAACGTGAGAAACATGGGAGACAGTAAGACTATATGCTTTTGACTTGATATGGTCTCTGCTTTGAGGCTTTTGCTTAAGACTTAAGTGTGTGTCAAGTTAAAATGATCATTCATCAAAATATCTAAAAAGCACAACAGATTATAAAAGACCCTATATTCTTAGAGATGACCACTATCAATGAGAAGAAACCAGAATGCCTATCCCCTGCATAATGCTTGTCCAAGAACTTAGTAGCCATAGCAGGTCATTCTCTACTCTGCTTTGAATATTGAACGCTGTTTTGTTAAAGCTCAATACAACCTATTATTTCCCACAAAACAGTGAAGCTCTTAGCTACACAATATCCTTAAGTTTTGTTGTTGTTATTGTTTAATATTATGAAGGGTTTTCTTTCAGAAGCAAAAACAATCCTTCCAGTGGTGCTACGTGAACAATGGGTACTATTGACTTGGCTTCTCTGCAGCTGGCAATGTTATACAAAAGCATTGCTGAGACGTTTATCACCCTATGATGAAATGCATCGATAGCTGTTATCAGATTGCAGGCTTTGCAGGTGGGCAGCTCCATGCCCATGAGAATATAAGCTTACAGTTTGTAAGGAGTGGGAAGAGAAACAAGACTGAAAGTGACTGCTGTGCCCCCATTGTATTTACTTAGAGGGAAGGAAAGTAGGGAGGTAAGCTAGCAGGTGGAGGTTTTATCAATGTATGTGTATGCATGATTATTGTATAGGATGCTATCGGGTGTTCTTCTGTGAATGGTCTCATGGATCTATTGCTATAAAATGCAGCAAACCAGAAATGACATTTTTCAACAAGCCTTATCTGAGTCGCCTTTCTGCTTTACCAAGGCAGCCTTAGTAAGTGATAGCAGAAGATGCGAGCATAGAGACATGCTAAGGGTGTGTGGTTCACATCCAACAGAAAAGTTGTTAGAACCTGTCTTACTTCAATTGTTGCTTTATCCTTTTAAATAGCTGTTTATCTTTTAGCCCAGGTGGTGGTAGGATTTTTCCTACCATGTCATCTTACTCTCAATTCCACACCTCAGGGAGAACAAAATTCCAGAAACTCAACCATTCAGAGACCAGTGTAGCTAGGTAGGGGCAAACTGAAAACTCACAAAAGGGAAAGGTTGCTTGCAATTGGGTTTTAATTTTGTATTTGCTTCCTAGAATACTTATTAAGATGGGAACTTTGAGCCATTCCAAGGCAGTTTTCTGAGCAAATGAGAGGTTCTCCAAAGAGTACAGAGTAAAACCGCAATGACTTTTATCATGCAAAAGAATACTTATGAAAATTTTCTTGGCACGAGTATCTAAATATGGCAATTAGATTAAAAATAAACATTGGAATTAGAATAAAAACCCTGTTAAGAAAGAGCAAAAATTAGAGGACACTCATTTATTTGGAATCATTCATATATGTGTGTGTGTGTGTGTGTCAGTATACTTGCATTCTACTCTTACAGAAAGAGAAAGCAACAGCAGCACATCTAACTTAAATCTATATAGGATCTCAAACTAAAAAAAAAAGAAAACAAAAACAAAAAAACAAAGTCAAACAAACCCTCAGCAGTCACCTGCCATTCTTCTGCAAGGTGAACAGTGAAGTGAGTGGTTGAGGTCATTTCCTTCAGAGCTGTTACACCTTCATCACACCCAGTCTCTTGGGAACTGAGAGGATTTTTAGCCAATCATTGATGTTGGAGCCATATGACTCATGTTTATTCTTCTGCTTAAGAACACATCAATGGTTCCTTATCAAAAACCAAATAGCAAGGTTGGAAAAAAGTGACATTTCAAGTGGCTTCATATTGAAAATATATTTTTATCAAGAAGACAAAAATTGCAAATTAAGAGAACACTCAGTGAATTAGATGCTGAGGAAAGACTCCGTTATGAGGAATAATTGTAGATCAAAACTCTGAAAATGAAAATGAGAGGGTTCTTGAATACAGTGTGGCATCATTAACACCAGATATCTGCTATTATGTATGACCAACTTTTATCCTGTAGTGAATAAAAAAAAAACGGATATATGTGTTCAAATATTCCTACAGCTTTCCATTCTTTCTAGGAATTAGTTGGCACTTTAAAATAGAATTATGGCTTCTATCTTTGTATCTGGTATTGAGCCAAAAATGAGTTCATGATGAAGGTCACAAAACCCAGTTCCAGACACTATGTCCACACTAGTTTCATGTCATTTATAAACCAACCATGATTGGTGCTCCTGTCCATTCCTCTCACATGACACATCACTGGCTTCCTGGCAGAGGGCTTGGTCTTACACTTGCTGTTGCCATTTGAAACCTTAACCAACTGTTAGCTTGTTTTGAGACATTCGTAAATACTTCCCCATCAAGCTGACAAGCACAGAAAATTTCTATGTTGCATAAGTATAAACCTTGAAGATCAACAATCATTTGAACGCTCTGACATTAAGTAACCATTTTCTTATCAAGCCTCAGAAATCAGTAGGTTAGGAAAGAAGCAAAACATATTGGGGAAGTCTAGATGTCATTCATATTCACAATATCTAAATGTTGAAAGGTCAGAGCTGCCCAATTTCTCCCAGCCTCTCACCTCACCCCTGTGGCTTTGAAAGCCATGGACCTTGAAACCCTTAACTAACCCTGAAGACCCTATTCTCTTTGGTAGAAAGAGCTTCTCTGAGCCTTCTGAATGCCTGCTTTTGCTGGACAAAGACGCCTGACTGAATGCATAAATGTGTAACAGGGCCAGATCTGGAAAAGTTCTCTCAACCCTTTAGTAACATCTGAGAGTGAACATTTCCAAGGCCATTCTACCTATGTTAATTCTCAACATTATGTTAAAATTCGGCGAACATAAAGTATTATTTTCCACATTCATTCCATTGTATAAAAACTAATTATTAATGAAAAGGTTGTTATGCCAATCTCTCTATAAGTAAGAGTCTCACACACCTGAACAATCACAATGGCCCTTTATGTCAGATGGTGCCGACACCACAAGTTCAACTTAATAGAAACCATTTAGGTTCAAGGGTACAGTGCTACTGCAATGAAAGGAGACCACCCTTACACAGGCCCATTTTGCACTCCAATGCTTCCATTGTCAAAATCATATAATAGGATAAGGGTTGGATTGAAAGAGAGTGGGGGAGGAGTGAGCAAGAGGAGAGCCAAGACTCTTCTGTTCTTAGCAAGCAAATACGACCACATATAAAATTAACTCATTTTCTTCCAGGCCCACAGAAAGCTCTCCATGGTTTCAAGCTCCTGCTCCAGTGTTACTGGTGTTGTTCAGGAAAGAAAGCATACTTCCATATGCCAACTAGCTGTTGTCCCAGGAGGCTTCACAAGCTGACTTAACTCCTTCATTTTCCCCTAAATATACCTTGTCTTGTCCATATTCAGTGGGTCTTTTCTCTCCCTATGAAGTCAAGAGACAATCCAGACACCCATGCTTTAGCTCCTATACAACCATATCAAGTTGTACCACCACCTCCCCTGTTTTCTCCTCTTCCTCTTCCGCCTCCTCCTCTTCCTCCTTCCCTCCCCCATCCCCACACACACCTCCTTTCCCCACCTCATGCTCCTTCTGTCTAAGGCTTCTGTTCTCCTGGCATATTGCTGGAAAGGTCAGCATATACTAGGGAAAGAGAATATGAACTAAAGCACTTTACTAGAGAGTTACAGTAGAAAATGTCTGATAGAACAACTTGGGAGGATCATAGGTTTAGTAGGCTCGTCATGACACAGGCTTAAGTCTATGTTCATCTTTGCTCCATTGCTGGGGACTTCTTGGAAGGTAAAACATTATGGAGGCAAGAACATGCTTAAGTCTGACCATTCAAGGCTCAAAAGTTTAATAGACCTGTAGCCATGCACTCCATTCATACTGGCTCACTCTTCTTCAGCTATAACCCCCTTCTCCTCCTTCTCCCCATTCTTTCTTCAGGCTCCCATAGTCCCCTTATTTTTCTCTTATTAATTCCAGTAAATTTCTTGGTCTATCATAGGTTACACATGATTTAGTGCATTACCTGTTTTCTCAGTTGGCACCATTACATTTGACTGTTAAAACAGTGGTGACTGGACAAGAGAAATAGCTCAGTATGTAAAGAACATGACCTACAAATATCATGACTTAAGTTCAGTCTCTCAGAATCCAAATTTAAAAAGATGTGTATGGAGGTAGATAGGTGTAACCTCACCACTGCTGCAGAGACAAAGATAGAAGGTTCCCTGGGGCTCACTGGCCAGCTAGGCTAATTGGTGAGTTCTGCGAGCTAATAAGGAACCCTGTCTCAAAACCCAAGGTACAGAGATGGGAAGATGTCTCAGTAGGTAAAAGTGTTTGTCACTCAAGACTGATGATCTGAGCTCAGAAACTGGGAACTTAAATGAAAAGCCAGATGAAGTTTGAGATGCATACATGATTCTAGCATGCCTGTGGTGAGAAGAGAAGCAGAAATGAGAGAACTTTCAGGAAGTTCATGGACCAACTGGTCTAGAACACACAGCACACCGTGTATAAACAAGAAACTCCCTGCCTCATCACAAAGGTGGAAGTTTAGAATCACATCTAGAAAGCTATTTTCTCCCCTCACTTGTACACTGTGGCAAAAGCTTCATTGCTCTCATACACACACACACACACACACACACACATACACACACTCACACTCACACACACACACACACACACACACATGCACAGACATGCACACACTTAAAAAGAGGTATGCCTACAATTTCCTATTCCCTTACTTCAAATGATACCTTATACTAATGGGAGAAGTAGGGCAAATCACCTCTTTCCACATTTATGAAGTATTTGGCATACATTAAAGAATATAATCAATTCTTTCTGTAGTAACTGAATTCTATAAAGTTAGCTAAGATGCTGAATCAGAAAATAATGAAACCTTGTTCCTGAGAAACACAAGTTTCCTCCTTGCCTTTGCTTACAACATATCTGCAAACAGATCAATATATAACCCTGATAGGTTTTTGTTTGCTTTAATGTCCAGCATTTATCTATTGCTTGTTTATTTATTGTGCCTGGGGTGGAGCAAGAGATACAATGATACATATGTAGAGGTCAGAAGACCACTTTTGGGAGTTTCCTATATCTACCATGTGGGTCCCAGGGACTGAACTCAGGTTATCAAGCACAAGAGCAAGCACTCACAGCCATCTGTGTGTGTCCACCCTGCTTTTTATGGTTTTCCCCACTTATAGGCATCTATATTTACTCACGGCTAGTAACACACTAATTTGCCACTGTACAGAACTTATCTAACACATATAATTTCCTCCTCAAGGTAGCTCGTGGTCTTTATGAGCTTAGGACCACTAGATAGCACTTTAACATTGTATATAAAGGCCATGTTATGCACTGAAATCCCCAAGAAAATCACCAAGACTGTGTCAGTAAGTAGAACACAAACAACATTTAGTTATAACATAAATTTGAAGTAGATCGATCACTGCCTAGACTGATCTGTAGAAATGTGTGACAACTCAAACCTGTCCTCATTCTGCATGTGCCCAGGAGTGCCTGCAACAGGAAAGTGGCCTGGACACTGCACACAATTTTTAGAAGAGGAATATGCAAATACAAACCTGGAAGTAACAAAGGTCAACTATAGTGTCTTTGCACTGACATGGTGCCATTTCTGTCTCAACTGAAACTTTGATTCTTCAGATAATTAATGAGATGTATTGCAGAAAATAATTGAATTGCTGTGTTTTATTTCCTTACTTAAGACAGTTCATAGAAAAGAATGAGATAGTATGGGTTATTTTTGTAAGAAAGCAGCTGCCATTTTGGATTATAGAACACTATTTGCTGTTATATTAGGACTAAAGACAGAAGATGAGGCACAGAGTTTGTTTCAGAAATTGGCAGTGGAACAAAATTCCTAAGGTTGGATGACTTTATAAAGTAAAAGTTGTTTATTTACCTCTAGTTCGAAAGTCAAAAACTACAAGTGACTAAAACACTGAGGAAGGATTATGGACAATGGAAAATGTAAGAGGCAAGAGCTCCTTTTATATGGAAAAAATGCAACACATAGGATAAGGACCTTGAATCTTTTTAAGGACATATTTTAATTGATCTAATTCCACTAGACACAGCCTCACAAAAGTTCCACCATACTCCCAACACTACCTCACCATGAACCAAATTTCCAAAACATGAACTTGTGAAGACAAAGTCAAAACCACATCCAACCCATAACAACCACCCAAGGTGTGGGGCCCAGTGGCCCCCTTAAGCCTGTAGACTTTACAAAGCTGATAACCTAAATCTCTTCCCTGAATACCTTATATGTTTGAAAATAAAAGAAGTGGGACAACACAGCAATACTGAAGAGACAAGCAGAGGGGACATGAAGAAAGAAAAGCCTCAATAAGAAAGAACCAAAAGCTTAGGTGAGGTATACTTTAAAATAGAAGACACTATTAATCTTAAAATAAAGAATGTAAAAGATTTTTAAAATAGAAGGCCTTAGAAACATTTTTATGCTTAGAAATGAACTGACCTGGTTTATAGGCAGTTTTAGAGCCATGGTGTGGAGAGAGCTGGAGTCTATGTGTTCAGAAGAAGTTGGCAAGGATACAGAACAAAGGCCAGATATCTGTAATGCGTTATGGAGATGAAAAGACGTTGAAAACACAAGCGGAGCTGGAAGCTCCCATATTTTCACCTAAGCCGCACGCCCTACTTTGATGTCATTTGTAATTCCCTCCGGAAATCTCAGATCCCAAATCTCCAATGCAAATGAATACACACTAAAATTTTACTCAGGTAACAATGCAATTATAGCCGCACACAAAAGCAAGACAGCATTAATTATGTTGGCAATAATTGAGTAGAAGGACATGTAGTTTTGCCTCAAAGTGCCAGGCGAATTCACAAAATGGTTTAGTTTCACTTAAGACAACACCATTTCTGGAACTGCTAACAAAGTTACTGGGACAATCTCCTTTGTTTGGTTCAAGTGTCTTAAAAGTTCTCTTTCCAGTGTACTGTCATTATATAATGATAAATACCAAAGTTTGCAACTTGTAAAGGTAAATTTAAAAAAAAAAAACTTTTTGATATATTGCTTCTCAGATTCAATGTTAAAGGTATTATATTCTGAGAATATTTTTAATCATGTGTCCGTGGACATTGACAGGAACCACAAAAGCTTATAGTAATATAATAATGGCTATGTCTGTTTTTTCAAATAGAACTGTAAAATTAACTGGCCACACTTTCCTTTGTCCCATCAGTTACTCAAAACAGAAAGTAAAGGAAGTTTTAATGTAAAAGAGGTTTTAATGAAGATTTCTTGTAGGACAAGTGGAAAGGTGCCACTAGACAGAACTGGTAAGGTCAAAGCAGATTCAAAAGCCCAGGTAAACAAGACACAACTCACATATCAAATCATTCCCAAGAAGAAGGAAGAAGAGGGCCCTGGTCCTGGAAAGGCTTGATGCAGCAATGTAGGGGATTACCAGGACAAAGAAGTGGGAGGGGGTTGATTGGGGAATGGGCAGAGGGAAGAGGGCTTATGGGACTTATAGGGAGGGGGGAACCAGGAAAGGGGAAATCATTTGGAATGTAAACAAAGAATATAGAAAAAAAGTCCTGGTAAAATCATAATTGAAAATGGTAAGTTATAATTAGCTCCCAGCCAGACTATCTTTCCTGGAATATGTGACCATGACACTCCACTAAGAAGACCATGACAACCAGTCATATAGCATAAAAACCTAGAGTTCTCCATGCTAATGAGGTATCTAGATCAGCCCCAAGTGTTTGGCCAATGAGCTTCCCTTACTGGGTATCCCTTCCTGAAAAAAGTATTTAATCCCCGATTCGCCCTGAATAAGTTGTATGCATTCTCATCCACCATGAATAAAACAGGTTGGACAAACAAGTACTTTCTCCTTCATCAAGGATCGCTATTAGGGGAGGTCTTTGTCATAAAGAGCCACATCTAGATCTCCCAGAAGAAGGTGCTTCTTCCAGCCTCTCCTTACATTTTACACTCACTAGGAGCTAAACCAGATCCCACCCTGTCCCAGGCTCAGTGCACACTGGTGGACTCCTGTTTCCAATTCCTCACAGCCTCTTACTGGACCCAATCAACTCTACTTTAATTGGCTGGCAATGGTGACATTTCTTGCTACCTGCCCAAATGTTCTGGGTTCTTGAATTAAAGACACACACACACACACACACACACACACACACACACACTTATATTTTAATATGCCTTAAACAGCTCAATGGCTAGGCCACTTCCTAATCTCCACATGACTGATGTACTTTCCAGTAATCCCATCTCATCATTTCCTGAAACCTATATTCTATCTTGCTGCCCCTACTCAGGCCTGCTGCCCTCCGGGGCCACAATCCCCAGCTCTTACCTGTTGGCTGTCCCCCTGTCCTGCACATCTCAGATGTGGCAGCTACTCCTATCCCAGTATGGTGGCTATAGTGGCTATCTCCTTCCTTCTCCCTTGGTCCCTTTCCCAGGAATCCTAAAAGTTCTCCATCTGTCTCCCTGCCCAGCCATTGGATGCCAACAACTTTAATTACAAACTAGGGGTAGGGACCCTTGCCCTCTTACACTCAGGTTCTCATGCAATTTGGGGAACCCAACTAACATAATACAAGCATTAGACCAAACCATAACAACACTCTCCAGCAATGACTGGGTACACAGGAGTAGGAGAACCATAGCACCAGTACCAGATCTCCGCTGTTTCTCTCCCAGAAGAACACAGGCTGGGACTACTCTACTAAACTGATGCTCTCCTGTTGGTGGCCAGACATTCCAGAGGTGAGGCAGAAATGCGGACCAACAATGTCCATGTTCTGTTGAAAGCCAAACTGGTAAAACTGCACTGAGAATCAGTTTAGTGAAACATAGTACAACTGTGTTTCTCTCTACTCCCTATCCTCCCAATCTCCTCCTGAATGCAAAGAGCGATAATGCTCTCAGTGCTGGAAGGGCACATACATTAATGCTTTTGCTTCTGGGTCATGGTGAATGGAGGCTGCCATGCTTTTCAGAGTGAACCCCTCCCCCAAATATCCCAGATAGCAAGGAAGGACTCCACACCACATGCCAAATGGAATGTGGTAGACTTAAACAGTGCGAGCTAGTGGGAAGTCTTCAGTGCCCTGGAAGCAAGCCCTGGTGAGGGATCCTGAGACTGAATCATCTTCTCTTCCTCTCTTTCTGGCCCCCCATACTAAGGGAACCAAACTCCTTGCATCAAGCTTTCCTGCCATACAGTGTGTTATGCTGTCATAGGACCAAAAGCATTGATACCAGCTATGAACTGAACTCTCACAAACCTTGAGACAAAGTAAACTTCCCCTCTTATCAGCAGCTGGTTTTCTCGGGTATTCACTACAGTAACTGAGAAACAAACTGAGAAGAGGCTGATGTACACAATATGATATTCCATAAGTCAGTAAAAAAGTGAAGGAACTTTACTTATTTTACTTATGAATAAGAATATATGTTTAAAACATTACATTAAGTCAAAAAAGAATGGTGAAAGAATGAGATTTGTAGTACAATATCATTGATGAAAATAAAACATACACATATATCAATCCCCTCCCTCACTCCCCCCCTCTCTTGATTACATAGATGGGATGAAAAATAGATAGCCAACAACAGAAATAATGAAATATAAATAAGCAAGATGAACAAAATCTGGTGATGGCACCAACTGTGTACTTGGTTAAAAGTTCTAGAAATTAGAAGCCACTGTAAAGAACAGGGTTTATCTACTAACATGTTAAAATAGAATGAGATGCTAATGGAGTTGAATTTAGCAGTTTAGGAAATGTTTAAAGTCATTTTTTTCTAACATATATACAGAAACATCAATATATACATTATGCATAATAAAGAAATATATATTTGATATATATGTATATATTTGATATATATATGTACACACACACATATATATATATACATATATATAATATTTTAGAGCAAAGCCAAAGATACTATTTGAAATGAATAGATTGTGTGTATGTTACAGACAGTCTAAGAAGGCACAGTGGATTTTCAACATCCTCGTCCTCGACCAAATGGATAGAGATGATTTGATGCCCAGCATGTTTTGTGTGCAGCAATGACATTCCCATGACTTCGTCACAAAATAATCTGGATACATAAGAGCAGGCTTGGCAATCACACTCCCTCAACTTTTCCAAAATAAAGATCTTCACATTCTCCCTGGAAGCAAGCACCTTTGCATTTCAAATAGCCAATTATGTTTGTTGTATAACTGATTATGCCAGTTATAAAAATTCAACTACAGCAACCACACACATGCCACGATTTGAGAAGTGTGCTTGGTAACTAGGCAGCCTTTCTTCCGGCCTACCGTGAGGGATCTCATTGGGATTGTTCCATTTAATCTTCACAACACACTTCAGGGACTGGTAGAAACACTTTAAACAAACAGAAAATGACGCTTAGAGAGGTGTATTTTCAACTGTAACGCAGGGGGAGAAAACAACCAGCTACCTAGACCTGTAGTCACAAGGCTGAGAGCCCCAGTCACACATTACAGCCTCCTCAGGGATGAATCCATCTACTCTGAAATCTTTCTTTTGGAACCTAGAGCAGTGGATTTTTTTTTAACTCAGAGTATAGGGTTTATCATTTTTCTCCCATCCAGCACCCTCCCTTCTGTTAAAATATCATCCAGAAAAACAGCTACTATCTCAAATATTTTCAACAAGAAAGCACACCCGAGTTGAAGTGAGTTTTACTTTCTGAAAGCTTCTTGACTTCCTGAACAAAGAGAGCCTTCTAAGTCACTGACACTGCACTGGAGCCATGATCTGGCTATCAGTAGTTAGATTGCTAAAACACATTTCCTTGGCAGGGATATATAATACACCACCTAGATTTACACCGGCTCTTTCCTGTCAATCAGGAAATTGCATTTCCTTGCTTAGAGTGGTTACAACAACTGATAAGATTTTTTTTCTCCTCGCTGTCTTGCTTGTTCTTTGTTCCCAGGCAATTAGCCGGAATCAGGTAAATCTATTTGAAATCAGGAACAGAGGAAATAGAGCGAAGGTCGCTACCACTTTTTCTATCAACATTTTAGGAGTGCTGGGAATTACCCCTTCCTGTATCTTTCAATAGCTTAGGGAATTGATGCATTTTTCTTGTGCCATACATTCTACCTTTCTGACATGGGTTTAGAATTTTTATGGAGCAGAGAAGATTGTGCCATTACAATAGCCATAACACAAGCTGATGCTGAACACACTTATTTAGGATTAGAGCCACAGCATGCTGGGAAAATCCCAAGTAAAAGATGGCAATCAAACGAAGATCATCTTCCAGAATGAGGCCTCTGAGTTAGTTCAAGGAAAAGGGAGTCTGGCCATCTTGATGTGTTATCAAGTTTCCCAATAAAGTAGCAGGACAAAAAAAAAAAAAAATAACAAGACAATTGCCAGAAAACGGCCCTCTCCTAGCCTAAAATCTAGAGACTCTTCCTGGGACCTTGTCACATGCATCTTATTTATTTTATTAGCTCTTTCTTTAACTTCCTTGACTTCTTGCAGGTTAAGATTTCAAGTAGCCAGTATTCCAGTGTCAAGTATCCAATACTCCAGTATCAAGGCAGTAATGCAGAAAATCAAGATAAATCTCTTGTAAACAGCTTCCCAGCCAGCACTGCATCAGAAGCCATAAAAATGCAGGGGATGCATGAAATGCTGTGCTGCAGGAGCTTCTCACCAACACTCAGATGGAACACAACCAGACACAAGACAGTCTCTGCCGAAACCTCTCAAGCAAGGCCCCTTAAAGAAAAGTAATTTCATAGAAAATGAATTTTAATATCAAAAATGTATACTGAAGGCAATTCAGCAACATGGGCAGATAAAACACCTTTAATGCTTACAGTTCTGGCATTTGGTGTTACTTAACAGCAGGGCAACAGCCGGAAGAGCCATCTCGTATTCATTTCTTCATAACCCTTTCATATGTATTCATGGGCATGAGTCACAGGACAACTGAGCAAGAATAGGCAGGGCTAGCATGTGGGAGAACCGTTGTCTCTTTCTGTTACTGTAGGGAGTGTGGCTATTATCTAGGAAATTAATAAACATCTTAGAAGCAATTAATATTTTGTTCTTAAAATTTTGTTTGGGAAAAGAGAGTTTGCTGATGGTAACTAGTTTGCAAGTCAATCTTGTCAGTGGAAAGAGTTAGGCTTGACAAAACTTAAACGTTAAACGCAGCCGTAAAACTAAAAAGTTAAACACAGAATTAGCTGCTTTAAACTCTAAGGTCTACAGCAATGCTGTAAACCAATTTTTTAAATATTCTAACAAATAAAGATAGCTATTTATGCTTATAAAGAGTAGACTTTTCCTTCAGTTGTTTTCGTTAAATTTAATTGCTTATTTTGACTTACAAATTATATCCTTAAAAATGATATTTAAAAGAACACAAAGAATTGTGCTTAATTGGTAAGATATATGCACACAGTGACTACAGTAAAGTTTTAAAGCACCCAGCCCTCCCTGAATATTTTGGAGGACTGGGATTTGACTCATGACAGAAACTGCCAGTTGTCCCTACTATCTTTATCTCCTTTTTACTTTTATTAATAGAATCCAGACATTTTAGCAAGCATGTGATGACTACTATAAACACCACATAGGTCAACTTCTGTTTGAGCTAGCTGTCTGCAACTAAATTCTGCCCAGGGGGAGTGGGTGGGGCAGTGGAGGAGTGGGAGTGTCCTAGGAGTAGTGTGCACTATTCGAGAAAGAAGATGGGCCACAGCTGGTGTGCCAACCATGTTGCACAATGGACTCAAAAATCTCAGGGCCCTTCTAGCTCACATAAGCTACTTTTGTTCTACCTATTCTTTCTCCTCATGGCCAAAAATCAAGACTATCTTTTTTTTTTTAATCTTCACTAAAACAGAATTACGCTCTTGCAAATCACTTGAAGAAAATGTGACTTGGAACAGGGCTGTATTGTAAAGAGTAGAAAATAAAGGGTGAATATTGTAAGGCATTTTCTTTCCATCTACAAGGTTACCTCTGTCACCTCAAGGGTCTGAATCACTGCAAGGACTCTCAAGCTTCTTTATGTAGGCAAATTAATAAATCAGGTTATTACTGCTTGCCCTGCTCTCAACTTCAGTCTCCAGTCCCATTATCCCAATCACCCCGACTCCAGGCGCCTGCCATCCTTAACCCATTTGTGATTCAAAATTATGATTTCACTCTATATTTAGCTTCTTCCATTGAAGCTGTGAGAAGTGCATGATGGAGTTTGAGCTCAGGGCTTCTTGCCCCGTCTCCTATTTGATTAGCCTTTCCCATTCATCCTGCACGTTCCTCCTGCCTGTAATCAGAAAATACAGCTAGAAGAATTTAGAGAGTAACAGTACAACATGGATTCACAGATAAAAGAGCCCTAGAAATGTCAAATTATTCAAAGCCGTGCTGTAAATATTTGGCAGAGCGGAGATTAGAGAGCCGATGTCTCAACAACCGACTTATGGCTCTCCTCTCATAACCTAGTTTCTGTACACACCCCACCCTTCCTATCCTTTACTTTCTGTATCCTTCAGGATGTAAGTCTGTTGGTAAAAATGTAAGGAAAGGAGATAAAAGAATAGACTATACATTTGTATCATTCATATATATATATATATATATATATACACACATATATGAAATATATTTACATATGTATTCATGTGTGTGTGTATATGTGTGTGTGTGTGTGAAATCTAGTATCCCAACCTTGAAGTGTTCATCAAAAGCTTTCTTGTATTTTTAGTATTATCTTTTTTAATGAATCTCTTTAGAAAATCGAACTCCACTCTTGAAGAAAGTATATGTATGTTTCACAGTTTCTATTTCTCACCCACACTTCAACCCACCTGGCTCTCCAATCTTGAGAACTAGAAGAGCAACCAGTAGAGAAACCCAGGTGCTGTCCTTTCCTCCCCTTGGTCTTTCCCACTCCTCTAATAAATCAACAACCGCTATGAAGTCTAACTCTAGTTTTTCCTAAAGTCACTTTCAATCTCTTTTGCCTTCCTTAAAATAGTAAGTACAAATTTCTCTGCCCTTAAAAATTATCTAAACAAGTTTCCATCCTGACAGTAAATCTTTAGTCTTTTTAAGATAGAAACAAGATCATACCATGTCAGTAAGAACAAAGCGATTACCCAAAGAAGTGTGGACCACAAACAGTAGCTAAGATATTGCCCACTCCATTCCATGGCAAATTTAGAAGGATGAAAATAAGTGGGAATGGAGGGGTAGGGCAGTTAGACATTTCTTTTTCTAGATGGAATCTGGGGAGTGTTTTTCTATAGCTGGAAAAAAACATAAAAGCCAACTGCATTCAAAGATCTTCAGTTAGATGGGTTAGATGAAATAGCCAATGAGCCTGACAAACTTTGGGCTGATAGTTGAACTACAAATGAATTTTAAGTTTCATGGCAGCAGTAGAGTGTGAGGAAGCAATGTTCACTTTTTTCTCCATAACTCAACTACCAAATGCACATATACCAGAGATCCCTTCAAACTGTCCTGTATAGACTCTAAAACTGTCCGTTAATCTAAAATAAAAAGAGATTTTAAAACGACCAAAACTCCATAAGAATCACAGCTGTCTTCTTCAGAGAACATTAAAAAAATGTACTGTGACCCTACTAAAAATACAAAATAAGCAACTGCAGTCGGAAATAATCTATCCCCTTCTGGTGACTGCTTATTTCCAAGGAGTTCCGGTTGCCAGCCCAAGCTATTGCTATGATATCCCCATACCTATTTAAGAGATAATCAGTGCAGTTTTCCAGTGATGAGTGATATTGACTAACTTCCTAGCCCCCAGCCTATATGATGCTTAGGCTGAATCAGAATTACCATTGACATGAGAAGCAGGAGTGGTGCCTGGCAGCTGTTATCACTCACCTCTGTGTATACTGCGTACAAAAGGTTTCCTATGGCGAGTTGGGCCATATTTTCGATACTGTTTTTTTTTAACACACTTCTGTGCACTGAATCTCTGACAAGAACCATACATGTCTTTCTAATCTGGGAAGGTAGTCATAAAGTAATAAGTCATGTAACCTCACAAGGAAGGCTAGAATAGATAATAGTAATATTTGCTATTATAAGCAAACACTTTTAATGTTTTTAATTGAACAATTCAATTTTTAAAAGCATCTTGAAAGACAAGGCATTTTTGAAAACTTGGGGCCTATTGTGAATACTCACTTCCTGAGGACTTGTCCTTCCCTCTCTACAGAATTCAGTGCCTGAATGGTACTCAACTATTCCACTGCAGGTAACAGTGAGCTAAGACCCATCCATGTACTATACACACATCAGTTCCACAAAGGCTACTGGAGTTTCATAAGAACCCAAATCTGGGGAGAAAGAATAACAGATGATGTATTTTCACATGATTTAAAAAATATTTCTTTAAAAAAATCAAATGAGAATTGAACTCAATCAAACCTGTTTTGTTTTACAACATATTGTGGCCATAGTTAAAGCTGACCTTTAAAACCATGTTAGTATTAAAATTAAATATGGTACTCCAGTGAGTCATGGCCATAGTTTTAATGCAATAGGAAATGG
Source organism: Apodemus agrarius (assembly GCA_964023405.1). NCBI lineage: Eukaryota > Metazoa > Chordata > Mammalia > Rodentia > Muridae > Apodemus > Apodemus agrarius. The sequence continues at coordinate 37,704,446 of OZ030021.1, read as the reverse complement.
GATATAAAGACTGCCTGATTTGCCCTTTGTGAAAAGCAGTATAGAGCTGGCCTTGTATCTTTACTATAGAACACGTGATCAGCATCAAAAATTATCTAGATACTATGTGAGGTGGGTACCCAAAGCCAAACAAAAAGGCAAATGCGTATTTTGACATTGCCTATATCTGACTACACATAATTTTCTAGAATAAAATACTTCAAACTTGTAACTATTTTTAGGAATAAACATAGATACATTTTTTTCTTGCCTACTTCAGATCTAGATTCTTTGAAATACTGAGTACCTATTTCATAAAATGCAGGGAGAATAATTATTTAGTTAGTTATTAAGCCTCCCCATTTCTAATTATATGTTTTGTTTTAACTGAAACACGACATCTGCATTGTGAAGCGAAAATGCCCTATCTTTGCATTCTAAGTAGAGCTATTCCTAGAGTGTAAATGGAAACAAAGTATCACTAAGAGATAGAAGTTGGCATATAAGCTTTAGAAAGAGTTTTCAGAAATCTAGTGTTCTTCGGTCAGAAGTATCACATTGTTTAACAGTTATTAGTTCTTGGAACTCCTTTATAAATCTTTACAAAATACTAATTGAAGTGTTACTGATTCTTAACACAAAAAGCATGGAGCACCTTCCCAGGTGTGTGGACTCATGCCATGGCCATTATAATTTTTACCAGGGAGTATATTATAATCAGCACTTAGCAATGATGAGTTTGTAAATCATTACAATTAGACGTTTTAAAAATACATGTAGAGAAAACCATTTTAGTAAATTTCAATGTAAAAATGTGGTTCATGTTTATAATTAATTCATGAAGCATTTTATTTATCTGCTGGAGAATTCTACACTGGCTTTCTTAACATTTGTTTGAGAGGCCAGAGAGATAAGAGCTCCCCTGAGTAACTAAACATTCTAGATTCTCGTTTATAAAATGTGAGAGTATCAAAGGACACACAGATGCACTGAGACCCCGTAATACTCCATAGAGCTCAGCTTGAAGCATGCAGTGCTATAACATTCTTCTGAACATACAATCTCACTTATTTCGTTAAGATCATTTGCATCACATAAGTTTCTTCATTGCATGCTGGTAATTATATGATGATTGTTTCTTCAGTTTTGATGAATGCATAACACCTAAGTAACATGAGTTCTTTCAAAATAGAATGTTACTGTTACCTGAAAAAATTTCCTCACAATTTCTTCCAGAGTCCAAGTCCTAGATGACCCTGTTCTTGCCCTCCAGGCTCCTAGCAGAGGCAGTTACAGCTTCAACCCTTTCCTCACTGAGGCTGGCGTGGATTCTAATGAAGCGCCACACAAATGAAACCATTCAACACGCCTATTTTGTGTTAGGCTTTCTCTCATCACAATAAGTTTGAGATTTGGACATTTTCCCCCTATCAGTAATGCACTCTTCCTGATTGCTGATCCATGTCTTCTTATGTGAATAAGCCAGGCTTGCCTATCCAACCACTATGATGAGCCACTGGGCTGGTAACAATTTCAGGTTGTTTTGAATAACACTGCTCAAATATCCCAAGAGCAATTGTTTCCTGAAGATGAGCTTTCATTCTCTGGGGAAACTCCTCAAGGGGAGATATTTTAGGTAAGAAAATGCTGTCGGCCACTTTACAAAGCTTTGCTGTCATGTTACACTCAACAATAACACAGGAGATTCCATTTTCTCCCAGTTTTGTCCAATATCATCCCCTACAAATCAGCTTTTTTTTTTTTTTTTTTTTTTTTTTTGGTTTTTCGAGACAGGGTTTCTCTGTGTAGCCATGGCTGTCCTGGAACTCACTCTGTAGAGCAGGCTGGCCTCGAACTCAGAAATCAGCCTGCCTCTGCCTCCCAAGTGCTGGGATTAAAGGCGTGCGCCACCATACCCGGCTCCAAATCAGCCTTTTTAATTTAATTGTTTTCATTATGGTTAGGGTTTGCAAATATCCCTGAAGATTAACAGAGGCTGATCTTTTTACCTACTTTTAAAAATCTGGACACATTTCTCGGTAATGTACACATTCAAAAATTTCATTTTGTTTATTTTTTTTTGAGTCACTTGTCCTCTTGTTATGAATTTAGGTACGTTAATACCCAGAACACCAATCATTTTCAGAACACTATGTTCCACAAACATATTAAGTCTGTAGGTGGCCAATTCATTTTTGAATTAAGTATTTTCTGGGTAAAACATTTATATTTCATTGATTTTAACATACCATCATTTTTCTCTTAGGTTTCTCTTATTATTTGCTCTAAAGAAACATTACTCATGCAAAATTTACAAAAATATTTCTGTATGTTTTTCTATAAATTTCACCTTTTATTATAATTTTATGTAATTATGTATTTTTCTATGATTATCACCTTTTGTTTTAGGCTCATGATTCATACCAAATTATTCTCCATAGTGACCAGGAAGGGCAAAAACTCCTTTATTTTTGGCAGTTGGACCAGCGCCTTTTGTGAAAAAGGCTTTTCTTGAACTCTTGATGTTTCTTTGTGGCATTCATTAAAAATTTACTTGCTGAAATGTAGATCCCTTTTCTGAAATCTATATTCTATTCCATTTATCTGGATCATTCTTTATTATTATGTTGGCACAACTCTTGATAACCATGACTTTATGATCCTAAATTAAAGAAACATTATTTTCTTTTGTTGTTGTTGTTATTGGATATTTTCTTTATTTACATTTCAAATGTTATCCCCTCGCCCACCATTTCCCCTCTGGAAACACTCTATCCCATCCCTCCTTTCCCTGCTTCTATGAGGGTGCTATCCAACCCACCCACCCACTCCTGCGTCTCTGCCCTCCCATTCCTCTACACTGCAGCACAGCTTTCACAGGACCAAGGACTTCTCCTCTCCTTGATGCCCAATAAGGCCATCCTCTGCTACATATGTGGCTGCAGCCATGGGTCATTCCATGTGTATGATTTGGCTGGTGGTTTAGTTCCTGGGAGCTCTTGAGGGGTCTGGTTGGTTGATATTGTTCTTCCTATGGGGTTGCAAACCCCTTCAGCTCCTTCAGTCCTTTCAACTTTTATTCTCAATTGCTCCTTTAAAAAAATGCTGAAAGGGCTGGCAAGATGGCTCATCGGTAAAAAGCAATGACTGCTCTTCTGAAGAACCTGAGTTCAAATCCTAGCAACCACATGGTAGCTCACAACCATCTGTAATGAGATCTGATGCCCTCTTCTGGTCTGTCTGAAGAGAGCTACAGTGTACTTCCAAATAACAATAAATAAATCTTATATCCTTGTACTAAGCTCAACTCCAAGTGGATCAAGGACTTCCACATAAAACCAGACACACTGGAACAAATAGAAAAGAAACTGGGGAAGACCCTTGAGGACATGGGCACAGGGGGAAAGTTCCTAAACAGAACACCAATAACTTATGCTCTAAGATCAAGAATTGACAAATGGGACCTCATAAAATTACAAAGTTTCTGTAAGGCAAAGGACACTGTCAGAAGGACAATATGTCAATGAACAAATTGGGAAAAGGTCTTCACCAACCCTACATCCGACAGAGGGTTAATATCCAATATATACAAAGAACTCAAGAAGTTAGACTCCAGAGAACCAAATAACCCTATTAAAAAATGGGGTACAGAGCTAAACAAAGAATTTTCACCTGAAGAACTTCAGATGGCTGAGAGGCACCTTAAGTCATTAGGGAAATGCAAATCAAAACAACCCTAAGATTTTACCTCACATCAGTCAGAATGGCTAAGATTAAAAACTCAGGAGACAGCAGGTGTTGGCTAGGATGTGGAGAAAGAGGAACACTTCTCGAATGCTGGTGGAAATGCAAGTTGGTACAACCACTCTGGAACTCAGTCTGGCGGTTCCTCAGAAAACTGGGCATTTTATGAGAATGAATCTTTTTTTTTCTATATTCTTTGTTTACATTCCAAATGATTTTCCCTTTCCCGGTTTCCCCCTCCCCGTAAGTCCCATAAGTCCTCTTCCCTCCACCTGTTTCCCAATCAAAGCCCTCCCACTTCTCTGTCATGGTAATCCCTACAATGCTGCATCAAGCCTTTCCAGGACCTGCTATACCACTCCTGGGCATATACCCAGAGGATTCCCTGGCATGCGATAAGGACACATGCTCCACTATGTTCATAGCAGCCTTATTTATAATAGCCAGAAGCTGGAAAGAACCCAAATGTCCCTCAATGGAGGAATGGATGCAGAAAATGTGGTATATTTACACAATGGAACACTACTCAGCAATAGAAAACAATGAATTCATGAAATTCTTAGGCAAATGGTTGGGACTGGAAAATATCATCCTAAGTGAGGTAACTCATTTGCAAAAGAACACACATGGAATGCAGAGACTGACAAATTGATATTAGCCCAGAAGCTCTGAATACCCAAGACACAACTCACATATCAAATCATTCCCAAGAAAGAAGAAAGGAGAGGGCCCTGGTCCTGGAAAGGCTTGATGCAGCATTGTAGGGATTACCATGACAGAGAAGTGGGAGGGCTTTGATTGGGAAACAGGTGGAGGGAAGAGGACTTATGGGACTTACGGGGAGGGGGGAACCGGGAAAGGGAAAATCATTTGGAATGTAAACAAAGAATATAGAAAAAAAAGAGAGAGAAGATTCGTTCTCATAAAATGCACATAAAAGCTCTGCCCCAAACTTTTGAACGAGTCTTATATTCAAAATTTTCAGTAAATTATAAATGCCAGAATATTGGCTTTAGATCTGTCATATTTTACAGCTAAAAGAATGTGCTCCAGAATAAACAACCATATCATAAACGAAATAACTAAGCATGTGGCTTTGAGGATTTCAGAGACCCATCTGAAGCTAAATTCTAGGTCAGGATTACCTGTTGAGACCACAAAAAGATGGAAATCTTACTATTGATTCGGGTAATAAAAAGGATTTTCGAAACATTTGCTGTTTTTCTTCAGCCATGTTAAGTCATCTTAAACTCTTCCTAAAACACCAAACTACCAGAACAGCAATCTCACTCATGTATGCAGAAAGTACACATTGGCTCCTTAATCTCTCAAGGTTATTATTAGCTAACATCTAATGTATTGCCAGGCATCAAGATAGTTTCTTTTCTTTTATATACTTATTTTCTATATTCTTTGTTTACATTCCAAATGATTTCCCCTTTCCTGGTTTCCCCCTCCCTATAAGTCCCATAAGCCCTCTTCCCTCCGCCCATCCCCAAATCAACCCCCTCCCATTTCTCTATCCTGGTAATCCCCTACAATGCTGTATCAAGCTTTTCCAGGACCAGGGCCCTCTCCTTCCTTCTTCTTGGGATTATTTGATATGTTAATTGTGTCTTGAGTATTCAGAGCTTCTGGGCTAATATCCACTTATCAGTGACTTCATTCCATGTGTACTCTTTTGTGATTGGGTTAACTCACTTAGGATGATATTTTCCAGTTCCAATCATTTGCCTAAAAATTTCATGAATTCATTGGTTTTTATTGCTGAGTAATATTCCATTGCGTAAATATACCACATTTTCTGTATCCATTCCTCCATTGAGGGACATCTCGGGTCTTTCCAGCTTCTGGCTATTATAAATAAGGCTGCTATGATCATAGTGGAGCATGTGTCCTTATTGCATGCCAGGGAATCCTCTGGGTATATGCCCAGGAGTGGTATAACAGGGTCCTCCAGAAGTGTCATGCCCAGTTTTCTGAGAAACTGCCAGACTAATTTCCAGAATGGTTGTACCATCTTGAAAACAAAGACATATATCTTCACTGACCTCACCAGGTTTACATTATCCATTGTCTTAGTCAGGGTTTCTATTCCTGCACAAGCATTATGAACAAGAAGCAAATTGGGGAGGAAAGGATTTATTCTGCTTACACTTCTACACTGCTGTTCATCACCAAAGGAAGTCAGGACTGAAACTTAAGCAGGTCAAGAAGCAGGAGCTGATGCAGTGACCATGGGAGGATGTTACTACTGGTTCACTCAGCTTGCTTTCTGATAGAACAGAAGACTACCAGCCCAGGGATGGCACCACCCACAATGGGCCCTGCCACCCTTGATCACTAATTGAGAAAATGCCTTACAGCTGGATCTCATGGAGGCATTTCCTCAAGGGAGACTCCTTTCTCTGTGATAACCCCAGTGTGTGTCAAGTGGACACACAAAACCAGCCAGTACATCCAGAAATGGACACATAATAAGCAAATAAAATACAACACCCTAAAAAATTGTTTGGAAGGAAATAATCAGATACAGTAGCTAAGAAAAATAAGATAACTGGGCAGTGACTCCAGATAGATTGAGAAAGTAAATGGTATCTGCAGACATCAGCGTGCAGATGAAGAAAAGGGCTAAGGAATGAGAGTGATGTCACATCCAAGTGCCATCCAGGCCCAGTGCTCCTTGGCTTCTGTGTTCAGGCACACTCAAGGTGTTACCTGACATGAGTGTACTCTAAAGAAAGAAATAGTGGCTTCTGTACTCTTCTATCTGGCATGAATGTTTCAGAGATCTGTGCTCAACACCCTCAAGCTGACAGGTGTGTAATCTAAGGCAGTAAGAATGAGGGTAGAAGACAAGAGAATTCTTCACTCACATCCAGCCAAGAAGCTCTGTGGCTTTTTCCTTTAGAGTCAGCCATCTGTGGTAGCTGTGATAGAAACACCGCACAAAGGCAATGGTAGAGAAAGTAGGTCATTTGTATCCAGAGACTTAACACAATATTTTCAGTTCAAATATTAGATAATTTGAGAATTATACAAAATGACTTCTGCTAGCAACCCCAATTAGTCTCCAGGATCTTACTCTGACAGTGCTCTTAATATGACTTACACAATGTCAGAACAGAAAGAAGTGAGCATGCAGACGAAAACATCAGACGGGAAAAAAAAGTCCATTTCATCTCCTTCAAACAGCAATGCACCTCCAAAAGCAGAATTGCTGGTGTGACTTACCAGAGCAAAGAGTTGGGCTCACTTAAATGATAAATTTAACAACAGTCCATAATAATGCACTTTTATGCTTAATGCATTACTAGGCTTTCATGGTTTATAGTAAAGAAACTGGAGAACAATTCTCCCACCATTTTTATTTATTTAACACAGAATAATGAATTTTATATGTCTGAATCCATGCTTAGACATATATAAATTTCTGTCATATCATTATCTTGTTACAAAACTTAAAATGGTAAGATATTAAAAGCAAAGAGCAGACAGATTTCAAACTGCTGTAGATAAATCTACACATTTTAGTTTCCATGAATGTGGCCACAGAACATAAAGTCTAGTTGTTTTTCTGTTTTTTTTTTTACTTAATTACTTTAGATGTTAAATAGATTTATCTTAAGACCAAATCAATTCTAACACAGTTTTTTTGTTTTTATTGTGACATGTTTGCAATAATGATAAACTCCATGTGTTTCTATAGCTTGCAAATTAAAACTGAAATCACAAATTCACATTTTTTAAGATATCACAACTCTATAAGTGAAAATATATGTGAAAGAGAGGGAAAAGAGTATATAAGATTTCATTAATATAAACTGTTGTGCTGCCAGTTGTCCCTTGCTATCTGACGGTGACCAATTGCAGGAGCGACATAGATTCCAAAACTCCCCAATGTTCAAGCCATTTAGCTACGTAAACTGATTTAGAATTTGTACATCCTCCCATGTAGTTTATAATTTTTATGTATGTACACAACATGTGTATAAAGTGATGAGGGGATGTGTTCTTATGACCTCAGAGGGAGGTCAGAGGACAACTCAGTGAAGCGCATTCTCTCCTTCTACCTTTACTGTGTGGGTTATATGGATCAAATTCAGTGCTTCAGACTTGTGCTGAAATGTCTTTACCGGCTGAGCCACCTCACCAGATCTACTGCAAACTATCCCTTGATTAGTTATAATACCTAGTGGAGATGCTGTGTTAATGGTTGTTATATTGTATTGTTTGCATAATGAGAAGAAAAAAGCCTGCACATGTTCAGTGCAGATGTAAGGTTTAATAATTCCATTTAAAGATGATTGAGTCCACCAGATAGAAAACTAACAGATACAGCTCAATAAAATCTACTTTGGTTTTATGTTTTCACATCATCGTGGAATTTGATGGTGCTGAGAACATTTACTTTTGGCACCTATTTCACATATCAGAAGATTTTTATTTGGAGGGCATGTGTGTAATTTCTGGGGCATTCACAGTGTCATGAATCTCACAGTTATTACTATGGAGGTGTAGACCTGGGGACATGGCATTACAGAGGCTAGTGGAGAAAAGAGAACCTGGCTTTCTCGCCATTAAAGTTCAAGTAGATCTTTAGTTACAAAAAAGCATCTCCCTTAATAATAACAACAACAAAGTATACACCACACTGCTATATGAAGCGCATGCCTTGAAGTGGGTATAGCTGCTCTCTGACACCATTCCAAAATTAGGCAGGAATATGCTAGTTGTCTTTCATTTCCAGTCAGTTTGATTGGCTCTGGTGGCTGGAATTGGGGGTTCAAGACAGGGTTTCTCCTTGTAGCCCTAGCTGTCCTAGAACTTGCCCTGTGACCAGGTTCACCTGAAATTCAGAGATGTAGAGTGGCCAGACTCTACATCTTGAGTGCTTGGATTAAAGCTGTATGCCACCACTGACCCTGCTTTCTCCTTCTTCCTCCTTCTTCCTCCTTCCTCCTTCTTCCTTCTTCCTCCTTCCTCCTTCTTCCTTCTTCCTCCCTCCTCCTTCTTCCTCCTTCCTCCTTCTTCCTTCTTCCTTCCTCCTTCTTCCTTCTTCCTCCCTCCTCCTTCTTCCTCCTTCCTCCTTCTTCCTTCTTCCTTCCTCCTTCCTTCTTCCTTCTTCCTTCCTCCTTCTTCCTTCTTCCTTCCTCCTCCTTCCTTCCTCCTCCTTCCTCCTTCCTCCTTCTTCCTTCCTCCTTCTTCCTCTTTCCTTCCTCCTTCCTTCCTCCTTCCTTCCTCCTCCCTCCTCTTTCCTCCTCCTTCCTCCTCCTCCTCTTCTTCTTCTCCTTCTTCTCCTTCTCCTTCCCCTTCCCCTTCCTTCCCCTTCCCCTTCTCCTTCCCCTTCCCCTTCTCCTTCTCCTTCTCCTTCTCCTTCTCCTTCTCCTTCTTCTTCTTCTTCTTCTTTCAGTGAAGGAAACAGTGTGCTGGTGGACATTTTGATATGATTTCCTTATCTTCTTATTCAAAAGTGAAGCCATAGTTGCAGACTAGGAACAGAAGAGGATCACACTTGCAGATACGTTATTCAAGACGACATGCAACATGCATGTGTTTTAGTGCAGTGACTACTATCCACAAAGCTTGTGGAAGAACTCCATATGAACTACACTCATTCTATGTAGAAGTGAATAAGCAATAGACTGTTTGGGGAGTCCTGAAATGTCAACTGTAAATCCCAAATAAAGAGAAATAAAAATAACTCTGAGGGCCACTTCCTATCATAGTCAGGCACAAACACAGCTACATATATAAAGAAGTGTCAAGCGATGGGGACTACAAATTCTACAGATGCTTATAACAATATCACAAAAGAAAAGGGTAAGGCATCACTAGTGTGGTTTCCAGGTAAGGTCTTTGGCTACATCTTTCAGCATAAAAAGAGCTAGACCATAAACAAAGCTGAGATACAAGATAGGCAAGAACATCTGTAGATACATATTTATTTACCCATGAGCCAGGGCACATGAAGAGATTTTAAGTTAAAGGGTAGGGGGAGTAAAAATGTAACACTGTCCCTCAGAGCCAAGGGACAGCCATCTGCAGTGAGTAATCTTGAGGGAACCAGACACTCCCTGAGAAGAAAGAATTTTCCTCACTAATAGTAGAGCCATGGAGATTTCTAAGGGACCGTTGACATGAGGCACCTAGGCACATGGGAGTTAAGAAAAGTGTATTGCTGTAAAGATTGGCCATAGCAAAGCAGGAGGCAAAGTGAGCTGTGAAATAAAACTCTTATTTCATAGCTTGGGCATTTCAATCAGTCTAAATTGGTTAGGGAGAGATGTATGTTTATTTTAGAACCAGACACAGGAGGAAGAGATTTTGATTCCTTTGTTTTGTACCTCAAACTTAATTGACTGATGTCTGATGACTTCCCTGGTTTACACCACACACATTCCCAGGTAATTTTCTCTCTTCCCTAGGCTACCCTTTGAAGTTCTGATTATATTTACTATCAAAAGGGAATCACAGAAGAGACCTAAAGAACTTGAGCTTGATTTAAGTAATCAGCTTCAGAAGGTTGTTTCCACTTCATTATAAACAGCAGCCTCTAGGAATAAGATGAATCTGATTTGGAAGAAAGCAGGCAAGGGGACTCGTGGGAAATCGAGGGCGGCCTTGTTCAGTGGGACTAGCAAAGACATCACTCAGCTCGTTTATGCACAATTTCCGGTCACCATGCTACTGCATTAATGTATGGTACCTGTTTTTAAGGAATTAGGAAAACATCTTTATTCTTCTATCCTCACTCTCTTCTCCATCCCCTTTCCAACAACACCAGGAAGGTTTTCAAAGAAGCCAACACTGATTAAGCTCAAGGTGGTTCTCTCTCATTAATTTAATATTTCCTTTTCTATGAAAGACCTGAGAAGAAATTACCCTGACAAGAAAGATGGCTTTTGATGAAGGACCTAGGGAGGAAATATTTCTTATAAACAACCTCTCTGTGGTCTCAAATCTATCCCATTAGTGCTGAGGGATGAGGTAACTAATTATACAAGAGGCCATTGCCAGAATTTCTGACATAAAATAAACCTTTCAATATAGGGACTGACCAGTTAAAAATAAATTCTTTCTCTGATTCATACATGGGCTGTAATCATGTTGCTGGACATTTGTGGGATAACAACTGGAACAGTGGAATTTGGGATGTGCAGGGCTATAAAAGGTACAGAGGAGTCCAAAGTTAAGAAATGAATTGTCCATGTAGGTGGTATCCTCTTTTCCAGAGTATGTTGGGCCCATGATAGAAGTTATGATTGGAAGGGTCCTCAGAATGACATCTTGCTTTTAGGTACATAAACACATAGTATTGTTCATAAATCTTACCACACTCATTTGCATTTTTGATCAATTTGAAAGACTGAGGTATATCTTTAATATAGCTCTAATTTTTGAAGATTTATCTTTTACTGCGTTTGTTTTAATTTGGATAAAATGTCACATCATTGGCTCTAAGCAGTGTTGAACCCCTGATATTTCTAAACAAACCAAAAAAAAAAAATTCTAATTAAAACAAAAGTGAGTCATACAAAAGCCAATAAAAGATCTTGTTAAAAGAGCAAATGAGTAACCACAAAAAAGTGTTGCATTTGGAATGACATTCTTTAAAAAAAGCATTTTTCTATTATTTGGTAAGGCTGTTATTACTACAGATAACAATTAGAAACTAGAAACTTAATAACAAAATATTAGTTGTTTATTCATTAAGCACCAAGTGTCTTAAAGAGGACTAGATTATTACCTTCTAAAACAGTAAAATAAATAAAAACATTATCAAGTGCAAATGACCAGATCTGATCACTGGTAATGTATCTTTTCATTATCTATTTCCACTTCTTTGTCCACCATATTGTTGCTGATAATATCAGTGAACAAGGGCCCTACTGCTATTAAGCAAATAGAGTTTGGCCATAGAGGAAATTAGAATAGTAATTGTACACTTGTCTATGCTTTAGCTGGGGATTGAAGGGCTTGTGCCTAGGAGTTGGGACTTATCAAAGGCTATGGCTAAGAGGAGGCCGTGGATCATTTAATTCAACTCTTAGCCTTTTATAAAATACCTCACCCTCCTATGCTGTGAGAATCTATGAAACTTCAGTCACTAAGGACTTAGTCTCTGGCAAAGCCACATTGCTTATCATTCAAGTCATCTCTACACTCAACAGGTATGGAAAATAAGGTCAAGTTTGCCGTGCTTCCCTATTCCGGAGAGAACAATTGTTCTAGGTTCACTGTGAGTGTGGTTGTCTATGCAAAGAAGGATGGGAGGGTAAGATTGTTCTTGTCACCAGCACATTCTGCTGTGGGAAAACATCACTTCCACCTAAGTATTAAAATTCAGCCAGAATATAAACAAACGACCTCGAAAGAGTTCTGAGAGGTAACGCTTCTGGTTAAAGGTTGGGCATTTGTTCACAAATGTAATTAACTTCTTCATAATGCACCTAGAAAAACTGAAAAAGACTTCTCAGCAGGCAGCAATCTGACAAATAAAGGCCCTTTCCATGTCAGGATTTGAGATATCCTTGGGCTTATTTTCTTCAAATTATAAAAGTCTATCAGTATAGTCTTTATTTTCCCAGTGACTGCTATTAAAATACTCTGTAGAAAGGTAATCCACAGAACACTGCTTTTATTCTTAGGATGTCAGCAAAACAGCAGTGTGATCTTTCAATTTGTGTGTGCAGTCAAAGCTAAGTCATCTTAGCCAGCTTGAAGGCCATTCTCTCTTTCTGTAAAGCTTTTGTCTTTAAGTGGAGAAAAAAATATGCATAGAAATGCAGTTGAAGCTCTGACACACAGACTACCTCTACAATTACCCAGGGGACCCTGCTCCAACCTACACCAAAGAACCAAACATCATGCTTTGCTTCTTTTCTGTAAGAACAACAAGCACATGGAGCATGCCAGCAAGGAGGTGTAACATCAGATGGAGCCATCTTGGCTCCGTGTGTGGTGATAAAATACTTGACAGAGGCAAGTTAAGGGAGAAAGGGTTGGCATTATAGTTGACAGTTCATGAAACATCATAGTGGCGAAGCCAAGACAGCAAGCATCTGGTCACATTAATCAACTGTCATAAAATGAGCCATGGGGACATGAATTCTAATATTCAACTTGTTTCTTTCACTTTATGCAATCCTCTGTTCAGGGAATATTCCCAAGCACAATTAATATAAGTCCTCCCACACCAATTAATACAATCCAGCTAATTCCCCACATCCAGGCCTTGAGGCCTACCTATCTCCCAGGTGATTCTCATCTTCCAAGTCAACAATTTTACACTAACACCATGGCTGCAGCAAGAATAGCTGTAGGCAAGAAATTCTTAGTGGGGAAGGGGATTCTGGGAACCAAATTTGCCTTCTTTCTCAGAAAGAGCAAGATTGCTTCTGTATTGAAATGACTTAATATAATATCCAAGTTCTCTGTAACATGTTAAGAAGTATGTGGAGGAAATGAGAGCCATTTGCCAGGAATTGAAGCAGCCCAATATAAAAAGTACCCAGAGAAGATGCTGGGTTCAGGAAAGGAAAAACAATCAATTGGGCATCATGTATTTTCCTAAAGAATCACATCAGCATAGGAGATGGTGAAAGTATTTGATGAATAGAATAGCCAGGTCCTTTAGAATTGGGATATTCATCTCAATAACAATAATTTAGAGAAAGATATAATAAGCTTAGTTCAGGTTAAAAACTTCAGTGTGCCTCCCATGAACCAGCCACTATTTTTGATGTTATAAATATGAGGAAAAATATGGTCATTATACCAGAGGAAAGTGTATTACTAGCAAAAACTATCAGCCTGTATATGGTTAAATCCAATGTAACGAACTAAATGGTATTTTAACATTGGGGTGGGAATTCAGGCCAGACTAAAAGATCAAGCGAGGTTTTCTAGAAAGCATAATGCTTCAACTGTCTTTTATTTAGATCAAAGCCCAGAACTATTTAGTTCTGTGCTACAGGGCAGCCAGCATAATCCTTCTGAGCATACTTACTCATTAATTAAAAATGGGTGCAACAATACCAACCCCACAGGTTTGTTATACGGATTAAAAGATTAAACATGTGAAGGACTTGCACCCCTCTTTGTAAGGTGAAAATGCTCACTAAATGTTTTCTTTCCTGCAGCCTATAAAATGTTAGTGCTGGGAGGTGCTGGAGGTTTGATGACCCATGCTGCCACTTTATAAGGAAGCAGGCTGTAGGCATGAGGCTTAGTGAAATCGTCCAGGGCATGCGACCTGGCCTTAGAACCAGTTCTTGCCACCTGTAGCCTAGCATTGTACTATTGCACTGAGTCATTACCATACAGGGCCCTGAAGGTGAATGGCTATAGTATAAACAGGGAAATGATGCACTGTAAGTATAGAAGTGCTGGTAACTGATAAAGCTGAGAACTGGTAGAAAACAAAAACCAAAACAAACAAACAAGCAGAACAACAAAAACTACTGTGAAACTCTAGGTGTGATGCATATGATTCATAGCCTTCAGTCTCCTGGCTCGGGACCCTTTTACTCACCATACATAGATACTTCTTTTGAAACGGGCATGGGAACAAGGCTTGCAGGAGGTACAGAGCTGATCTTTGATCCAAGCCTAGGTTGATGTGGCTCAGAAATGATTCCAAGGCCAAGATGGAAATAACAGATCAGGAGGAGCATGCCCCCCACCACTGTTCCCCAACTTCTGCAACTCTATACGAAATACCTTTTTTTGAAACCTGTCTCATAGCATGGTATTGAAAAAAAATCAAGTAAATGGAGAATAAGTGTTGTTTATTGCTTGATCACTGATATAAGCATCTTCTTTTTGTGTTTCTCCCCTCCTCTCCCACCTTAAGCATCTTCTTTTACTTTTTTTTTTCTCAGTCACTGGGCTGTGTATCATTCCAGGTGACTGATCTGACCAAAGGAAGAAAAGACAAAGATGTTGAGTAGGAAAGCACATTCAGATAAGCCCAGGCTGAAGGAAAGCCAGGTTCCCTAGAAAGCCAAAGCTGGGTGTAACCAGAAACATCAGCAGCTGTCAAACAGCAAAATTAAACATAGGAAACATTCCAAGTATGGTGTGATTCAGATTTCAGCAAACAGCCATTTATATTGCTGCTTTCTTAAAATCTGGTGGTGTTGATGGGTTTATTAGGGGCGGGGCTCCAAGCTGTGGTAGAAGTGAGCTATGAATTCTCCCACATACAAAAGTAAGAACAGCCTCTTCTCAAACACCAGTTTTCTCGATCTGATTTGGGAAACCTATTTATTAACTTCTTTGTCCACTGAGGCCATGCCCAGGGTCCACTTATGTTCTGTTGCTGCATTGCACTTTCTAAGATACAGGTATGAGAAGTCACTGAGGCCTTTGTATATACTGGCATAGGAAGATCTTTTTGCTCTTCATTAGGATTTAACTTCCCCTGTACAAATCCCTTAGAATGATTTGGACCCTAAAACCTTGCCTAAGAAGCCCTCTTTGTGTTTGCACAGTACATTATTTTAAAGGCTCATTGTTTAATGAAGGTAGCCCTTAAATGGCTACCAAGATGGCTCTGCCTTGGGTAGGGTATTTCCCTGCTGTGACCTTCCATAGAAGAGGGTGTCATGCAGACAGACCTTCAGAATGATATGGAAAAGTCACTGAGTGTCATGTCATGATTCTTTAAGCTTCCATAGTGTTGAGGTTTGTCTCTTAGCTGTGAACTCTGGCAGCTGTCAATCAGCTTGCCCAAGTCTGACATCCTGGAGGCCCTTGAAGCTTGAAGAGCAGCACACTTGAGGCACGGCTTGCTTGGCACACAGAGTTTCTGCATGTTGGCATCACAGCCTCCGTGTGTCTGTGGACATTGCCATTCCAGCTTCTAAAATTGCAAGCGAAGTAAACCACTTTTAACCATAAAATCTAACTTCCAACATTTTGTTACAAGAACAGAAAATAGAACAAAATACTAGTCAATGATAAATGTATAACATAAAAAATATCTATGTCTGAGATTAAGTAAGATAGCTCTATAGGGCTTATTTATCATTATGCCATAAACACAGTAAATATGAAATAAATGCTACCTATAACTATTCCATTATTAAAGTTTGAGTATTTATTTACACTTATGTCTTCTTTGTGAATGTATGGAAAGACTGTTGAGAAATGGGATCATACATCCATTACATTTATTTGTACATTTAGTTAGCCAAGAATCATTTATTTAAGCAGTTAGTCACCTTGGGAGGAAATGCAAAGGTAAGCAAAAAGCCCCAAGTAGATGCCAATTCCAAACTTCCCATGTAAAGATGTGCAGCTGTGAAGCAGAGAGAATGAAAGCCAATGGGGAACTTTGAAGTGGGGTTCATGAGGGAAGAGTTAACCATCAAGGGGGATGGGGGGTGGCCAAGAAGAATCTCCAGGCCAGAAGGACACACAACTACAGGTTTAGGATGAGAAGTGCATAATTTTCTAGGATGAGGGATAAGGGACTATGAAGGAGCTAAGGGAGAATAGAGCATCACGGACAGGGACAATGCCCTGCAGAACTCAAAGGTGATGGCAGCATGCTCTTCAAACATCTTACGTGATGAGGGAGGAAAGGGTCATCTCAACACTTATCATTGGAAAAATCTCACTCTGGCTACTCTATGAAGCCTAGATAATGTGAAACAAGTTGTTGGCAGGGCATCACCTAAGAAACTACTATCGGAGTCTACACAGAAAAAGGTCATAGGTTGAAGCAGCCACTGACAGTGCACATGGAGCACTGGGTGGACTGAGAGGTTTTGAGTTTAAAATCAATACAACTTTGAGTGGGCTGCTGACTGAGGGTAGAGTGAAGGAGATGCTAAGATAGCTCTTATTTCCACACCAATTTTCCAAGTTTGGAATGGAAGGTTAGTGTGCTGGCAGATAACCCAGATGTATATATTCAAATTACCTGCCATGAAAAAGTTACCCCAAGTTTTAGGATGCATACATAGGGTGTTAAAGTTTATAATGCAAGTTCAGATGCATCTTACTGCATAGATGGAACAAAGGATCTAATAGGATGCACAAAGGAACTAATTTGCTTCTAAGGGATAAAGTGAGGAAGGGACAGTACTGCCACTGAAGATTCTTCCCCCACCTCTCTGGTCCCATGCACAGCCTGTTCCACATAGCTGACATTTACAGCATCTGAGTATTTCAAACAAAATCTAGACTTCTGAGGTAAGTCCGCTTCCACAAACACCTAGCCTTTCATTCAGTACATTTCTGTACGTGTGTCTTGAACTTTCTTGATAGCAAGAAAAGAATAACTGGGCTACAGTTCTTACATTTCTTCTGCAATATTAAGGGACAGAAAGACTGGCAGACTAAATATCCATACTAACATTGTTTTGAATAAAGGCTAGCCCCACGGTTCCTTACACAGCCACAACAAAAGAGCTGAATACCAGTTCTGTCATTTAAGAGTACCTGAGAATGTGTAGATATTCTCTGAACATGTGCAAGACAAGAGCTTCTATAGCCAACCTTTTCAGATACTTTAAGGATTTGATTTCATTATATACGTGCAAGTAAGTAGCTTCAGGGGCCTCAGTAAATAGGAGCTAAAGTAAAGCTTTGTGCCTTCTGTTGGAGCTAGTGTGATCAGTAACTGAACATCATGGTGGCCAGGGACAGAGAGAGAGAGAGAGAGAGAGAGAGAGAGAGAGAGAGAGAGAGAGAGACTGGATGCGTTCATCAGATAGTCATTTGATAGGAGTTTTTGGTATTTGGGCGTCATTTTATGAATACGAGAAAGAAAATTATATGTTCCTCAAGGAAATAGACTGTGAGGGATGTGTAGGTCAACCTTGTGAAGGAAAAGTTAGGATGGAGAGAGAGGTACCGCAAGCTCCTGCGGCTCCTCAGAGTCCTGACCTGCTGTTCATAATATTAGATCTAAGATGGCTCCAGTGAGACCTGCAAGAAGCAACCAGAGCCAGGGAGGTGGTTGCTTCCCCTGTCTTCACAGAAGTCCTAATAGATGACGATGTTTACCCCCACCCCCACCCCTGCCACAGGGCTTTCATTGGGGCACTGTAACAGTGTGGTGAGATACAACTGGCTGAGCATTTAGGGGCTTGGGCTTGGCTCAAACTCTGCATCTAATCTTACATGCAGCACAGCAAATTCAGATCTGCACCCTGATTTTGGTCTGCAGAGCCTGAGTCCCGGGATTCGTCACGTGACACCGTTGCTTTTCACCCCTCCCTCCCCCATCTTCAGTCCTCTTCCCACAATAGAGTCGCTGAACTTTCTTTTTCCTGGATTACTGATGGATTTTTGTATATTAAGAGACAAAATCCACAGTCCATATGAGAAAATGTTGTCAATGTGAATTTAAACCCATGCTGAGATCAAACAGTGGTTCTAGGTAGCTCTGACTAGTTAGTTCATAGTCACCAATGGCACCTGAATCTGAGTGGAAGAATATGGTCTTTGGAACGCCAAGGAACTGAGAACCAACTTGGATAGGCAGCCTTGCGAAGATTATCTTTTGCTGTCAGATTTGTGGCCTGGTAGACGAAATAGAGACAAATGAAGGTTTAATTACAATAGAGTGCACTGAAGTTGTAATAGAAGTACTCTCTGCTCTGAAACCGTGAGAGTTAAGAAACAGTTCTTGATTGACTTGACTGAATTTCTCAAAATTCAGCCCACACTTTAGACTCCCAATACAAGTCTGCAGAATGCATGCCTGCTTGGAGTTCAGAGAGTGAGACACCATCTGCAAGTATAAGGCAGCTTCCTCTTCGGGGACCACACACTGTGTGCAGAACCTCAGAAACTCACATCTAAGGTGAATTATTTTGCTGGCTGGCTCCTTCGTGTTGGCAAAAACACATTCCTTTTTTCTTCCCCTATAGACAGTGGAAGTTTCCAGCAGCTGAGAAGTATCGAGTGTGACCGACAGCCTGCTGGGCAGATTTTCTCTGTATCTCATCTCAGGAAGCTGAGAGAGAAACGCTTAGGTAAACAGGACAAAAGTCTATGCTATGTAAGAATTTTACCATGATACATGATAGTTTCTCTGTTATTAAAGAATATATATGCATTGTGCTATAATTTGTGCCGCCTACCTTTCCAGCTTAAACAGAAAAGGAATTGGGTTACATTTTCTTCCTGAGAGTAGAAAACAGCAGACTACAGACTTTAGTCATTGAATCAGATCCCTCTGTCAGTCATGCTAATGGTAAGAGATCTGCATGTGAAATATTAAATTAATGAATGAAGAATGAATGAATGAAGAATGAATGAGTGAGCTCTAATGGCATATGATGAAAATCTCGCATAGGTCAGATATTCATTATGAAAGAAACCATTACTGACACTATCAGATTAAAACAATGGCAGATTTCTATGTATTTCATAGGCTTTTGTGGTTGTAAAACATTGGGATAAGACCACAACATATAAGTATATCTGTTCATAAGAGTCCTGTCTGCTAGGACTCAGCTTTCCGAATTAGGTAGCTTCCATGCATTTCTACCCATTTGCAATGAAAAAAATATACATACTTACTCTGATTACAACAAGTGGAGATGTAAATTACTCTTTACCTTATATGCATAAAATGGTCACCAGTGAGGTTTAAAGGGTGCTGCTACTACCTGAGTCCCACTGCAAACTGATTAAAGTAGATTCTTCTAAGACAAACCCTAGTCTTGTATATTTCTAAAGTGCTTGTTAGTCAATGGTCTGACCTCAACATTTCTTTAGTAGTAATAGTAGTAGTAGTAGTAGTAGTAGTAGTAGTAGTAGTAGCAGTAGTAGTAGTAGTAGTAGTAGTAGTAGTAGTATTTTTCTTTTAGTTTTTTTATTCGATATATTCTTTATTTACATTTCAAATGATTTCTCCTTTCCTGGATCCTCCGCTCCCCAAACCTTCATCCCATAAGCCCTCTTCCCACCCCCTGTTCCCCAATCAACCCCTTCCTGCTTCC
This sequence comes from Apodemus agrarius, assembly GCA_964023405.1. NCBI lineage: Eukaryota > Metazoa > Chordata > Mammalia > Rodentia > Muridae > Apodemus > Apodemus agrarius. The sequence goes on along the minus strand of OZ030021.1, from coordinate 37,684,755 downwards.
CTGTCCTGGTATTCCCTTACACTGCTGCACACTGAGCCTTTCCAGGACCAGGGGCCTCTCCTTCCTTCTTCTTGGGCATCATTTGATATGTGAATTGTTTCTTGGGCATTCTGAGCTTCTGAGTTAATATCCGCTTATCAGTGAGTGTGTACCATGAGTATTCTTTTGTGATTGGGTCACCTCACTCAGGATGACATTGTCCAGTTCCACTCATTTGCCTAAGAATTTCATGAATTCATTGATTTTAGTAGCTGAGTAGTATTCCATAGTGTAAATATACAACATCCTCTGCATCCATTCCTCTGTTGAGGGATATCTGGGTTCTTTCCAGCTTCTGGCTATTATAAATAGGGCTGCTATGAACAGAGTGGAGCATGTGTCCTTATTACATGCTGGGGAATCCTCAACATTTCTAATGAAATTCCTATCCACCCAACAGAATGTAGGTGCTACCCAACTTTCTTGTACAGGTCTCACCCGGGGATCCCGTTAAAATGAAGCTTTGTTTTGTAGGCCGGGGTAGGGCCTAGATTATGTCTTTCTAAGAAGTTCCAAGTGATATTGTGATGGTATTGGTCCAAAAATCATACTAGGAAAGCAAGGAGCTAAATCACTCATAATCTGTGACCCCCTTACAAGTAGCCAAGGAAAGAAAAGATCTCGCAGGAGATATCCTAAAGGATGACACACATCAGCCTTCAATTCACTTCAATTTTGAAATAATGCAAGAAGAGTGATTGAGAAATAGCCCCATTCCTGAGTACCCCAGCTGACTAGCTGGGGCCTCTTCAAAAAGCTGATATACCACAGTCTTTGTAGCAGCTTATGAGTTAATGCCTGCTATGTCAGTGACCCAACAGCTTCTACACTAGTGAATGGCTTTCATTTCCAATTGGTTAGACCTTTGGCTGAATTGGCTATTAAACCTCTTAAATATCACTTGTGAGCACCATATCAACTGTGACCCTTGAAAGGGTCAAACCTAGAAAATGGTCTAGTTGTCATCTTGAGGTTGTGTTATATTGAAAGATGATCCTGTTTCCTTACTAATATAGATGATTTTGATGAAAGAAGGCATGAAATTAGTAGGGTTTATTACAATAGGCAAAGCAATTGTTTTTAAATCCCAATTTAAGTTTAAAAGTGTTGGGTCTTAATGCCCACCCACAAAGGGGGGTGTAAGTTTATCATAAACATGAAAATTGGGAGGAAAAAAACAACTTAGTTTAATTAAAGTCTAAAAATTCTATAGAACTGCAAACAATAGAAAAGATTTGCTCCTCTCATCAACAGAAACCACAGGCCTAGCTTGGGAAAGGTTATCTATAACATATTATTATTAGGTATTCAGTGCCTTGCTTGGACAGATGAGTAATTACAATGCACCACATGTATTCTAATAACCACTTCTTGGAAGTTTTAGTGAGATACTTGGATTTAGAAAAATGGTGATATCTATTCATATGCAGTTACTTATTTTGTAAAATGAGTTTACAAATTTGTAGTTTTATACCATTGTCTTTACATGTGTTACGAATTTTATGGAAAACTTAGGTGTGGGAAGAGACTAATCTCTACATGTGTTAAAAATTTTATGAAAAACTTAGGGGGGCGTAAATCTTAAATTTTTGCTTTTTGTGTATTTCTTTCTAAAGTATAATCAAAAAACCAAGCCACAACAAAAAAGGTGTGTGTACATGGCTTGAGGGGGTTGTCTGTAACAATTGTGAGATTCCTTGACAATTGTGCAAACACACTCAACTGAGTGAACCAAGGTAGGCTCTGTCCTGGGGCTGTACAGTATTCACTATCACTCTCTTTGTGTTCTAAGTGATCATGTGAGCATCACATGCTGTCAGTGTCCTATATCCATCCACTCCTTAGAGTTGCTAATGTGTGCTCAGTCAGTCCCCTCCCATTCCTGGAGGCACAGAGGCAGCCTGTGCCATCCAACATCCTCATTTCCCTTGCTAATCGGTCTGGCTTTCCTTTTCTTCATTTGTAATTTTCTCTCTAAGTTTTCAAACACACAACAGAACTGCTATCCTAATTTCTGACATTGTTTCTTCCCTGGTCCCATGGATCTTTAACGCCATATTCTTTTTAGTATATTCGATTAAAAAAATTTTTGAAGCTCCGAGATACATGAATGGTAAATTTTCAGTAACCAATAAAACCTGTATCCTTCTCCTCTTTCCTGCCACCGCACACACACACACCCTTGCCAACACGTCTGATAGCAGGACCAGAAAATCCTCCCACCATATGTCAAAGACACTTGATCTCATTCTGTCTAAGCCTGTGGTGGGGCTTACAGTTCACACTGTCTGCTGTGTCTGATCCCTCCTTGGGGGAGTCGGATTTCACATTTTAATGGTCCCAAACAGACGGAAGAAATAGTTTCTTCTTGCCAGACTGAGAAAAGAACAACCTCGAACAGTGAGAAGAAATAAACAAATAGTGACTTATAACTGAAAGGGCTGGACCTCCATGTGGCCAGCACCTATCTGTCTGCTGCTCTCTAGCCACCCCCTTCCTGTGGGGCCAGAACAAAGCAGAAACATGGCTTCAGACCTGCCAAGCTTGGACAGATGGGGCCAGTCAGGATACAGAGCAGGTATTTTCAGCCCTCAGCCTACTCTAGCCAGAAATTTATCTGAAGCCTAAAGCATGGAGCTTTTCAAACAAAACTAATGGAAACATATTGTAAAATGCATAATTGTTTTAAAAACAGATTCTTTAGATCGTGAAAAAAAAAAAAAAAGGAGAATCCAAACCTAGAACAGTATCTGTATACTATGTTCAAAAATGCAACAGAGTTTCTATTTTTCCTTTCCTTTGTTTCCGACTGCCATCTCCTCGTGGAGAGCCTGGCATGTGGTGACCCTCCTGCTGCTGACTGCAAAGAGAAACCCCAGGATGGCAATTGAGAGCTTCTGGGACTCCTGGTGGGAAGTTTTCTCATTCTGTTTTTAAGGCAAGCAAAAGCTAATTTAACCATACATTGCCATCTTGAAACTATAGGCCACTGGGACTTCTGGAGAATCAACTTCCTTTTATGTCCACTAGGAAGTCTAACTATCCCCTTTCCCCGTGCAGATATGAAGGTTATGTTTTCAGCTCTGGGTGACAGAAACAAATTGGGCATGTAATAGCACACAAACAGATATGGGGGAAAGACCTCTCTCTCCAGGACAGACAGATGTGGGGGAAAGGCCTCTCTGCCCAGGACAGGGTTGCTTTCTGATATGATGGTCACAGTAGCATTTGACAGACAGTAAAGAACAGTGACTGGAACTCCATGGACCAGAGTTATCCTGGTAGGAGGATGGGAAACGCTATCCTGACCTGCCATCCAGGAGGCTTCAGGCAAGGGGTTTGGTTACTCTCTACCCTACTGTGATTCTCCTCCTTGCACCTTTACCAGATCCTGCTGTGTAGCAGCCATGAACATCCTTTTGAGCCACTATCCAGTCTGTTTGCAGCCAGGGGACTTCCATTGTTGTATCAGAAAAGAATAAAGCTAATCATGACCAAAGTACACAATTTAGTTTTGCTTAAGGAATACTTACAGTATTTATTTTGGCCCACATCTTGGGGTTAGAAATCATGTTAAGAAAACATTTTTCACATTAAGCAAAGAAGACATAAATTAACTGTGAGTGCACTGCCAAGCTCACCTGCCTCTGCACCCAGAATGCAGACTCAGGAGGAATTCTGACAAAAGGAACCTTCCCACTAAGCATTTTCCCCTGTAATTGGTATTTACCCTCAAATATTTGTCAAAGTTACTTCTCCTAGGGAAATGATGGATGTCGGAGAATATTTGTACAATTGCTGTATATATTGGGACCAAAATTTCATACTTTGCTTGTAAAAATGGTTCTGGGAGGGGGGAGAAAAAAAGAAGAAACATCTCAAAGAAGTATAAGCAAAATGAAACAAAAAAAAATTGATAGAATATACCAGGTAGAAGGAACAAAGGACAGATACCTTAAAATAAAATAACAGTTCATTAGCACTACAGCAACATCCTGTTTTGTTTAATATATTTCTTTTTTTTTTTATTTTCTCAGGTGCTGAAGAGAAGGGTCCTGGTAATGAGAGAGACATTGATGTGGGAGCTGTTACCTTCTCACAAAGACTTCAGGTGCCATTCTGTATGTTACATACTACAGATTACAAAGAGAGACAGTTGTATTTGGAAGGTACCACTTCTGGAAGGTTGCTAGTGAGAGACTGTACCATCTTGTAACTGGAGCCTCCTGATTCCTTTCATGGTTATAGATACATACATATACATATATATGTACATATATGTGTGAGCTGGACATACATATATATCATGTATATAAACATAATATACATATACTACACATACATATACAACATAGACATAGATCCAGATGAGTCTGTTGTACACCACAGAGTTAAACTTCATAGTGAATAAATAATAGCTAAATAATATAATGAGAACACTGAATGGTTAAATGCTTAATCTGCTTTCTGCTGTGTCCTAGAAAACAAAGTTGAAGTCTAGGACAGCTACAGAGTCATTTATTCAGTCTGCTGGGATAAATGGCCTTTCCCCGTGCTCCTCCATTGACCCCACTCCTCCACTGAAATCATCTTGGAGTCATACATTTTGTCCTTTATTTTATATTGTTGGTTTCTATTTTCTTTGTTCTTGTATTTATGAGGGCTGGACCTAGGGCCTTAAATGTGCCTGTCCAGTTCTGCATCATTGAACCGTCTGTCCCACTTCTTCCATGTTACTATGAGACAAGATCTCACTATACCCAGGGTGGCCTTGAACTTTTGATCCAACTGACTCATCCTCTCAAGTAGATGGGGTTACAGGTTTGCACATCATTGTATTTCTTAGTTGTATTTTTAATATTAAAAATCCAAATAATGCATGCATATGTATATATTATTACATATATGTCTGTATATACATATTTTTCATGTATGTATATATATAATTATATATGTGTGTGCATGAAATAATTAATGAACAAGATCATGAATTTGAAAGGAAGCAAGGAGGGAATTGGAGGGACATGAAAGAAAGAAAGAAAGAAAGAAAGAAAGAAAGAAAGAAAGAAAGAAAGAAAAGAAAGAGAAAGAAAGGAAGAGAAAGAGACAGAGACAGAGAACAAACAGAGAAAGTATTTAGGAGTAATTCTGGCCGCACAAAATCATTAAGCAATACAAGTAGAAGGGACCACAAGGGCCCATCTTCCTCTTGAAGAACTAGAGAAAACATGTCCAGGCTCAATGCTTGGGACAAAGCTAACCCACAAAATGGGTTTTCCTTCTAGGCAAAGTATGGCTAACAAACCATAACTTACCATTCATAGCTGAGAAATGGCAAGCACCTCACCACTCTATACATTTTAAAATGATTTTAAGAACATTACTCAGGGCTGGTGAGATGACTCAGTGGGTAAGAGCACTGACTGCTCTTCCGAAGGTCCTGAGTTCAAATCCCAGCAACCACATGGTGGCTCACAACCATCTGTAATGACAAATGACGCCCTCTTCTGGTGTGTCAAAAGACAGCTACAGTGTACTTATATATAATACTAAAGAAAATCTTTGGGCTGGAGCTAGCAAAGCTGGAGGAAGTGGGGCCAGAGTGAGCAGAGGTCCAGAGTCAATTCCTAGCAACCACATGATGACTCACAACCATCTCTACAGCTACAGTGTATTCATATACATAAAATAAATAAATAAATCATCTTCCCAGCTGTTTCGACCCAGCCAGCAGAACCAGGTACCTGAAATATCTCGAGTTTAAGACCTTTGGGGACTCAGGCCTAGAGCAGGAGCTGCACACAGAGCAGTGGGTCCAGGGCCTCAGCCAGGCCTGGGCTCTGTGCCCTGAAGGCGGACCCCGCACTCCGTGCAGCCTCTGCCATCTTCCCAGCTGTTTCGAATGAGCCAGCTGAACTACCCTCCACCATCCTCCCAGTTGTTTCGAACAAGCCAGCTGAACCAGTCTCCACCATCTTCCCAGCTGTTTCGAACCAGCCAGCGGAACTAGGTACCGGAGATATCCCAAGTTTAAGACCTTTGGGAACTCAGTCCTAGAGCAGGAGTTGCACACAGAGCAGCAGGTCCGGGCCCCAGCCAGGTATGGGCTCTGTGCCCTGAAGGTGGACCTCACACTCCCTGCAGCCTCTGCCATCTTCCCAGCTGTTTCAAACCAGCCAGTGGAACCAGGTACCCAAGATATCCCGAGTTTAAGACCTCTGGGGACTCAGGTCACCTGTCAGCAATCTTTGAGCAGGAGCCCCGCAGGGTAGTGGTTCAGATATCCCAATCCTGGGAAAATAGCCTTACAAGCCCACAGGAGGTTCAAGAACCAGCTAGTAACTACAGGACCAACAAATACCACAGATAACCAGATGGCAAAAGGCAAATGTAAAATCGTTACTAACAGAAATCAAGGCAATATGGCAGCATCCAAACCCAGTTCCCCAACAGCAATAAGTCTCAGATACCCCAACACACCAGAAAAACAAGACTCAGATCTAAAATCACTGGTCAGGATGCTGATAGAGGAACACTTAGATAAATCTCTTAAAGTAATACAGGAGAAAATGGATCAAAAGCTAGAAGCCCTTACAAGGCAAACACAAAAATTACTTAAAGGAATTCAGGAGAATATGGATCAAAAAATGAATGCCAATGATGGGGAAACACAAAAATCATTTAAAGAAATACAAGAGAACGTGGGTCAACAAGTAGAAGTCATAAAAGAGGAAAAACAAAAATCCCTTAAAGAATTACAGGAAAACACAAACAAGCAAGTGAATGATCTGAGCAAAACCATCCAGAATCTAAAACAGAAGTAGAAACAACTAAGAAATCACAAAGGGAGACAACATTGGAGATAGAAAATCTTGGGAAGAAATCAGGAGTCATAGATGCAAATATCAACAATAGAATACATGACAGTATCTCAGATGCTGAAGATACCATAGGAACCATGGATTCAATAAAGAAAATGCAAAATGCAAAAAGCTGGTAACCCAAAACATTCAGGAAATCCAGGATACAATGAGAAGACAAAACCAAAGGATTATAGGTATAGATAAGAGTGAAGATCTACAACTTAAAGGGCCAGTGAATATCTTCTACAAAATTATGGAAGAAAGCTTCCCCAAGCTAAAGAGAGAGATGCCCATGGATATACAAGAAGCCTACAGAACCCCAAACAGACTGGACCAGAACAAAAATACCTCCCATCACATAATAATCAAAACCCCAAATGTACTTAACAAAGAAAGAATATTAAAGGCAGTAAGAGAAAAAGGCCAAGTAACATTAAAGGAAGACCTATCAGAATTACACCCGACTTTTCACCTGAGACCATGAAAGCTAGAAGATCCTGGGCAGATATCATGCAGACTCTAAGAGAACACAAATTTCAGCCAAAACTACTATACCCAGAAAAACTCTCAATCACCATAGATGGGGAAACCAAGGTATTCCACGACAAAACCAAATTTGCACGATATCTATCCACAAACCCAGCCCAACAAAGGGTAATAGGGGAAAACCACCAACACAAGGGGGGAAACTACACCCCAGAAGAAGCAAGAAAGAAACCCCCTCTCATCATACCCAAAAGAAGAGAACCACTCAAATATAAAAAATAATGCCCAAAATGTCAGGAAGTAATAATTACTATTCCTTAATATCTCTTAATATCAATGGATTCAATTCCCCAATGAAAAGACACAGACTAACAGACTGGATACGGAAACAGGACCCTACAATTTGCTGCATACAGGAAACACATTTCACTGTCGAAGACAAACACTACCTTAGAGTAAAAGGCTGGAAGACAATTTTACAAGCAAATGGTCCCAGGAAACAAGCCGGAGTAGCCATTCTAATATCAGATAAAATTGACTTCCAACCTAAAGTCATCAAAAGAGACAGAGAAAGGTCACTTCTTGCTGATCAAAGGGAAAATCCACCAAGAAGAATTCTCAATACTGAACATCTATGCTCCAAATGTAAGGGCACCTTCATTCATAAAAGAAACTTTACTAAAGCTTAAAGCACACATTGCACCTAACACAATAATTGTAGGTGACTTCAACACTCCACTCTCCTCAATGGACCGATCAGGAAAGCAGAAACTAAACAGGGGCACAGTGAAACTAACTGAAGCTTTGGACCAATTGGATTTAACATATATATATATATAAAACATTTCATCCTAAAGCTAAAGAATATACCTTTTTTCTCAGCTAAAGAATATACCTTTTTTCTCAACACCGCATGGTACCTTCTCCAAAATCGATCATATAATTGGTCACAAGACAGACCTCAACAAATACAAGAAGACCGAACTAATCCCTTGCCTCCTAACAGATCACTATGGAGTAAAAGTGGTCTTCAATAGCAAGAAGAAAAACAGAAAGCACACATACACAAGGAAACTGAACAATACTCTACTCAATGACACCTTGGTCAAGGAAGAAATAAAGAAAGAAATCAATGACTTTTTAGACGTCAATGAAAATGAAGGTACAACCTACCCAAATCTTTGGGACACAATGAAAGCAGTGCCAAGAGGAAAACTCATAGCACTGAGTGCCTCCAAAAAGAAACTGGAGAGAGCATACACTAGCAACTCAACAGCATATCTGAAGACCCTAGAACAAAAAGAAGCTAATTCACCCAGGAGGAGTAGAAGACAGGAAATCATCAAACTAAGGGCTGAAATCAATCAAGTAGAAATAAAGAAAACCACACAAAGAATCAACAAAACCAAGAGCTGGTTCTTTGAGAAAATCAACAAGATAGATAAACCCTTAGCCAGACTAATCAAGGGGCACAGAAACAGTATCCAAATTAACAAAATTAGAAATGAAATGGGGGATATAACAACAGAAACTGAGGAAATTCAAAAGATTATCAGATCCTACTACAAAACCTATACTCAACACAACTGGAGAATCTAGAGGAAATGGACAATTTCCTAGACAGATACCAAATACCTAACTTAAATCAGGATCAATTAGATCAGCTAAACAGTCCCATAACCCCTAGGGAAATAGAAGGGGTTATAGAAAGTCTCCCAAACAAAAAAAGTACGGGACCAGATGGTTTCAGTGCAGAATTCTATCAGACCTTCAAAGAAGAGATAACACCAATACTTTTCAAACTATTCCACAAAATAGAAACAGAAGGAACACTACCCAGCTTGTTCTACAAAGCCACAATTACGCTGATACCAAAACCACACAAAGATCCTACAAAGAAAGAGAACTACAGGCCAATTTCCCATATGAATATTGATGCAAAAATACTAAATAAAATTCTTGCCAACCGAATCCAAGAGCACATCAAAATGATCATTCACCATGATCAAGTAGGCTTCATCCCAGGGATGCAGGGATGGTTCAATATACGGAAATCCATCAATGTAATCCACTACATAAAAAAACTAAAAGAGAAAAACCACATGGTCATCTCATTAGATGCTGAAAAAGCATTTGACAAAACTCAGCATCTTTTCATGCTAAACGTCCTGGAAAGAACAGGAATTGAAGGCCCGTACCTGACTATAGTAAAAGCAATATATAGCAAACCAGTAGCCAACATCAACTGAATAGAGAGAAACTTGAAGCAATCCCACTAAAATCAGGGACTAAACAAGGCTGCCCTCTCTCTCTCCATATCTTTTCAATATAGTACTTGAAGTTCTAGCGAGAGCAATTAGACAACATAAGAAAGTCAAAGGGATACAAATTGGAAAAGAAGAAGTCAAACTATCATTATTTGCAGATGATATGATATAATATGTAAGTGACCCAAAAAACTCCACCAGAGAACTACTACAGCTGATAAACAACATCAGCAAAGTGGCTGGTTATAAAATCAACTCAAGCAAGTCAGTAGCCTTCCTGTACTCAAAGGACAAGCAGGCTGAGAAAGAAGTTAGGGAAATAACACCCTTCACAATAGCCACAAACAATATAAAGTATCTTGGAATGACTCTAACCAAACAAGTGAAAGATCTATATGACAGTAACTTCAAGTCCTTGAAAAAAGAAATCGAAGAAGACCTCAGAAAATGGAAAAATATTCCATGCTCTTGAATTGGCAGGATCAATATAGTAAAAATGGCCATCTTGTCAAAAGCAATCTACAGATTCAATGCAATCTCCATCAAAATCCCAAATCACTTCTTCATAGATCTAGAAAGAGATCTAAGACTTCTCAAATTCATCTGGAGTAACAAAAAACCAAGTATAGCTAAAACTATTCTCAACAATAAAAGGACTTCTGGGGGAATTAATATCCCTGACCTCAAGCAGTACTACAGTGCAATTGTGCTAAAAACTGCATGGTATTGGTACAGCGACAGGCAAGGGGATCAATGGAATAGAATTGAAGACCCAGAAATGAACCCACAGAGTTATGGTCACTTGATCTTTGATAAAGGAGCTACAACCACCCAGTGGAAAAAAGATAGCCTTTTCAACAAATGGTGCTGGTTCAACTGGAGGTCAACATGCAGAAGAATGCGAATTGACCCACTCTTATCTCCTTGTACTAAGATCAACTCCAAGTGGATCAAGGACCTCCACATAAAACCAGACACAATGAAACTATTAGAAAAGAAACTTGGGAAGACCCTGGAGGACATGGGCACAGGGGGAAAGTTCCTGAACAGAACACCAATAGCTTATGCTCTAAGATCAAGAATTGACAAATGGAACCTCATAAAATTACAAAGTTTCTGTAAGGCAAAAAACACTGTCAGAAGGACAAAACAGCAACCAACAAATTAGGGAAAAGTTCTTCACCAACCCTACATCTGACAGAGGGCTAATATCCAATATATACAAAGAACTCAAGAAGTTAGACCCCAAAGAACCAAATAACCCTATTAAAAATGGGGTGCAGAGCTAAACAAGGAATTTTCACCAGAAGAATTTCATATGGCTGAGAAGCACCTTAAGAGATGTTCAACATCATTAGTCATCAGGGAAATGCAAATCAAAACAACCCTGAGATTCCACCTCACACCAGTCAGAATGGCTAAGATTAAAAACTCAAGAGAAAACAGGTGCTGGAGAGGATGTCGAGAAAGAGGATCACTCTTCCATTGTTGGTGGGATTGCAAGATGGTACAACTCCTCTGGAAATCACTATGGTGGTTCCTCAGAAAATTGGGCATGATATTTCCAGAGGACCCTGTCATACCCTAGGCATATACCCAGAGGATCCCCCTGCATGTGATAAAGACACATGCTCCATTATGTTCATAGCAGCCTTATTTATAATAGCCAGAAGTTGGAAGGAGCCCAGATGTCCCTCAAAGGATGAATGGATACAGAAAATGTGGTATATTTATACAATGGAATACTACTCAGCAATTAAAAATAATGAATTTATGCAATTTGTAGGCAAATGGTTGGATCTGGAAAATATCATCCTAAGTGAGTTAACCCAATCACAAAAGAATACACATGAAATGCAATCACTGATAAGTGGATATTAATGAGTCCAAAAGTTCTGAATACTCAAGGCACAATTAGCAAGTCAAAAGATTCCCAAGAAGAAAGGAAGGAAAGGACCCTGGTCCTGAAAAGACTGGATCCAGTTTTGTAAGAGAGTATCAGAACAGAGAAATGCGGGGGGGGGGGGGGGATGGAGGATGGTTGGGGTGGTTGGGGAATGGGTTGAAGGAAGAGGACTTATGGGACATATGGTGAGGGTGGAACTGGGAAAGGGGAAAGCCTTTGGAATGTAAACAAAAAAATATAGAAAATTAAAAAAATATCAAAAAATAAATAAAAATAAAACTAAGTTGTAACATCAAAAATAAATAAATAAATAAATCTTAAAAATAACATTACTCATTTTTGCACATATTCACTTGTTCTGTCGTTGTTACCATCTGTATGCTTGCTTATATGGTGCCACCAGTTAAAAGGTATAAGGGGCTGTGGATGTGGTTCAATTGGTATTGTACTTGTCTAAGGTCCATGAAGTCCTGGGTTTAGTTCTTCATTCCCTATAAGCTAGGCATGGTGGTATATTGTAGAACCCCAGCGCTGGAGGAGTAGAGGCAAAAGAATGAGAACTACAAGGTTACCTGTACATATGGAGCGCTTCTGAGAGAGGCGGGTGGGGGGGAGGGAAAGGGAGAGGAACTGGGAGGAGAGGGAGAAGGAGAGAGGGAGAGAGAGGGAAAGAGGGAGAGAGGGACAGCAAGAGGGAAGGGAAGGGAGAAGGAGAGAGAATGAGGAAGAGAAATGAGTATATTAGATAATAAACAAACTGATAGTGTTGATTGACCAAAAAGTGGTCAATGCATGTTGCCCCAGGTACCCTGAAAAAGACAGATTACACTAAATGAATGAGCTTAAGATCACAACAACTACAGCAGCTCACTTTATTTAAATTGGATGTAGAAACCAGAGCCTGAAGAAGAGTGGGAATTTAAATATGTGCCTCTAAGAACAAAAGGAACCTGTTGGAGAAGACAGCTCTAATTCTGATGTGTGTACCAACAGGAGAGAGAAATCCAGGCAGGGTTAGGTCATTGACAAGGAACTGCCTTCATTTTTTAAAGAACAGAAAGTCACGCTGCTCCAGGAGTCTGGTAGGTGAGAGAACACTAGCCAAGATTGTTTTTTCCAGATCATACATCAAAGCAAAGAGAAGAGAGCAAACAACCTCTCATGTTCAACGGAGAACACACACACACACACACACACACACACACACACACATACCTGCACTTACAGTGAAATAGAAAATAAGAATAGAAGCTTAAGAAGCAGAAACATTCAGAAATCAAGTAAACACTAAGGAACTATCAACTGTTCTCCAGCTGAAGAGCCTATGTATTCAGACACACTTAGAGATTCTTTAACCCATACAAATTGTTGATTATATGTATACTCTCACCCTTCATAAAAGTATCAGACTATTTTCTCAGACTACTTATGCTAATCTTAACTAGTAAAATCAGCAAACTGTCCTTCAGTTTATCAGCTACAAAAGAAGAAAATACCTGAAGAAGACTTCTTTTATCAAAGAGAAACAAAACAAAGAAATGACAACTTCTTTCTCTCACCAAGAAAATCTGTTTAGGGCTCTTAAATAGTGTGCTGGTCATAACCCTCAAACAAGAGTCTTCTATTATAGGCATGAGGCTTCAAAACAAGTGTACCTCTTTCTTTCATGTTCACTCAGATACTTATCAGTTCAACCATGATGAGTTTTCTAGAAGCATAGTACCTAGACTTTGTCTTCGGTCCCTGCTGACCAGGACAGACTAATACATTTCATTCCCTAAGTGAATGTGTAATTTACTGGAAAAGCATCCTGTGACTACACAGGTTGGTCTGCCATTAAAATGTTCCATGAATCCATGTTTAAACTTCACATTCTAATTAAAAGCAGCTTTAAATACAGCAGCTACAGCTCAACTGCCTGCCAGTGAGCCCAGTTATTGTTATGTTCATAAACATGAAGCAACGGCTGCTGTAGCAACTGTCTCCACATTGGTTCTTCACTCCCAGCAGATCAGCTTTACTGGATACACTAGTTTTTATTTCAGTCATAGTTTATGTTGTATTTATTGAATGACCACTTATTCGGCATTTTCTCCAAGGAATAAACAAGTCAACATGATTTAATGAGCTCCTTCTGACTTTTGAATAGCGTGAAGGAACAAGGAGATCTGCATCTGGGCACTATGTGGGACTGTGATATATCAACTGAGGACAGGAAATTAAGTTAGAGTAACCAGTCAGCTTTACCATGCTGTGTTGTGTTTAAGTATTGAAGCATAAATACTAGATAGCTGGGTCCTCTCTCTCAGCATGTCTTCTCATTACCTTACAATCAGCTAACCACAGTTAAATAGATTTCATGATTTCCTATTTAGGTGAAGCATATTCTAGATTGTCTGTTCTTTCTCCCACCATTTCCTCATTATTATTATTATTATTATTATTATTATTATTATTATTATTACGTATTTGCTTTATTTACATTTCTTTTTTTTTATTTTCTATATTCTTTGTTTACATTCCAAGGGCTTTCCCCTTTCCAGTTCCCCCCTTACCATATTTCCCATATGTCCTCCCCACCCCACCCCACCCCTCCCATTCCCCAATCACCCCCCCTTCCCCACCATTTCTCTGTTCTGATACTCTCCTAAAAAATTGGATTTAGTCTTTTCTGGACCAGGGTCCTCTCCATCCTATTTCTTGGGAATCTTTTGCTTAGCTAATTGTGTCTTGAGTATTCAGAGCTTCTGGGCTCATTAATATCCACTTATCAGTGATTGCATTTCATGTGTATTCTTTTGTGATTGGGTTAACTCACTTAGGATGATATTTTCCATATCCAACCATTTGCCTACAAATTGCATGAATTCATTATTTTTAATTGCTGAGTAGTATTCCATTGTATAAATATACCACATTTTCTGTATCCATTCCTCCTGTGAGGGACATCTGGACTCCTTCCAACTTCTGGCTATTATAAATAAGGCTGTTATGAACATAGGGGAGCATGTGTCTTTATTGTATGCAAGGGAATCCTCTAGGTATATGCCTAGGAGTGGTATGACAGGGTCCTCTGGAAGTGTCAGGCCCAATTTTCTGAGGAACCGCCAGACTGATTTCCAGAGCAGTTGTGCCATCTTGCAATCCCACCAACAATGGAGGAGTGATCCTCTTTCTCGACATCCTCTCCAGCACCTGTTTTCTCTTGAGTTTTTAATCTTAGCCATTCTGACTGGTGTGAGGTGGAATCTCAGGATTGTTTTGATTTGCATTTCCCTGATGACTAATGTTGAACATCTCTTAAGGTGCTTCTCAGCCATCTGAATTTCTTCTGGTGAAAATTCCTTGTTTTGCTCTGTACCGCATTTTTTAATAGGGTTACTTGGTTCTTTGGGGTCTAACTTCTTGAGTTCTTTGTATATATTGGATATTAGCCCTCTGTCAGATGTGGGGTTGGTGAAGATCTTTTCCCAATTTGTTGGTTGCTGTTTTGTCCTTCTGACAGTCTTTTGCCTTACAGAAACTTTGTAATTTTAAGAGGTCCAATTTGTCAATTCTTGAACTTAGAGCATAAGCTATTGGTGTTCTGTTCAGGAACTTTCCCCCTGTGCCCATGTCCTCCAGGGTCTTCCCAAGTTTCTTTTCTAATAGTTTCAGTGTGTCTGGTTTTATGTGGAGGTCCTTGATCCACTTGGAGTTGATCTTAGTACAAGGAGATAAGAGTGGGTCAATTCGCATTCTTCTGCATGTTGACCTCCAGTTGAACCAGCACCATTTGTTGAAAAGGCTATCTTTTTTCCACTGGGTGGTTGTAGCTCCTTTATCAAAGATCAAGTGACCATAACTCTGTGGGTTCATTTCTGGATCTTCAGTTCTATTCCATTGATCTACTTGCCTGTCGCTGTACCAATACCACACAGTTTTTAACACAATGGCTCTATAGTACTGCTTGAGGTCAGCAATATTAATTCCCCCAGAAGTCCTTTTATTATTGAGAATAGTTTTAGCTATCCTTGGTTTTTTTGTCACTTCAAATGAATTTGAGAATTGTTCATTCTACATCTATGAAGAATTGATTTGGGAATTTTATGGGGATTGCATTGAATCTGTAGATTGCTTTTGGCAGGATGGCCATTTTTACTATATTGATCCTGACAATCCAAGAGCATGGAATATTTTTCCATCTCCTGAGGTCTTCTTCGATTTCTTTCTTCAAGGACTTGAAGATCATGTCATACAGATCTTTCACTTGTTTGGTTAGAGTCATGCCAAGATACTTTATATTGTTTGTAGCTATTGTGAAGGGTGTTATTTCCCTAACTTCTTTCTCAGCCTGCTGGTCCTTTGAGTACAGAAAGGCTACTGATTTGCTTCAGTTGATTTTATAACCAGCCACTTTGCTGAAATTGTTTATCAGCTGTAGTAGTTCTCTGGTGGAGTTTTTTGGGTCACTTAAGCATACTATCATATCATCTGCAAATAATGATAGTTTGACTTCTTCCTTTCAAATTTGTATCCCTTTGACTTCCTTATGTTATTTAATTGCTCTCACTAGAACTTCAAGTACTATATTGAAAAGATATGGAGAGAGAGAGGGCAGCCTTGTCTAGTCCCTGATTTTAGTGGGATTGCTTCAAGTTTCTCTCCATTCAGTTGATGTTGGCTACTGGTTTGCTGTATATTGCTTTTACTATGCTTAGGTATGGGCCTTGAATTCTTATTTTTTCCAGGGCTTTTAGCATGAAAGGATGCTGAATTTTGTCAAGTGTTTCTTCAGCATCTAATGAGATGACCATGTGGTTTTTTCTTTTAATATGTTTATGTAGTGGATTACATTGATGGATTTCTGTATATTGAACCATCCTTGCATCCCTGAGATGAAGCCTACTTGATCATGGTGAATGATCGTTTTAATGTGCTCTTGGATAGGTTGGCAAGAATTTTATTTAGTATTTTTGCATCAATATTCATAAGGGAAATTGGCCTGTAGTTCTCTTTCTCTGTTGTATATTTGTGTGGTTTTTGGTATCAGCGTAATTGTGGCTTCATAGAATGAGTTTGGCAGTGTCCCTTTTGTTTCTATTTTGTGGAATAGTTTGAAGAGTATTGGTGTTAGGTCTTCTTTGAAGGCCTGATAGAATTCTGCACTAAAACCATCTGGTCCCATACTTTTTTTGGTTTGGAGACTTTCTATAAAGCCTTCTATTTCCCTAGGGGTTATGGAACTGTTTAGCTGATCTAATTGATCCTGATTTAATTTTGGTATTTGTTATTTGTCTAGGAAATTGTCCATTTCCTCCAGATTCTCCAGTCCTCCCCCTTTTCATTTCTAATTTTGTTAATTTGGATACTGTCTCTGTGCCCTTTGCTTAGTCTGGCTAAGGGTTTATCTATCTTGTTGATTTTCTCAAAGAACCAGCTCCTGGTTTTGTTGATTCTTTGTAGGGTTCACTTTGTTTCTATTTGATTGATTTCAGCCCTTAGTTTGATGATTTCCTGTCTTGTACTCCTCCTGGGTGAATTAGCTTCTTTTTGATCCAGGGCTTTCAGGTGTGCCATTAATCTTCTAGTGTATGTTCTCTCCTTTTTCTTTTTGGAGGCACTCAGGGCTATGAGTTTTCCTCTTGGCACTGCTTTCATTGTGTCCCAAAGACTTGGGTAGGTTGTACCTTCATTTTCATTGATGTCTAAAAAGTCTTTCACGTTTCTTTCACAAATGAGGGTGCCCTTGCATTTGGAGCATAGATGTTCAGTATTGAGAGTTCTTCTTGGTGGATTTTCCCTTTGACCAGCAAGTAGTGACCTTCCATGTCTCTTTTGATGACTTTAGGTTGAAAGTCAATTTTATCTGATATTAGAGTGGCTACTCGGACTTGTTTCCTGAGACCATTTGCTTGTAAGATTGTCTTCCAGCCTTTTACTCTAAAGTAGTGTTTGTCTTTGACACTGAGATGTGTTTCCTGTATGCTGCAAATTGTAGAGTCCTGTTTCTGTATCCAGTCTGTTATTCTATGTCTTTTAATTGGGGAATTGAGTCCATTGATGTTAAGAGATATTAAGGAATAGTAACTATTACTTCCTGACATTTTTGAAATTATTTTTTATATTTGAGTGGTTATCTTCTTTTGTGTTTGATGAGAGGAGGTTTCTATCTTGCTTCTTCTGGGGTATAGTTTCCCTCCTTGTGTTGGTGTTTTTCCCCTATTATACTTTGTAGGGCTGGGTTTACAGAAAGATAATGTGCAAATTTGGTTTTATCATGGAATATCTTGGTTTCCCCATCTATGGTGATTGAGAGTTTTGCTGTGTATAGTAGTTTTGGCTGAAATTTGTGTTCTCTTAGAGTCTGCATGATATCTGCCCAGGATCTTCTAGCTTTCATGATCTCTGGTGAGAAGTCTGGTGTAATTCTGATAGATCTTTTATATGTTACTTGGCCTTTTTCTCTTACTGCCTTTAATATTCTTTCTTTGCTTAGTTCATTTGGGGTTTTGATTATTATGTGACAGGAAGTATTTCTGTTCTGGTCCAGTCTGTTTGGAGTTCTGTAGGCTTCTTGTATATTCATGGGCATCTCTCTCTTTAGGTTGGAGAAGTTTTCTTCCATAATTTTGTAGAAGATATTTGCTGGCCCTTTAAGTTGTAAATCTTCCCTCTCATCTATACCTATAATCCTTAGATTTGGTCTTCTCATTGTGTCCTGTATTTCTTGGATGTTTTGGGTTATAAGCTTTTTGCATTTTGCATTATCTTTGATTGTTTAGTCCATGGTTCCTATGGTATCTTCGGCATCTGAGATTCTTTCTTCTATCTCTTGTATTCTATTGTTGATACTTGCATCTATGGCCCCTGATTTCTTCACAAGGTTTTCTATCTCCAAGGTTGTCTCCCTTTGAGATTTCTTAGTTTTTTCTACTTCTGTTTTTAGATCCTGGATGGTTTTGCTCAGATCATTTACTTGCTTGTTTGTGATTTCATGTAATTCTTTAAGAGATTTTTGTGTTTCCTCTTTCGTGACTACTACTTGTTGATACACATTCTCCTGTATTACTTTAAGTGATTTTTGTATTTCCCCTTTATTGGCTTCTGCTTTTTGATCCATATTCTCCTGAATTTCTTTAAGTGATTTTTGTGTTTGCCTTGTAAGGGCTTCGAACTTTTTATCAATTTTCTTCTGTATTTCTTTAAGAGAATTATCCATGTGTTCTGCTATCAGCATCCTCACCAATGATTTTAGATCTGTATCTTGATTTCCTGGTGTGTTGGGGTATCTGGGGCTTTCTGCTGTCAGAGAACTGGGTTCGGATACTGCCATATTGCCTTGATTTCTGCTAGTAATGTTCCTACAACATTTGCCTTTTGCCATTTGTTTATTTCTGGACTTATTTGGTCTTGTTATTACTGGTTGGTGTTTAAAGCTCCTGAGAGCCTGGAGTTTGGTGCTACTGTCTCAGAGGGTGTCCGTGCTCCTGAGGGAGAAACTGGAAGGTTTCCACCACTGGGCTCCGAATTACCTCCTCAGCTCTGCTGGGCTAGATTCAAGTCTCCTCCCTGCTTGCCTCTGGATACTTAACTGGCCTCCAGTAGTCTCCTCCTGGTTTGCCTGGTTAGTCTACCAGCTCCAAGATCGTGGTGGGTCTCAGGGCTCTGTCTAACCACAGGAATCCCTGCAGGCCCAGGGCTTCCTGGCTAGTCTGCTGAAGCCTAGGCAGTGGCTCTCACAGTCAGCAAGGCTCTGTCTGGTTGAGCTGTTCTCCCCAGGATAGTGTAGGACCACGGAGCTCTGTCTAACGGCAGGCTCTCTGTGGATCCAGGGCTCCCCCGCCCCGCGCCCGTTGGGCTGCAGGGTCCAATATGGTGTGGATCCTGGTCCTTGGGTCTCTGTCTTGTTTTGTTTACATTTCAAATGTTAGCCCCTTCCCTCTTTTCCCTTCTGAAAACCCTCTATCCCATTCCCCCTCCCCTGCTCACTAACCCACCCACTCCCATTTCCCTGTCCTAGCATTCCCCTACACTAGGGCAACAAGCCTTCACAGGCCCAAGGACCACTTCTCTCATTGATGTCTGACAAGGCCATTCTCTGCTACATATGTGGCTGGAGTCATGGGTCCCTCCATGTATACTCTTTGGTTGGTGATTAAGTCCCTGGGAGCTCTGGGAGTACTGGCTGGACATATCTCCCTCTCTATGCTGTAGCTTCCTCAATGCTTCGCACATAATTCTGACAAGTTGATTTTCCTATACTCTACCTTGAAGTCCCAGGTGTAATTCTTCCGTGGGGTCCTGACTTGCCACAAGAGAAAGATTTTCGACAACCTGCTGATATAACCACAAGCTTTTCTTCTCCTCCCTCAACCAGCCCTCTATAGTCACACCCTGGATCTTAGAGTGTATTCACTATTTTCTCAATTCTTATTTGCTAAACACATTCATCAGTCAACTCACCTTACTCTGCAAGTCATTGTCACCCAAGATCCTTTGTGATAACTCTATGAATCAATAGTTTGCTCTCGTTAATAAAAAAAAAAAAACTATTTAAGAACATTTTACACATTATCTTGTATACATGTGACTGAATAGCTTCTCAGAAAGCTTTATAGGTCACCCCACTCTTTGGAATGGAAAAATTGAGTCATCCATATGAGCAAGTTTCTTATGGACATTGCCATACTACCATTAAGTAGGAGGGACCTAGTAGGTTCAAATCATTAATCACCTCATTATACGAAATCCTCCTGGGGATTTCTTTGATATGTTTCAATTTTACTAACTTCACCACACTATTATTTTCCTATAAGCTCTTTCATCAGCCACTGTGACTCAAGCCACTCAAAAATGAGATGCTTCCCCAGTGTCTTTAGTAAAGGGCTAGTAACTAGGACAGTTAATTCTACTCACCATCAAATATTTCTGACCAACTAGAATACCATGTGTAATTCAATATCTCTCTGCTAATTTGACATGGCCATATATGAGCTATGGCCAGTGAAGTATGAAAAGAGGTGCTTTTGTTTATTTGGTTTGCTGTTTGGTTATTTGGTTGATTGTTTGGTTGTTTGGTTGTTTGTTCGTTTGTTTGTTTGTTTGTTTGTTTGTTTGGTTGGTTGGTTGGTTAATTGGTTGGTTGGTTGACTGGTTCATTGGTTGGTTGGTTAGTTGGTTGATTGGTTGGTTGGTTTTAGGAGTCATGAAGTGAAAGTTTCTGCTGTGTCATATGATACACACTCACATGGTGTTTTGCTGAGGCAAGACCTGCAACAAGACATGTGATATTTGAAGACAGCATAAATAGGACTCAGTGGACAGTAATGGGTGCTTGCATAAATAGCCTTGCAGCACTTTGTTGGTCCCACATTTTCTACTCTTAGCTGATATTTACTTCATTGAGAGAGGCATGGCAGAGAACTTCTGGTATCCCAGCTGGTTCTGGCTGATTTGTGCCTATTCGGTGGTGGAGTCCTGGCTATTTCTGCTGGATTGTGCCACCACAGCTAATATATATTTGGTTTCCTGACACTACTGAACTGGACTGCTGGTATCCTGACAAACAGAGATTGGAATTGCCCCCAAAGAACTACTTCTAAATAGTCCACATCCCCTTGTCCTATTTACCATCTTTTCTCTCCACCTTTGGACAGTGGACTAGAATGGGGCCAGGTGGAGGAGTTTGAGAACCCTTATTAAAAGTAGGTTTTAGGAAAATCTGAACCTACAGAGTCAGAGTGCAACTCTCCAACAAGGTCCAGATAGATGCTGTGTAAATAGCATGGGTCCCATGCAGAGTATCAGCTGATTTAAACCCAAGAAGGAAACAAACCTTTGTGACTTTATCACTTACTTTTAGAAGTTGTTTATTGCTGCTGCACAATAAGACTGCCTCACCAACACATAAAGGTTATGATGTGCAGCTCCCAAACAGGGGTGTATGGGTAAATATAGGCCTAATTAAATCACTGATTACTGTTGAACACTCCTAAATGTCTGCAAGAAAAGTAGTAAAAAAACAAAGCTCCTTACCAAGAAAAGTATGAATTTTACTTATATCTCATTGTAATCAAGATCAGGAGTTACAAAAGAAGATGACAACAAATATAGTTTTTATTTAAAATCCTTCAAAAGCTCCATGTGTAGGGCAGTTCTCCTACTTGGATCAGTCCTTTCTTTTCTATTGCCCCTTCCTCCTAATGACTGCTCTCCAGCCCAGCCTTCATGCCTTTTCCCAGTGATATGTTTACACTGCTCACTTTTTAAGAGTCTCTGGGAGTGTGCAATAAACTTCCCCATCACAGAGACTATATACAGGGCAGCCTTCCCTATATATCACAGTTCAATTTCCAGTCTCTCCTGGGTATAAATATAAGGGAGAAAAACTCTATAGTACCAAGGCCCAGGTCAACCAAAGAGAACAATGCTTTGGGAACTTAGTTTTTATATTTATCAGCTCTTGTTTTCTAGAGATGATATGAATGCATTTTTTAACTTCCCAACTTTATGTTCTAGATTTGAGCAAATATGTACTGTAATACATTGTTTAAATATTTGATCAAACATCCTCAGATCACATTTCCATACACTATTAAATACTATAGAACATGAAAAGACACAGTGAGAAGAAATATAAGAGATTTTCTGACCATTAAATTTCTAACATTCCTAGAATGAAAATTAAAAATTCAGACATTTAAATTCTGCCCACCATTTACAGACTACAGAGCATATTGATTGAATCCATGATAAAAAAAAAATGGGGAGTTTTACATTTAAAAGTTCTAATTAAGTGAAGCATTTTACATTTTAGTTGACATAGGAATTTCCCAAATTCTAACAGTGGAATATTTATGGAAGGAATTCTGATAATATCTTACAGTTCCCTTGCAGGCAATATATATGCTTGATTAAGCATTCAAAGACCAGAAAACTGCATTACGCAATGAAGCTGAGGTTGGATTCCAATGTCTGCTTGGGTAGTGAGGTGAACAAGTGGGAAACCAGGCAGATTCCTAAGGGAAATTTTAACTGATACGGGCTATACTCCAGAAGCAGGAACAGCATCTTTGCTTCCTATTACTGAAGCCAAAAAGCTGATTTGATACCCTGTGAGCTAGGGTCACTGCAAACTAAAGAGAGTTGTACTTGCTAGTAACAATTTAATTTGCACTGTCCCAGCCAGCCTTATTGAATTCTTTCCAAGTCCCACAGGCAAAAAGATATTGCTGTACTTAACTATTCAATAAGGTTTACTCTAGGCCTCGCTGGTGCAGGCTGGTTATATATTCCACATCATGTAGTTTAAACATATTGAGCAATCAATTTAAACTTGTTATTGTCATTGGGGTTTGAAAATTTAATAAGCAATTACCTGAACACATTCCTTTATGTTTTTAATTTCTACTGAGATGCTGTTCCACTTTCAGGCCTAAAGCAATCATGCCCTCCAGAATGTCTAATTGAATGAGTCCATAATGCAAGCCTTTTGCTTGAGTGTATTTTCCTCGTGTGATTTATGAAGCCGAATGAAACGGCATCTTCTTAAGGATAATGGCAAGAATAAGTGAAAGTTCCAAAGATCTGGCATGGATGAATGGGAACACTCATATTTTAATGTGAAGGAAGCCAGCTGACCCCTTCTCTCTGTGTCACACAGCAATGCCTTTGTTAAAGCATAGATCTGAAATATTTCACCATCATATTTTTTGAGGTATGTAATAAAAGTCCAACATTTGTTCATCTATCTCTTTATCTTCTATCATGTACCTACTATCATCTATCTCTCATCTTTCTGCTTTCTGTTATCTATCTACTTACCTACCTACCATCTATCTATCATCTGTCTATCATCTATACATTACCTATGTATCTATCATCATCTACCTATCTATCTGACTATTTATCATATATCTGTCTTTGTTATCTAACTATAGATCTATCTATCATCTTTTGTCTGTCATCTATCTATCTATCCATCTATCTATCTATCTATCTATCTATCTATCATCTATCAATCTCTATCTTTGTTAGTGGTGATTCTGCTACATTGACAGTGTTCCTTCATCAACAAGAAGTTTTTGTTTGTTTTGGTTTTTATTTTTTTTACAGAAGGGATATAGAAAATGATTCTGAAAACTGAGTAGGTTTCTTGTAGAAAGCCAGATGGTGAATGTTTTAAGTTTTGCAGCCATGATGTTTCTGTACTGACTACTCAGGTCAGCTATTTCAGAACAAAAGCAACAGTGAAGGAAACACAGATAAGTGACAGGGGCTCGGTCCTCATGTGTCCATATTTACTAGAACAGATCAAGCCAGATTTGATGAGTGTCCATGACAATGTTCAACAGTAGCCTAGACTAATTAACTGTATAATAACTGTGTAAGTATTATTTCTATGTAGAGCTGTCTGTTTGAACTCAGTGAGGTGTTAGATTTGTTTGACTTTTTTTTCTAGTCTTTCCCAATAGGTTTTCCTCTATCTGCTCTACAAAGATTGGCATTTTAAAATTATTTTCCAGGATTTTCCTTTTTTGGAAGGAACAATATGCAGTTCTAAACCATTATTATTGTTTCACTTATTAACTGAAAAATTACTATCATCTAGATTTCACCAAAAAAAAAAAAAAATAGAACTATCACATGCCCTGGCTCTTTCAGTCCATCACTTATACCCAGAGAGCTCCACACACTACCAAAGAGAGATTTGTACCCACAAGTTGCCCATCAATGGACGAGGAGGAAATAAAATCTTGGTATATAGTGAAATATTATTCAGCTCAAAGAAAAATTAAGTTTTAAACCTTGCAGGAAAATGAATTAGCCTAGAATATATAATTTTCATAATAGTAAATGAGGTCCCACTACCTCAGAAGAAAATAAAGAACATTTTCTCTCTTCATGTGGAATCTGACCAATAATACGTACATATATAATTACTAGGAATGAGGAAGGACTGCATGCAGGTGATGGACAGGAGTTATGAAAGAGCAATACAGAGCTAATTGCTTTTCTAATTCTAATTTACATGGATTTATTGATCTACTTATTTACTTATTTTTGATCTTGTTGGTATATGCATGCATAAAATATATGATAATAAAAGCATAGAATTTAATCCAAAGCTCCATAGCTGTGGTTCTAAATCCCTGTTCTAAATGTGTAGAAGAAGTTTGTTGAATAGCATAAACCCTAGTTTGGATTATAAATTTAGTGTAAGTTGCTTTTATTTATTTGCAACTTTTTTAAAAAGGACTATAAAATGAGAAAGTAGCACATTAGCTAGTGCCAGCCCTAGTGGACCTGCTTGTTTTGCTAATCCATTTTCCTTAGATCTCTTGTTTCCTTCCCTCTGGCTCCTTTTTCCTTGGCTTTAGTTAAATGTACCTAAAAATCTTAGGGTTAAAAAAAAATTCAGGGTACTCTTCAATACCAAAATTTCAATATATATATATATATATATATATATATATATACACATACATACATACATACATATATATATGTATGTATGTGTATATATATATCATTATTAGCTCCTCTACTAATATTTTAGAGTTTTAATCACAATGTAGCTGTTACTTGCAAATGCAAATGTAATGGTCTTTGACTGATTTAATCAACTCAGGGCCTCTACTCACCTTTTCTCAGTTCTGCTAGCCTTTCCTTACCTGTATGTTCCAGTGTTTGTCCTGTGGAAAGGTGATCAATGAGATGAATAGGCCTATTACTTTGAGGTTAATAAGAGATTTTATATTCTGAGATACACACAAAAATAAGTCAGAATCAGCATGTTATTTATGGGATGAGGAACAGTAGCAAAATTGTTTATCTAACAGATCACAGTCCCAAAAAGGCTTTTACTATCTTGGCAGGCTTGAGTCTATCTCCTTTTCCTCCTGAGGCAGAGAGAGGGGCTGTCTAGATTACAGATGTGAAGGCTGGAAAGTCCTTACAAGCCAAGTTTCTCCCCGCAATGTGTCTTGCGACAAGCTAGCGCTCTGGAAATGCTACTTGCAACAAGAAAGATTATCCCTAGAGATTACAATCTCCTTTTAACACTCCCTCTGTTTCTTCATTTTCTATGGTTAAGAAATATTGCACAAGCATGTGATGGATGTCTGCTTGCTTTTACCACCTATATAGCCTCTGTCCATTTCTAATTACCACTATAATAAATACTTTTCTTACTTTAAAATTCTAAAATGACTACATTTTAAATTGTATTTATTGTTTTCTACTTGCCCAAATAAAATGTCTCTAGGTTGAGGAAACCCAAGCAGTGAAAGATAGGCTGGTTCTGGTCTGGAAAATGTTCAAAGTGGGACCTGCAAGTCAAGCAGAGAACTAAGCAAATACATGAAACAGACCTAAAACGCTTAAATATGGGGCTGGTGAGATGGGCTTACTTGCTTTAAGAGCAAGGTAAACCACTTGCTGCTGTTGAAAAGAACCAAGTTTAATTCCCAGGATCCACGTGGAGGCTTGCAATTGTCTCTAAAGGATCTAATGTCAACTTTAGACCTCTGTGGACATCAGGCCCACATACAATGCACATACACACAGGTAAGCAAACACTCAAACACACAAAGTACAAATAAATGCATCTTTTAAAGTCCAGAGTGCTAACTATTATTCCATGGAACCAAAAGGAAATCAATCCTTTTAACTATAATAAATAAAAATCTTAAGCCAATAGTGTAAAGATGAAAGGCTGTATTCCAGTGATAATTGTGGCTATAAGCCCCTGGGATGTATGAAAGAGAGGCTATTTCTCAATGCCCTGCAAAGTACACCCACACCGATGATATGGAAATGCTCCCTGACTTATCCCTTCAGACAACATGAACTTCAGGAAACCTGATCTTCTTTTCTTCCAACGATACCTGAGTAAAGCTAAAAAGAGGGGACTCCTGGCTTTACTCCTGAAACACAGTTCTAAAAGCTTTCCAATGTTTCCTGCTTCTATGCTTGTGTGTTATCATCCGTAGAGGCAGTCATTTCCTCTACACGCATGTCCTGCACTTGTGCTAATGAAGCAAATCGATCTCATCCCTTTAGAAGAACTAAATTGTCTTTCCCTTCTAACAGAAACTTGTTTCCTGACAAGAAACTAAAAGGGGGACCAAAAAAAGAACAGAGCAAGGCACGCCAGAGTGGAAAATTACAAAAGCAGTGTAAGAAAGAGACCACAGATGAAAGGAGGAAGGGAAAGGCGGCTGTGGGTGGGGAAGCTGTGTGGGATGCTAAGTCTCGAGGTCTCTGTATGCATCTGACGAGAGACAGGAAGGATTGCTGGTTAGGTGCCGTGAACGATCTATAGCACTCCGAGGGTGTATCCAAACATCTGATGGTACAGCATTTCCTACGTGCTCAGACCAGCCTCTCCAACTCAGCTCACCCTCAGCAGACTGAAGTCCATGACCTATTCCTCAACTTCCTGTCACAGGTACACCATTTAGCTCGTGTTGTTGTGCTGTCTCCTTCACATTTAATGCCTTCAGATCTCAGCGTGAAGGTGAGGCCTGGCACGCATCTGGTTTTGTTGAGCCCTTACAGCCAGCCAAAGTTGCAAAGGAATGGAAAGTTCCTAATCTACTTCCTGACTGGACTCAGTTGGGCAGGTACTTCATCTCTCCATGGATTCGTCTGTGAAGACAAAAGCATTTTCTCACCCACTACACTTTCAAAAAACAAATAAGGGTGAACCAGCTCTTCATTCTGAAATACAACCAAAT
This sequence comes from Apodemus agrarius, assembly GCA_964023405.1. NCBI lineage: Eukaryota > Metazoa > Chordata > Mammalia > Rodentia > Muridae > Apodemus > Apodemus agrarius. The sequence continues at coordinate 37,657,472 of OZ030021.1, read as the reverse complement.
TAAATGCTTTAATGTACATATTATTAGTGATGCAGACTATCGATCTTAAAATATCTCTCATAGTGAATGCTTAGATCGCCCATTAAAACATGCTTTGTTTTTCAAGCCTTTGGGCTGAGTCTTGAAAACCTCTCTAGAAACACCAATATTCTCCTGCCCCATGTGCTTTCAGTCCCATAATTGACTGGAAAAAAAAAAAACATAAAGGGAAATTGTGCCTCATGCTACCTTCTCTCTAGAGCCTAACCTCCAAACCTGCAGAAGAGATTAAGATGAGCTGGCATGTCAGAAGTAAATGGCGAGGGGTCCATGGGAACATCCTTCATTGGTGTCTTGGATTTTTTCTTTCATTGTAACAAAGACATCATTGACGTCTTTAAATAGCTGAAGCGCCTAGTGGAAAAGAAAACCTTGTCTTCCGCTGGTTCAGCTCACAGCTAGAAGCAAAGATGAGAAGCACAGAAGCAGGAAGGAGAGACGGGGCTGATCCTATTCCCTGCAGGAAGAGGTTTCCTGACAACCATGGCCAACCATCCAACAGAAATAGCAACAATCAGTGAGAACTTGCCAGAACTCCGAGGCACTCCTTCTAAAGGCACTCCTGCTACCAGTGAAGTGAGACTACCATGAAGCATTGTGACACATGCACATGGTGCAAAAATCTCCCTAACCCTCTCTCTCTCTCTCTCTCTCTCTCTATATATATATATATATATATATATATGTGTGTGTGTGTGTGTGTGTGTGTGTGTGTGTGTATCCCTTTCTCTCCTCTCTCTCCCCCCTCTCTCTCCCCCTCTTCTCTCTCTCCTCTTTCTTTCATATCTTTAAAGAGACCTCAGCCTCACCAGTCATCACCCACTGCCATGACTCCTGTAGACACAGAACTATCTAAACATGTTCTGTTCTATCCATTACCTAAATGTGCATAAGAGTCAGGCGAATCAATTCAGTGTAAAAAAGAATAGTTTCTCCCACATGATTGAAGAAAAAAGTAGATGGAACCTGCTAAAACTTTGGCAAGGTTGATCTTACTAGTGACTCTGAAAGTATTTTTCGAAGAAGATCTCTGAGAGAAAGCAGCTTCCCATTGAGAAAGCTGTGCTTAGAAGTAACACGCTCGAAGCACCAGATGTCCCAGTGTGGTTTGCTTAATTGAAAGCTATAGACCCCATGTAGTCCATGAACTTCACACGTGGCCTGTTAATGTGAACACTGCTTCTTGTCTCTGGTAACTTTCATATTCCCTAATTCTCTGCCCAGGCTTATTTTCCATAGTACATAGAAACCTTTAGAGCCATAGGAAACAACATTCAGGTCTTTCAATTAAAATGGGCCTGGCAAGAACTAAGATTTTCCTAAATCCTTTTAATATATAAAACATAGAGCAATCTTGATAACATTATCTTGGGAACAGAATTGTCCCTCTTGTGAAAGATTCTACTTCTGATAACTTTAACATAGTAATCTTTTTAAAGAGTATCTAAAATAAATTAAATTGGCCCAGGCTTAGACATTAGGTCACAAAATCCTAACAAAATGCTGCTGATACAATGTTTTCAAATGAGGATAGTCTCACCTGATATATCTATCTGTTCTCTTAGCTCTATGAAAATTAAGAGAAACCTGGGTAGGGATGGCATGTTAGGCAAAGATTCTGGAGGCACACAGAAGAGAACAGGCAGAGGAGAGGCAACCTTTCTGCCTGACGGAACAGGAAAGAGAAACTGTGCACAGTACGGAAAGATTTATAGGAATGTTGCATATCTTAGAAGCATTGTGAGTGTTCTAGAATACTACAAGAATGTGCCCTACAAGGATGACATTATTAAGTTGAAAAACAATGTTTTGTTCATCTCACCTGCGCCCCAGGCAATACTACCTTTCCCACCAATGCCATCTATTGTTTCACAGTGCACTAATATTCAGTAAGTTCAGAAAAGTCATTGGCATGAATATGAAAAGAAAATATTTTAAGTTAATGTGAGGTATCTGGCTGAGATAATCATTTAGGTTTTGATTTTTTTTTCCTAGAGATGGAATTTCCTGAAAGGGAAAATGGTTTTAAATACATGGGAGGACATCTTGAGAATATAGTATCATGCCATGGGAAGTTATGGTCATGGATCCTTTCTATGATATAGGATAAGAAAGACAGCATACAATAGTAGACAAGGACTGGTTTCTAAAAAGAAATGAAGGGTCTTTTTGGTTATGGGGAGGAAAGAAGAAAGAAATGCAGTAAGGGCAAAGCTTTTGTTGAGGCATGGTGATGTCTAATTCTTGCTTATTTGGAAACTCAGAGTTCAACATAAGGGTAGAGAAATCCTGGCACAGCCAGTTTGGTTTGGGAAAGTACAAAGGCACTGTGCTCGGGAACCCTATTTCTGTTCTACTGGCTGATGCCCCATGGTGGGTTCCCTTGAGGCCACACCTCTATACTCCCTGGGCATGCCACTGTGCACAGTCTCCATGTGTGTGCACTTGGCAGTAGTCTGTGTCCTTCCTCCTTCTGTGAGTTGCATCTGTGATGAGGCAAGGGTGCCTGGAACTGTACAGTTCCTTCAGAGAAGCTACGACATAATGATTCTAGTCAGCAGAAAAGTTTCTGGAGACAAATTCCCAGAGGAAATTTATATGAGCCATAGGATCATCTAAGCCTGGAGCATCACCGGAAACGTTGGAGTGCTTTATCTCCTCCTTCAGTGGAACTATTCTGCTCCCTTAATGCTCTCTCCTAGGAGTGCCAGTCTTAATAAATCACTTATGGTACAACCTTTGGCTTGAGGTCCACTTCCGGGAAAACTGAGACAGTTGATATATGAAGCTATGAAGCGGTTCTTCATGGAGAAGCTGTGAATGGATTTAACATTTGAGACTGCAGTAGGACAGAAAGGAATAAGCACCATATCCTAGTGGTACGTGACCAAGCAAGCCATGACAGGTTCCGGTCATGTTACAATAATATGTTAATTTGTAGTTAACAAGATAAAGAGCTAGAAAGGAATGTAAGGACTTTGGTAAATTAATTGTTTAGCATTTGGGAGACATAAGGGAAAGGGGACCTGTGAAGATTTTGAAATTATTGTTAGTAACATTGACATAGAAAATGAGACTCTATAGTTATCCCATGACCAACTTAGAGAAAAAGGTGGACTTAAGAAAGTATCCAAGATGCATCCAAGATAAGCACAAACTGTGACTAAGAATAAGGCCAAAAACAGAATTACAATCTCCTTGTCTTTTACTATTGTGTTTGCTCCAAAGTAGGGTAGTGGTGGTACCCAGTGGTGGGAGTTATAAATATGTGGCAGATGGAATGAAAATCATGGAGCCCCAAATTTAGCAGAACCCTTTTAGCCCATCAAGAGTATAGTCACCCTTTCCTTGTAAAGATGGCCCATATGAAAAAAAGTTAGGATTCCAGAACAAACTGCCCTTGGGACCTGTTCAGTTCATATTAACATAAACTCAGAAAGTGTACCCTGACATGAACCTTGAGGAAAAATATTCTGATATGAGGATAAAATGCTCTGACTGAGGGCTTAACTTCCAAGAAAAGGCTCTCTGAACTGGATTTGATGTTTCTTTAGTGGTTCTTGGCCTTTCAGTTGTAAAACAACAATGAGCCATGTGAAGTGATGTGGAAATATGGGACTTGACTTGGCACAAAACGGAAGAAGAGGGAATAAGGTCTGGAAAGTAGATACATGTGTGAAACTGAAATATGAAATATCTCTGTATTAGTCAGAGCTTGCTAGAAGAATATGACTGATATATAATTATATATATACATATCATATATATCTCATATATATGGATTTATTAAATCAGCTTATACGGTATGGTTGAAATGGTAGCAAAGCTGTCTCATATATATTTAGGGGCTAAGGCCCCAGTATTCATGAGGTCTTTGAAGCTGTGTACCACCACAACAGGAGTAGCCCTACAATGACTGTCTCACAGTAGAGAGAGTCAGATAACACAGTAGCTGCTCAGTCTAAAAGGGTGGATGCCTCAACATTTCCAATCTGATGTGGAAGATAGGGGTGTTTCCTGGAGAGTCACTGGTCCTCTGTCCATTTTGGAAGCCTGGAAACATCAGAGAAGGAATCAACAAGAGCAGGAGGTATAGGCTAAATCAACTTGGCTTTGAAAGGAAAGACCATTTGGGTAAAATGAGAATAATCTTTGTGTGTACCTGCATTCCTGAGTGTGTGTGTGTGTGTGTGTGTGTGTGTGTGTGTGTGATTTTGTCTGTGCTGCCAACAGAAGTTCCTGTTTTCACCTGAGATGGATCTTCTCCAGCATGTAAGGCAATTAAGATACTTTCTCAACTTAGGCTCCCGCATTGGTTAATTTTAAGTTATGGCAAGTTGACAATTAACACCTAGCATTGTACTCCCTAAACAGTTGACTGCTTGGGAGAGCACTAGGACACTAGTCCTGAAGGCAATAAATAGTGTGTGTGTGTGTGTGTGTGTGTGTGTGTGTGTGTGTGTGTGTGTTGGAGGTGCAGAGGCGGTGGTAGGATCCTCCATAGCATTAAAAATCCTATAGTGGCTGTGTTCTGAAACCTGGAACCAGTGACACAGAACAACGTGTGGCACTAGGCTTCTTAGTAACGATGCTAGGGGGTGAATGTTCTAGTGGTTACTTTACCTTTAAATATCAGAGAAAACATAGAATGAACAACTGTGTCATCTCTCCAGGAAACAAGACACTAGTTTGTGGGTTACAGTGGATACATTTCATCCTAGAAAATAAAAAAGATATTTCTTTTCTCAGGATTAAAATCACAAAATGAGTGTGTCTCTTGACAACAGCTTATCCTGCATATCTGTGTGAATGGTCTCAGTACAAACTAACATATGTGAAGTGATGTGTGTGTATTTACAATTTTCCTAATAATGAACTCTTAGAGCAATCATAAATATGCAGTGACCACTCCTTAAACAGCGGTCCACTTCTTTCTATCAGACTATTAACTGAAAAGCAGAAGTACTAGGTATGGGTGACTTTAAAATTGAGGTTAGAAGAGGTAACTTGTAAGAATCAGTTTGGGACTTATAACATGTTGGCAGCAAGGATTAAATATTGTTACATTGAGCCTCTTGGAAATTTTCCTGGGAAAAGTATGAACAATTAAGATTTGAAAAAGCCTTGAAGTTCATATAAATTTAGCACAGAATGAAGTATCATGAAATCTGATGGCCAGAGCTTAAATCTTTCCATGCCTCATCATCCCTGGGCATCTACACCCTAGTTTCTGACATTCTCCAGAACACTGAGTCTTTGGACTCCTACAGAAGGTTGGTAGTCATCTACAGATTCTAAAAATGCAAAGGACTCTATGGCTAAGCATCTCCTCCTAACCCCTGCCTCACAACCAATGGGTAACTTATAGAAAAATGAAATAAGAATACTTCTGTGGCACAAACCAAAAGTTCAGCAATATATATTCTACTCCTGAAGTTGAGCAAAAGCAGGCAGAGATGGACTTTCCTGATGTTGGATCCTTGTTTCCCTTGATCTTTACTCATATCCTAACTCTGTATCAATCCCTTGGGGTAGTACTTTCCTAAGATAATGTACATACAAATCCCAGCTTTAATGTAATTTCTTGATGGCTTGGATCTAAAGCACTCCATGCTGAGTTGGCTGTCTCTAACAGCAAGAACACCAGAATGTCAAAGGCTACGGAGCCTGAGGACAGCTTTGTAAAAAATCACACCTGTACATCCGGACAAGTACAATGTTAACAGTGTAAGACAATCTATATCTCAACCAATACAGCCACCAGTCCAGACAGTGAGATGCAGAAGACTGCCTAATGGTAAACTCCCAATGATCTGTGTAGCTCAGAAAAGATACCTCCTGAGCAGCAGCCACACTGTGCTGAGCCTTCTCCTACTAGAACATTCAGAAGTTGGGGAATAAGAGAACAATACAGAATTTCCCCCAAAGTGACTATGTATTAAAATATACAAAACATAATATACAAAACCTCAGAGGCAACTAAATATACTGGAATGCAAGAAAGAGGTTATTTCTAGAGAAGTTAGGTTAAAGTAATGTCAAATTCAGTTACATATTTTCTTTTACTTCTGCAAAGATTTAAGTTTTTAAGTGTAAACTTCTATGGACTATGGTCTGTCAAAGTAATTTGTCCCATTGAAAAGAAAAAGAGGATAAATGGGTTTATTTCATTAATAGAAGTGAGGAGAAAACATAGGCTTAAATGATTAGATGACTTGTCTGTAATGAAAAACCAACCAGTTACTATAGAAGGACATTCCACATCAAGCTTCTAATCACATTAAGTCCAACTCAAACCTTGGAAACAATTCAGGACTTAATCAATGAAAGCAAGAATGCCACTTAACTGATGCTACCTCCATTAGTTGTAGAACACTCCACTATAAAAACTTACATGCCTCCCAGAATCCTGGGAATTAGGACTTTATTATCTGCGTGCTATGAAATATTTGGTAAAGGCATTCTTAGATGAAGGCTTTATTAATATAAAACAACTGAGAGTAATGATAAGCCAACCTTGCCATTTTTTTACATTTATTTATTTGTATGTGAAGGTGGGAGTATGTGTATCATGATACAAGGCACAGGAGACAACTTTTGGGACTGAGTTCTGTCTGTCCAACATGAGAGCTCTGGAGATCTAATCAGAGCAAGAGGTTTGGTTGCAAAGGCCTTTACCTGCTTAAGCATATCCCTGCCTATCCAGCCCCAATTTAAATTTGGCAAACTTTTCTTTGTATTAGAATTGCTTACAGTCAATTTTTAAAGAGATACAGGAACCTCATGCCAGGCCAAGGATTTTGAGTTCACTGCATCACACTAAAGGATATATATTGACATCTGTGTTTTCAAGCAAGATTTTATGCAAAACAAAGTCTGAAAAATCCTGTGAGATTTTGTCTAGTTTTGAAGTTCATTCAGTCTTGCCGTTTTCATCTCTTATCCTGGAGCCTCGGAGCCCTGCTTTGCCTCATTCTTCTGTGAATCCTCTTATCCTGATCTCCTTCACCATAGCATTTGGCTAAGCAGTTCTGCCACACCCTTTCTTTCCAATGTGATATCACATGTGACTGGGAACTAGGGTCACTCTACCTTTGGTTTATGCTAACAATTAGGTACTTATGTCTCTCTCTGTTTCATCTTACCCTGTGGGTATCTTTTATTCTCTTTGCTCTCAGGAATAAATATTGCCTCTCCCAAGTGGAAATCGAATAGCATACGGCTTGGAATCTTAGCTCCTTGCAAGGCGTGATTGGTTTGCCAGACTTCCCTTTTCAGATAAAGTGGGTTAGCCTTAGAGGCAATGCCGTCGTGACCTACAGCCTAGTTGGAATCATTTCTGAACAAACACTTGGCTGCCTCCTCATCACTAGCAATGGGAAAAAAACATGAATATCAAAGCTAAAAGCCCAATATTATGTGAAATCTAAAACTGCCATAATCACATTTCAGTAACATTGCCACGGAATTCCATTACTTCAAAGATATTTGGGGTAAAGTCGTGGTCTTCAGAGTTTTATCCAAAAATGTACTGCCTTCAGCTTGTACCTTACTTGGTAAGCATGAGTCACAGAAACACATCGATAGCTCCTTTACTGTACATACAATTCAAATATTTTTTTCCAAAATATTTTTTTCAGTAACAAGGACACTTAATTGATGGCTTTTAGTGTAATGTGTGACATTTGAGAAAGTGTAGCCTTTTGGTCTACTTTTTTTCATTCATGCTGCCTTGTATCAAAATGCTTAGTAGTTATGTTAAAAGGCATGAATTTTACCCAGTGGAGTAATACATGTGGCATAGTAAAAAAAGAAGTAGTGAAGAGGCCTTTCTCCATCTGTTGCCCATGTCTGTGTGTAGTGCTACAATTACAATTTTCAACATTTTTTCCTAATTTCCTGATCACATTAGCACCAGAAAATTTCCAAGTAAGACTATGCCTATCTAGGAAAATAATGTGAATAGTTTACTGTCTTTTAACACCTATTATGGCCTAGATGAACGCTTGTATGTACATAAATAGACTAAGAATCACTAAATTTTATAAAAAGGAAGGTTTTTTTTAATTTGAATACAGAATGAAATAAAGGTAGACTCGTTTTCTTAAAACTTACCTTTTCAATTTGAACCATATCGGCATCTGTGACTAGCTATTCATTTATAAACAACTCTAATTTAGTCATTCTTGTTCATCCCTATTTGTGTGTAAGTATATATGATGTGTGTGTGTATGTGTGTGTGTATGATATGTGTGTATGTGTACTTTTGTGTGTCAAAGTGGGGGAGTCAGAGTACAAATTAGGATGTTAGCTCACAACTTCTACATTGTATGAGCCAAGATCTTTTCAAAGGTTGCTTCTACATATATCAGGCAAGAAGCCCCAGCCTCAAAACTTCAAGGAATCTCCCTTTCTCTACCACCCATCTAGCTTGTAGGTGTTCTGGGATTTCATGTGTTAACAGGATGTGATCCGAGGTCCTCTCACTTCTGCAGCATCTCTCCCATCCTGCTATCTCATTGATGGGATTTGTTTCTAATGTCCCATTATGAAATACAATGTTATATAAGAATCCATATACCTACATATGTTTCAAAGATATTATGATAAACTACCCTCCACCCATACCAGACTCAGAGCCAGTGATCAATTGATATAGAAGGTAGAAAAGGTTTCTTGGTGTAAAATGAAAGCCCGGAGGTCTAATTGTTGCTTCTGAGTCCCTGCAGAATGAGGCTGTGTGTTTAACTGCTGTCGTCGTTGATGCTTGGTCAGCCTTACAAGACAGTACCAAATGGTTCTCTTAAAATACTTCTGAGCTTATTCTGATGGTAAGAATAATTTATCTCAATAAGTTTGTTTCTCTGTGGCTTTTCAGTCCTAGTATCTTAATGCTTCCAGGTTTCTTTTCAATATGATGGTTCAGAATCTATCTCTGTGACTTGACTTTTCCCTGACTAGTGAAGTTAAGCATGGCTTTCTATGTCAATCTGTCACTGTTTCTTCAGTGTGGACTCTATCCCCTATTTGTGAAAATTCTTTGCCAATTTTAGATTCTGTCTTAATTCACTTGTAAGTGCTATAAATATTAAATACTAGTCTGTAACTTGATTTTTTTAAATCATTGATCCAGGGCCTAAGATATGACATGGTAGATTACAGTATTGGTCACCAAGTCTTAAAACCCAAGTTTGATCTTTGGGACTCATAATGGAAGGAGAGAACTGATTTCTGCATAGTGTACTCTAACCTGCATATACCATTGTGCACAAGCACACACACACACACACACACACACACACACACACACACGTGCGCACACACAAATTATATACATAATGACATATACAACCTAATAAACAAATAAATAAACATAAAAACTCTTGATCCAGTGGCTAGAGAGATGCCCAGTGGTTAAGAGTACTACTGACTAGGCCGGGCGTGGTGGCACACACTGTAATCCCAGCACTTGGGAGGCAGAGGCAGGCGGATTTCTGAGTTTGAGGCCAGCCTGGTCTACAGAGTGAGTTCCAGGACAGCCAGGACCACACAGAGAAACCCTGTCTCGTAAAACCAAAAAATAAAAAAAAAAGAGTACTACTGACTGCTCTTCTAGAGGTCCTGAGTTCAATTCCCAGCAACCACATGGTAAGATCACAATCCTCTGTAATGGGATCAGATGCACTCTTCTGCTATGTCTCAGGATAGTTACAGTATACTTATATATGTAAAAATAAATGACTACATCATTAAAAAAAACCTCTAATCATAGAATAAGTACTGCCCTCATCTTTTTGGGACAGGGAAGGTCTCGTGACTTTAGAGACATGTTACTCTCTTAAAGGTAAAGTTCCCAACATTTTTCCCTATAATAATGACACTTAAATTGGCATTTATTCTTGTGAATAACCTTGATGTTGATGAGAACTTGGGAGAATAGCCACTGGGTGTCTAGGAAATATCTTTAAAATGTTGATTGAGGAGGAAAGTCTCACTCACTTTTAAAAGCACTGTTACCTTACACTGAATAAGAAAGGGAATGAGATGAAATCTCGAAGTTCTTTATTTGAGGGTTTTTGTTTTATTTTCTTTTGCATGGATTCATGGCCCATTTTAATTAGGTGATTTGTTTTATTGATTCTTTGTTTTATGAGATTTTTAGTAGTCTAAAAATTAATTCTCAATCAAAGATATGGCTGGCAGAGTCTTTCCAACTCTGGGCTCTTTACTTGGTTATATGTTTCTTTTGCGGTACAGAGCCTTTTCATTTCATAAGGTCTGATTTGCCAATTGTTGGGCTTAGCTTCTGAAAGAACTAATAGATCAGTTCTGATTCAGAAAGTCATCCCCTGTCTCTCTATCTATGCTTTCTTCTAGAAGTTTCAGCATTTATGGTTTCACATTAGGGTCGTTGTTACATTTGCAACTGGTTTTTCTGCAGGTTAATAGACATCAGTCTAAACACAGTCTTCTAAATGTAGAGTCTGTTTTCTCAACCCTATTTGTTGAAGATAATATCTTTTCTAAGATCAAAAATATAACTGATTTTAAAAATGCCAGTGAATATGTTGGAACAGAGGAACCCGCAGTTACTACTGTTAGTGGAATTGCAAACTGGTACAGCCACTCTGGAGAACACTCAGAAAATTAAAAGTAAAAAAAGGAATATGACCAGCTGTACCCCTCTGTCACATATACCCCAAGGACTCAATAGACATCTTCTCGGCCATGTTAATTGCTGCTCTTTCCACAATAGCTAGGAAGTGGTAAAAAACAGAATGTTTCTCAACCGAGGAATGGGTAACGACAATGGATGCAGATACATAAGGATACACAATGTATTCAGTTGTAAAGAAAATGAAATCATAAAACTTGCAATGTATTAGTCAGGAATCTATATATACAGAGAATGGCTTACAGACTGTGGTCCAGCTAGTCCAACAATGGCTGTATACCATTGAAACTTTCAAGAATCCAGCAGCTGTCCAGTCCAGGAAGCTGGATGTTTCGACTGGTCTTCAGTATACACCTGAATCTCTAAGAAGCAAGCTCAAATCCCAGGGAAGGAATATACTTGCTTGAGAGATGGAGGGAAAACAGGCAAAGAGAGAGCAAGCTTCCTTCTTCCAGGTCCTCTACATAGGCTTCCAGCAAAAGTTGTGGCCAGATTAAAGGTGGACTTTCTTACCTCAAAAATCCAGAAGTGGGTCTTCCAAAATTAAGAAAAATGACCCCTGACCAATGTGCCAATCCATTTAAATTTTAGTTAATTCCAAATATAGTTAACTTGACAAGCAATAAAAGCCATCACATACAGGTAAATGATGGAATTAAGAAGTATTATGCTGAGTGGGGTAACTGAGACTCTGGGAAGCAAATGCCACTTGCTTTCTCTTAATTTCTGGCTGTGAATATTTAGATGAGAGCTTAGAGATGTGATTACCTAGAGTGACCACAGAAACCAGGAAAGGAAATTGCAAAAATGGGGGGGGTATAACTTGGGAAAAGAAGGAGTAGTTATACAGAGAGAAGGTCAGAAAGAAAGGATAAAGGTGGTTTGAAAAAGCCATAGAGAAACATTGTTTTATTTTTGCTTAAAAATACATATATACCATATTTGAATATATACTCACATATGTAGAGATAGACAGACAGACAGAAAGATGGAAGGACAGACAGATGGACAGACACAGACAGACAGATAGATGCACACATACATATAGATGGTTTAAACGGAGTTAAGACTTGAGAGGTGAAAAATATCAATGCTCCATCCAAGAACCATAGACTCTGTAACAAATCCCCAGTGCCACGCATGGTAAGGCTCAAAAAGACCCAAAACAACTTATGCTATTGCTGTCGTCCTTAATTGCTTCCCAGGAGATACAAACTCTATTACTAAAGACACCACACACTTTTAACACAGGACTTAAAAGAATCGAACTAGAACTGACCAAGAAGCCACCTCCCTAAGGACTAGTTTCACAGTATCTAAAGGTGCTACGGATGCTGCTTAAGAAGAAAGACAATCAATAGGTCTATAATGTCTGCCAGAGCCTGACAAATAGAGAGGCGGATGCCCACAGCCAACTATTGGACTGAGCATGGGGTTACCAATGGAGGAGTTAGAGAAAGGACAGAAGGAGCTGAAGGGGTTTGCAACCCCATAGGAAGAACAACAATATCAACTAACCAGACCCCACCCCCAGAGTTCCCAGGGACTAACTACCAACTAAAGAGTACACATGGAGAGACCCATGGCTCCAGCCGCATATGTAGCAGAGGATGGCCTTGTCAGGCATAAATGGGAGGAGAGACCTTGGGTCCTGTAAATGCTAGATGACCCAGTGTAGCAGAATGCCAGGATGAGAAGGCAGGAGTGAGTGAGTGGGTGGGTGGTGGAGCACCCTCACAGAAGCAGGGGGAGGGAAGATGGGATAGGGGGGTTTCTGGAGGGGAAACCAGGAAAGGGGATAACATTTGAAGTGTAAATAAATAAAATATCCAGTTTTTGAAAAACATTAAAAAAGACTGCCTTAGGGTCTCTATTCTTGTGACAAGAACACCATGACCAAGGCAATGGGGGAAAGGGTATACTTTAGCTAGGACCTGTTAGGTCACACTCTATCACTGAGGGAAGTCAGGGTATTAACCTAGAGGCAAGATCTTGGAATCAGTCACTAAATCAGGAGCCATGAAATAATGTTTCTTAGTAGCTTGTGCCTTGTATTTGGCTCAGCCTCTTTTCCCATAAATCCCAGAAGCACTGGGTTAGGGATGATACCCCTCAGGGATGTAGGCCTTCCCACATCAAACACTGCTTAACAAAATGACCCACAAACCTGGGCCAGTCTTATGCAGGCATTTTCTTAACTGAGCTGACAGGTAACTAACACAAAGCCTGTGAACCACACCAATGACCAGCCTGACAAGACATCACCAATGGTACAATAGTGGCACCTTCACCTTATGGGTAGCAAATAGCTGTTTAACTGACCTTAAAGCCTTCTCAGCAGGATGAGATTTATGATTGATATTCTAAACATAGCCAACCACCTGTGGCTGATCAGGTCATAGAGGAGAAACTACCTGTACCTCTTTCCTAAGTCAGTATAATTTCTAATGACATTATTAACACTTTTCATTGTGCCTACAGGTAATTTTAGCCCTCACCCCTCAAACTTTTTGCAGCAGATGGAAGCCATCACAGAAAGTTATAACAGGCCAAACTGAAAGCAAGTGAACATGGGGTGCTCATATCTAATTAATACATTTATAACACAACTGCTACACTTACAACTCAGCTAAATATAGAAAGGGGGTTGAAAGATTGCTAATAACCAGAGGACAAGAACATTTCCTGAGAAAGTATGTCTTCTGTATATAACTGGGAAGCTATACCCATGAAATCTCAAAAAAAAAATATGACTGCCTACATAAGACCCCAGTTGACATGCCAAATTGGATAGGGGAAATCTCACAAGGCTCCTCTCCTGAATGAAAAATCACAGGCAATCAGTGCTGAGAGAAGGTAATTCAGTCTTCTCTATGGATGAGGCTCCTAATAGGTTCTCCAATTCCAAATGGTCAACTCTAAACATATGTTCATATGAGTAACTCTAAATGGACTCAGTGAGTTGTTGATATATAAATACACAAAGAGAGACACAGACACTGAGATAAACACAGACATTGACAAAGACAGACATAGAGAGAAAGAGAGGGAGAGAGAGGAAAAGGGGGGGAGAGAGAGACAGACAGACAGACAGACAGACAATCAGTCAGTCTTTGGTAGGGTTTTACTGCTGTGAACAGACACCATGACGAAGGCAAGTCTTGTAAAGGACAACATTTAATTGGGCTGGCTTACAGATTCAGAGGTTCAGTCTATCATCATCAAGGTGGGAGCATCTAAGCAGGCATGATGCAGGCAGAGCTGAGAGTTCTACAGCTTCATCTGAAGGCTGCTAGTGGAAGACTTGCTTCCAGGCAGCTAGGAGCTTAAAGTCCACACCCACAGTGAAGCCTACTCCAACAAGGCCACACCTACTCCAACAAGGCCACTCCTCCAAATAGTGGACCAAGCATATACAAACTATCGCAGAGTCAGAGAGACAGAGACAGAGAGACAGACAGAGACAGAGAGACAGACAGACAGAAAGAGATGCGTATGCACACATAACATACATCTATATATATAATTGAAGAGTCAGGAATTTGAGAGTGAAAAGGGAGGCAAAAGAAAAATTCAAAATGGAATAGGAGGATAGAAATGATATAAATTCTCCCTTAAATATATATTTAAATATTAAATATATATGATAATATAAATTATGTTAATGATATAACAAATATATTACATATTCATATATTTATGTATGAAAAATAGATATAAGTATACTACTCCTGAATAAAATTCTCAAGAAAATGAAATCTTAAATTTTGAAATAGAACGTGAGCTAAGCATACGCACTCACCGTTCTCTTCTCCCTGACTTCAGAGCTGCTCGATGCCACCTTGACTTTCGCCCCATGCTGGACTGTAACTATGAATTATGAGCTACCACAACGATCCTTCCCTGAGTTGCTTATGTCAGGACAGTTGATCGTGACTGCAGGAAGGCAACAATGCACTCTACTCTTTGAGGGCTTATTGATTCATATGATTCCAGTTTGGGGTTGGTTTTTATTTTTCCCTCTGTGAATAATGAATTGTCCAACACTATTTACTATTTATTTAGTCCTTTTGTGGTTGTTTGTGAAGGTTACTCTGGTATACATCAAACTCTCACAATAGGCTTGTTTCTGAGCTCTGCTTTCTGCTACATATCTTGATATGCTACTATCTATGCACTCACAGGAATAATGTCTTTTTTTTCTAAATAATTATGGGAAACTTGACAAAAATATTTAACCTAAATATCCCCAAATGAAATACTTAGTTCCTACTATTCACTAAAAAATATTTCAGTGACTATTTTTTGGTGACATTATGTACTGTACTGTAACATATGCTTTAGTTCTGATATCCTGGGTTAATCACAGCTGGCCAGGGGCCATCAACATGTGGTTAACTACTTTCTGTTTCAACACCTTTGTCTCTAAAATGAAGTAGAAAAATAGTTCTCGGCCTGCCAATAATCCATTTCTTTGCTTATTTCCTTCCCTTCACATCCCTAGTTAGAAGTTGTAACTGCTTATTTAGTACCTTATATAAACTCTAACTAGTTATCATTATATTCCTAGCATCTTCCATAGTACCTGATATATAAAATATAGCATTAAAACGTGTGTATCAAATGAAAATGTATAGATTACTATAATTTTAGAAATAGGTATTTTTTAAATGTCTTGGACTGAGCATGAAAGTTCATACCTTGAGTCCTAACATGCAGTATGCAAGTGGCTTTGTATGAGTTCAAAGCCAGTCTGGTATATATATGCAGATCAGCCAAGAGCTACTTAGTTAGATCCTTCCTTAAAATTTTTAACAAGTGTTAATAAATTTGCTACAAATGTTTGTGTCACAATTTTAGTGTCCTAATGTATTTTGAAGTTTTGTATTTTTCTACTTCATAATATATGTCATTATGACATGCAAAATAGTTTTACACTGCTGATGTACAAATTTGGTATCACATTTTTTTATATTACAGTTCTATAATAATTCAGAAGGTAGGATTTCCTTTTTAATTTAATTTAAAATTAAATTAAATGAGAATTTTACTGAAGTATCAGCAAGTATGGGAAACGTGAAATATTCTTATAACATTTCACTCACCTAGGTAACATCCTTTTCTAGTAAGCTATAAGAGAGAAAGGCATTAATGTAATGCCTAGTATGCTTCTCTATGACAAGAAAATTAGGCGAAAGGTTGAGTTTTCATATTCTCTCCAATATGATAACACATACACAACATCAAATACCCTGTGGCTTTCAATCTTAGGGAAACAAGCCATCCTTTTGGATTTCCGTGCTTCCTGCTTCCCAGTGGGACGTGTTCAAGTACTTTAACACTGCTGCTAAGTAAATGGATCATTGTTCTTCTTAATTATTTACCATTGATTGTAAATATCAAATTAAAATCTAGTAATGATTTTCAGTA
This sequence comes from Apodemus agrarius, assembly GCA_964023405.1. NCBI lineage: Eukaryota > Metazoa > Chordata > Mammalia > Rodentia > Muridae > Apodemus > Apodemus agrarius. The sequence goes on along the minus strand of OZ030021.1, from coordinate 37,641,328 downwards.
TTAAATCAAATTAACTTGAAACAGCCCAAAGTTAATGAAATCAAAATTTATTTCTAAGCTTCAGGATTCCTAAAGTGAGTGTGATCTTCAAAAACGTCCTCATTTTAATTCGAAATCTGACTCTTTACCCACTGCCAAGATCAAAGCAAATGTTACTTGTGTTTAATAAGAACACTGTGGCATTTCATCAAAGTAAGTGGGTGAAGATTATACAGCCAACTCTGTCACCTGACTAATTAGAGATCTGTCAATATCATTAGCATCTGCTTTCCTGCTGACTCCTGAAGTATAGCCACTTCTAGGTTGGCCTTTCCTGGGCCTCTCTCTCTTTCATCAGTGGGGCCCTTGACTAATGTTGCCTGCCTACACCAAAGTATGAGTCTGTCTGAAGTTCAAGATACTACACAAAAGCAAGCAGACAAAGATTTAGCAAAAGAGGAAAACAAAAACAAAAACCCTTGACTTTTACTAAGTATTAAGGGGTTTTGCTCTAGCGGCCAAAATCTGGTGAGATCATGTTAGCATACTATAACTTCTTGGGGAAGAATCTATTTCATTACTTTTGTTGTTGTAGTAAAATATATGAGCAAAAGTGGCTTGAAACAAAGGTTTATCTTAGCTTAGAGTTCGAGGGAGAGCAATCTATGATGATGGAGAAGGTGTGGCAATGGAACAGGAAGCAGTAAAATCTTGTTTCTCTCACACACAGGAAGCAGAGAGGGAGAGCAGGAAGCAGGGCAACACTGTCAATCTTCAGAGCCCACCTCCCAGTGACACACTTCCTCCAGCAGGGCTTTGCCTTCTACAGACCCCCACCCCAAGCAGCACTACCCGTAGGGGACAAAGATTTCAAATACATAACTGTATGGTGTGGGTGTGCATTTCTCATTCAGTTCACAATACGATTATAACTCATGAAAACCGCTTTTAACCTATTGATTCCATTAAGTCTCATTAGAAGGTAATAAAACAGATGAATCTCCACTTAGAGTGACTTTCCATGCCTATCCTTTTACAAAGATCATTGAGGGACTACAGGCCAGGGCTCCTGACTCTGAATTCAACATACTTACTGTCAGACTGGACTGTTGAAGTTAGACCCTGGTTCTTCCTTCCAGCCCAATGTTCCTGGAAATAAGACTCAGACTCTCTCCCTCTCTTTATATATATATATATATATATATATATATATATATATATATATATATATATATATATGATGATAGATAGATAGATATAGATATAGATAGATAGATAGATAGATAGATAGATAGATAGATAGATAGATATAGATATAGATATCTGTGTGTGTCTTAGTTAGGGTTTCTATTCCTGCACAAACATCATGACCAAGAAGCAAGTTGGGGAGGAAAGGGTTTATTGAGCTTACACTTCCACACAGCTGTTCATTACCAAAGGAAGTCAGGACTGGAACTCAAGCAGGTCAGGAAGCAGGAGCTGATGCAGAGGCCATGGAGGGATGTTCCTTACTGGCTTCTTTCCCCTGGCTTGCTCAGCCTGCTCTCTTATAGAACCCAAGACTACCAGCCCAGAAATGGTACCACCCACAAGGGGCCCTCCCTCACTTGATCACTAATTGAGACAATGCCCCACAGCTGGATCTCATGGAGGCACTTCCCCAACTGAAGCTCCTTTTCCTATGATAACTCCAGCCTTTGTCAAGTTGACATACAAAACTAGCCAGTACAGTGTGTTATTATAATTAATAATATATATTTAAATACCTTGGCCATATAGCTAGGTTCTACTCTGACTAGATATAAGAAAAATATCCAACTTATTCTAGCCTATATTCTTCTGCCAAGTAGCAGGTTACCTGTGCTCAGGTACCATGCATCTGTCTCATCACATCTTCCTGGCGAACCTCTAACCTGGCTCTATGCCAGAATTCTTTCTCTCTCCCGGATGCCCCACCTCAATTTCCTGACTAAGCCACAGACCATAGGCTTTTTAATTGACAGGTCATGTATCTATACAATACACAAGATATTCTCTCCACACTGGAGAGTATTCTCCATCTCTGCCTGGAGATGCCATTCAGTTTAGACTGTTGCATTTACAATCAAGTAAGGAAGTGCTTAGAAATAGGACTCAAAGATTTTTACATCATCGGTGACTGGCATTCTGTAGGTCATAGAAAACTAAAGTGAAATCTAAACTGAATTAAGTTCACATTTTGGTAAATACTATGTCACTTTCCCGAGCAGTTAGAGGTATGCATGTGTGTGTGAGAGAGTGTCTGTGTGTCAGTATGTAAAATATAGAAACTAGGCCATATTTTAACTGTGATATATGTAATCACTCACTGTTTCCATTTCAACATTAAAACATCATCTATAAGATACCTACTCTATGATAGTAAATAAAATAATTCTGAAACTATCCAAAGGACAATGATTAACAATTGTTTATGTCATGTCTGCCTTCTCTAGAACTCAATAGCATTTAAGTGTTCACCTTTAAAGGAGTATTCAGAGACAGTCATCAGGCTAAAGGCGATGCATTCAGTTGAATCAGGTTACTAACCCAGTTACTTAATAGTAATTAAATTAGTTTTACTTTCCCAATAACTCCTTGAACCCAGCAATAATTACTAAAAAATTGTATTCTACTACATCCTCAGAAAATAATACTAGCCATGGCAAAAGCAGCCTGATATGTTGCACCTGCATTTTCCATCAGGCAACTAACTTCTGGTACAGAGATTTCAAGCTCTAACATAAACATCACTAAATGCAGAACTGATACAACACACCTACAATTATCTCTCTCTTGAGAGCTGCCTCTAACACTCTACAGTCAGAGAGGTTAAGCAATTTACAAAGTCACACAGCCTGGGAAAAGAAGAGGCACGTGTTTCTGATTCAAGTTCATGAGTCATTCATTAGAAAAGCACCCACATATGTCTGAAGCTCCAGAGTGACACAACACAGGACAGCTTCATATTTTAGGTGCATTTTGTTACTGTGCCCTCTAGCAGTGGCACTCTAACTTAAGACATTGATGGCTCAGCACCAATGTCTTGTTTGGGTTTTCTTTTTTCCTTAAATCAAGGTTATATCTTTACAAGCTTGATGTTTTGTGTAGATTTGGAGATAACTAGAACTTGAAAAAAATAAATTAATAAGTATACTTCATGACTGGTTCCTGACTTATAACCCTTACTATCCAGTTCTGAAGCTTCAGTGTTACTTGCACTTGCCTGGAACAGTGATGGTCAAATTATCTTAGCATTCTCATATCTAATATTAGCCAGTCTCATCTTCAAGGTAGTTTTTATTTATTTTTCCTAATTACTATCTGAACTAATCTCAGATCTACCTTAGTTAGCCTTTAGAAAAATGTCATTGCTCAAGATTCTTTCTTATTTATTTATGAATTCATGAATGTGTGCATTACTTATTCTTGACATAGGGTCTCATATGTCTCAGGCTAGCCTCAAATCATTATGTCGTCAAGATGATCCTGAACTTCCAATCCTCTGACCTTTATTTCTAAGCATTTAAAAATATATATGTGGGCTACTATGTCTAGTTTATATAGTATTGGGTGTTAGACCCAGAGCATCATGCACGTTAAATAAGCACTACCCAATCTTACTTCTATCCCAACAACTTGCTATTTTAAAACTTGAACAAGAGGACTCCCAGATATCTGCTGCCACCACACATCACTGGCAAGCTGTAGAAACACAGAGGCCTGCCTACCACCATGCCACTTGACACAGGTGGGGGTAAGACACCCAGTGTTTCTTCTGTCATCATTCAATGCAGCATAGGAGGAGGAAGACATCCAAAGACCTGCCTGCTGCCTTGCCATGTGACATGGCAAAGAAGAACACTCAGAGACCCAACTGGGACCACCCACGATGCTAGGCATTATAATTCGCATGTATATGATGGACAGATGGAAGAGTAAGCAAAGTGGATTTAAACATTATGAAGAGAGATGGAACTGGATGCACAAGGGTGGAGATAAATAGCCTATTGTGCCCCCAACATGAGGTCATGGTGACGTCTTAGCCCATGCTGTCACTGAGAGGCAGGGCAGGGTCCATGACCATGCATCAACGGGGATCTGTGTTGATGTCCATGGCTCATATTACCACCAAAGGCCATGTGGTGGGGAAAAAAAAATAACCTTGTCTGGATTGCCTTCTGAGATCATGTAGATGTCCAAGGGCTATGCAGAGTTGTCCCTGCCCCTCGCTGGCTACAGGAATCAGCAGAGTAGGTTTGGCAGCATAGTTGAGCCGGCCGTGGTGATGTGGTTACAGGTGAGCCAGCCATGAGAATGTGAGCAGAAGGTAACTGAGCTCACCATTCATTTGACCTGAAGTAGTATAGGCACAGAGGTGATGTCCTCTTCATCTGGCCTCCTGCCTCTGGCCCCATCTGCCTGTGGTAGTTGGGAGAGCTGGTCCTCAGGTCATGAGAGCTGGAGAGATGACCCTGCCTACCCCTAGCTGCAGCACTAGGGGAGAGCAAGCTCTGAACCTTACCAGGGCAGCACGGTAGAGATGGCTCTGGTACTATGTGTGGGTGCAGGTGAGCCAGTCCTGAGGGCATGAAAACAAGAGAGTTGACCCCTGCCCTCTGCTGGCTGCAGCATTGGGTGAGCTCGCTGGAGAGTTTGCCCAGAAGAGTTGGTGGGCTGACCAACTCAGCTGCCATGTAGGATTAGATCCAGGGCTTCAGTTGGTCCACCAGAAAATCTAACTCATCTACGAACTGCTGGAGCATGTGAAGGGGCTAGTCCTTCATATTCAAAGCTGCAGGATTTCATTGACACAGGGCAACAACAGGATACACAAGGACAGCCCTGGTGAGGAACCAGTATTGATTGTGAAAGAGAAACCAGAGGCCTTGAGCCAGACCGTGATTCATTGCAATCATTTGCAAGTAAAGATGTAGAGAAAAGGATATACTGTGAAATGCACTATAACACACTATAGCTTTCATGATGGTATATTTCCTAATGCTTTAGGTTTCTTGTATTTTGGTTTTTGTCTTTTGGGGGGAAGGAGGTTACAAGATCAGAGAGCAGATACAAAAACATAGGGAGACCAGTGTGATTGGAGTGTGTGACTCGAAACTTACAAAGATTCAATACAATGTTTTTAAAATGTAACAGGAATAAAATAGAAAAAAAAGCTAAACTAAAAACATAAAATTAGGTCCTTCTCACAGAAGCACAGAAAAAAATAGATCACTTTCCCTGTTAACTTAAGTAAGTGGAATTTTCTATGCAGTGAGAACAGAATTAGTTTTCTCATAATCTTAAAAAAAAGATAAACACACACACACACACACACACACACACACAACCGATGTACCTTAATCTTTGATGACATGTGCATTAACTACTTTCCTTTCATAATGATAAAATATCATGACCAGGGAAATGTGTAAAATAAAATATTTAATGGGGTTTACAGCTCTAGAGAGTTACAGTCCAAAATGGTCAAGCAAAGTCATGGCAGCAGGAACAGCTGAGAGCTCATATCTCCAACCTAGGACAGAAAGCAAAGGATGCACAGAGCATGGTGGAAATCTTTGGAAAGCTCAATGACCACCCCCAGTAGCACACTCCTCCAGTAAGGTCACACTTCCTAATCCTTTTCAAACTGGTCCAAGTAGGATCCTAGTATTCAAATATATGAGCTTATGGGAGTTGTTCTCATATAAACTACCATATTATTTTAATGGTATCTGCATTATAAGACAGTACCATTGGCCAGTGCACAGACACAACAGAAGAAACCATGCTTCCACAGACATAGCAACTGAAATATATCCACAAAAGTTTACTAAGAACACACAGAAAGAAAAAAAACTTTAGCTATCTCTTGAAGACTTAAAAAAAAAAAAAGCCTAGAATACTAAACAACCAGAAAAACATTCTATGGGATCCTGTTTAACCATAGAGAAACTAGGATTTCCCTAACTTACATAACTGTGAAATTCTTCTCAAGATTACACCCAACATTATATTCCAATTAATATGCTGGAATGAATAATCTTTTAATAGACCTAAACATGTAACAGTATTGATCATTGAAAAAGAAGTTGAGAAAAAATAATTAGTTAATTAGAAGAGGTAAAGAAGAAATATAACAGCAGAAAAGCTATTCTAAAAAATAATATGAAATGGCCCATTCCCCATCTCACAAAATGATTTAAAATACTAAAAACTAAACAATTAAAAGACAGAAGACAAAATACCAGTTAATCTCCTTAGAATATTGGATAAAAGGACTCCTTTTATGCATAAGACTGAAGAAAGGAGCTGTAGAAAGCTTTAATCATCACTGAATAAACATTTAAATATCTATATAATATACAACAGCATGGGCCTCAGAGTGTGAAAGGGCAATTCATAGAAGAAAGAAAGATGATTGCATCAAATTCTGAAATTATGTTCTAGCCCACAGTAATGAATGCATGAAGATTTAGAGAATACAAAAATACCATGTTTCATTTTGGGGATTGGAAAAATTAGGAAAAACTTTAAAATATCCACTCAGGTCAAGGAAACAGAAGGACAGAAAGTCTCATCCATTGCTGGTAAATGTTACAAATTTTAGAAGTAAATTCCACGATATGCATAAACATCTAAAGTATGGCTTCCATATGTTCCAGAAATTTCTCTTCTAGCAATTTATCTCTTCATATCATATGTATACCTCCTGAGTGCTGGGATTACAGGCATGCACTACCACACTGGTTAACATACTAAGATCAGCACTGACTTCATGCGTCCCAGGCAAGTACCTACCCAGCTGAGCTTAGACACTTATTGCTAACAAAGCATGAAAACAAATATGTCTATAGTTGGCAAGGATGGTTAAGAGATTATATTTTGAAATGTAAGATTCTGTTTTGTTAAGGTGTGCATGGTACTGACCTGCAGAAACAAGCAAGCTGATCCTTATTCCCCAAAGCATGAAGACTTGGTATCCAGAAGATCATTAGCTGGAGGACATTGGAGACACTCCTGAAGCAAGGTCTCTTAGGTCTTTCTCTTCCATGATTGTCTGTCCTGTTTATCCCCTGAGAACCACAATAAACAGATTTTTTTTCCTCCAAGCAAGTCCTAAAACCTAGAATCACTCTTCTCCACAGCAAGCCACAGGATCCTGTCTTGAAGATCTGAATTTCATAGAGGACTGGCCCCACAGCTCAGAGGATGGAGCAAGAAAGACCAAAGAAAATCTGAACAAAAAAAAACCTTACTGCGAAGGCTTTCTCTGCTTCTTCCTATCATGTGACAGGATGTCCAGTCACATCATTCCTTTCTTCAGCACATCTGAGCACAAAAGGAGACAACCTTGTTTAAGATTTTAGTTCTTTATTTCTGAACTTGTATGCCACAAAGCAACGTTTGTTTGAGTTCTTTTTCTTTGGTGCTTGTTTTATGAGACAAAGTTTTGTTGTAATCCCAGCTGACCTAAAACACAATCGTCTGGCCTCAGCTTCCCTAGTACAGGAATTACAGGCTTGCGTTACCACATATGGGATACGTTTTTAAAAACGATTGTGTTGCTTTTCTCTATCTTGTCTGTGCTATGGAGCACATGCTATGCCCTTGTCTGAATGAGAAAAGGCAACAAAACATCCTATCTTTATAATGGGCTACATGCTTGTTCCATGGCATCTATATTGTAGCAAAAAGATCAAAATGAAATAAATATATAAGAAATTATCAAGAGACAGAGCTTCTATAGGTGACGTAGGGACCTGCTTGTCACTGAATTAGAAGTGACAATGTCACTAAGAATGCTGTTGGGCCTAAGATCTGGGTGATAAGAGTAACACAGAACAGACCATGATGAACCAGGAATTCTCACCTATCCTAAGTGTCATAGAAACCCACTGTGGAGGTATATTTACAATGTAATCAACATTTTAGAACATCACTATTATTATTGTATTAACATATTTGAGGGACAGAAATAATAAATATTATCCTTATTATTGTATTGACACATTTGAGGAACAGAAATAGAACTTAGGTGTATCTGAAGCCTCCTGTCTTAAATTGAAAAAACATAAAGAAAACCTATATTGAATGGTAATAGGGATCTGATTAAAAGAGGAAATATTTAAACTATATTGTACAAGGAAAGCTTGTCCTTGCTGACTGATTGGCCATGGATCTGAGAGAGAAAGGGGAATTATAAAAGACCAATGAGTTTGCTTTGAGGAGCTAGGAGGAATACTAAGATATTGACAGAGAGGAGAAAGGCGGACCGAAATTCACTATGGAGCACAGTTCTATCTTGACCAGTTATGATTGAGATGCCACCTCCATTTCCATGGAAATATCAACCGAAAGAATGCAGATGTGATGCTGGAGTTTCAGAGGGCTTCAGGTTCAACAAAACATGGCTTAGAATCACATAATCACTATCTGAAGCAAAACCCCAAAACATGGGCTGGGGTGTGGGCTATGTGCAGTTGAGGCCTGGGGTGCTTGCTTAGCACATTCAAGATGCTGGGTTCAATCCTTAGCTTGTATCCCTATCAAAGATCATGATTCCCCGGGGAAACATGAAGCTTCTTAACATTAGAGATTAGTCCAGGGGTAGGGGTTGAGGTGGAATGAATCCTGGTTCTGCAAGTTAGCATAGCTCTTTCCTGTGCCTATAAAATGAGAACAATCACAGTATCACAGCCAAGGTCAGTGGAAAGGTGAGTGGAGGTAACAGAAGCTTAGGGCTCAGCACTGTCTCTCCTACAGCACGGGGGAAGTGATCAACCACTGATATGAGTTTTATGATGAAACACGTCCACAGTTTTTAACAGAAAAAGAAAGTGGAAGCAACCCACACCATTTAAAATGATAAAAATTTCCCTTTAATGGGAGCAAAATCAGAACTCTATACACACTGAGGAAAAGAAATAACAGAAATCACTGAAAACTAGTATCAAACTAGTATCAAATTAGTAGTTGCGAACAGAAAGCCATTAGAGGAACTAAAGAAAGATGGATTTGATTTCAATTAAAGAATGACATAAGTCCCTAAGCCAGCAGACCCCGAGCAGACAGTTAAACGAAATGGAACATCAGAGTGTAGCTGCATGGATCTGAAAAAATGCCTTTCCACCTTTGGAAAATACAAAGTCTTGTGTTAATTATCCCACTTTCATGTAACATTTAGCACATAATAAATATTTACTACGGAGCTCTAAATTCAGACATAAGGCTTTGGGTTGTGTAAATTCCACCTAATTCCTTCTAGATTATAGCAATTCTCTATTCACATCTTCATTTTTAATACCATGTAGACCTAAGAAAATAAAGTAGTAATTGCACTACAGAGATGGAGGGAGGCCAGAAGGGAGAGGGGGATTCCCATTATCTTTGTTGTTTTATTAGGTTACTAGAGGGGTGGAAAGAACGCACTACTAAATACTGCCTTCAAAGTCTGTAAGGCCTAATGTAATTAGGAAAACCAATACTTAAAATCTTCTAAATGGTGCTCACGAAATGGGTGTAATTAATGGTCTTTGAACCAACATTTTAACAAGCTGATGTCAAATCAGGTTTAAATTCTTTTTCCTTTCTCTAAATCCATTGAAGACTATTTGTATTCTTCCGTCTGTTCATACAGAAAATGATGTCAGCCACATCAGAAGGTCATAAGAGGGACATAAGAACATGCTTTATGTGGTCACTCACCTGCAGGACCAACTGTCAGCTAGGACTGCCACCCTCCTCTTCCAGGACAGCCTCAACATGTCAGAATTGATGCTGAAGCTGGTAGGTCGCTTTCTCTTTGCCTCTTTCCCTGTTGAATACCTCCTACTCGCTCATCCCAAATTCCCTAGTTCTCAATACAAAATGGTATCTAACCTGCTCAGTATATTTTTCCATTATGGGGAAGCCACATTGACGTTAACTACTTAAGTAGTTATTTTAACAACTTCAAAATATCTTTCGGCTTGGATTTTTCTATGAAGAAAGGATTTTGTTTTCACCTCTTAGCTCAATTCTTAAAAAGAGTTTCTGGGACTATTAAGGATTCTGTCCTTATTCTGTGCTTTCGTGTTCTTCCACAACTGGATCTCATGAGTACCAATTTGCTAAATGTAAGATTGTGAATTCTGCACCATTGTGGGTAAGCAGGGAGACTACAAGTGTTTTAAGCATTTGAAAACCTGTGAATTTATTCATACGGATTTTTTTAAACTCTTCTCTCATCTGAGAGAACTTTTTCATGTGTGTCATCCTGTCCTTTGATCTGAAAATGACACCTGTGCAGTTTAAATGAAAAGAAAGCTTCTATCTGTATACCTGTCTAATTCCTGCCCATCTTGACAATAGGAAACCCATTCAGCTCTGGGTTCTAGTAATACCACAGAAAGGCCTGGATCAGAGCCCAGTGATGAGACTGCTTATTAAAACTATGTGGTAATGCTCCCACTCTGCATCCTGTGGTTCCCACTTGAATCATTTACTTGAATCATGTATAAAGTACCTTTCTATCTCATATGTGTTAGGGAGGTGTAGATCCTTTTGTTATTATTATTTAGTTATTATTTATTACTATTACTAGTGTGCTGGTATTATTGAGAATGGAAAGGCCTTCATTTGAATATCAAATACCATTTACTCTTAATATATGTTCACAGATATTTGGGCAGTCCAGGAGGTTTCATGATATAAATAAAAGGCCACATAAACTAAGACGTAAAAGATCTAGGCTTAAAGGTCAGATCTGATACAGTGCAAGCTTCAAACCTCTTCTCTCTGCTCTGAATTTTTTCTATTTGCAAATGGAGCAGGAGAGAATTCTCTTTCACTTGTTGCATGACTGTAAGGAACAAAGACAGTGTAGAGTTCAAGGGCAGTGGGATATAAGTCATGAGAAACAGAACCCCCAGGGAAACACATTTTACTCTTTGAGGAAGACCACTCCCACACATGCTCAATGTGGACTCTTAGTTTATGCTTCTCTCATGACCCAGGCAGAGGAGCCCTGCATAGCCCATTGTTATTTACCACTGGAACAGAGGATCATGTTATTTTGGGGATAAATACATTAAGGAATGTCACAGAAGTTGTCCTTATTGTAGAGGAATTTTAATCCAGCAACACAGCTGCTCTGGCAAGGGATCACACCCAAGGACCTTTGAGGTTATGTGATCTGGCTGGACTATAGACACGCCCTTAATTCCTAACAACAAAGGTAAAGTTAGTTTATAGAAGGAAGCAGCCATGTTTCAAAGTTACATTCACGTGAGGGGCAGACAAAGTGGCAAATCAGAGAAAGATTTGACAGAGTAAAGTCAGAGATAGGATATGCACCACTCTCAGGGGGACAGGAAGGAGAGGCAACTTTAGAGTGGGTGTATGGCAGTTTTAGCAAGGCAGGTTTACAAAGACAGGGGTCGGGGAGAGCAAGCTAGACACAGGTGAAGACAGATGAGCCAGAGACTGAGAAGAAGCCAGAAAATTAGAACATGTTGCTAAGTTAGTATGAGGTCAAGCAGAGTTTAGAACATATTGCTAAAGGTAGCAAGAGGCCAAGTAGAGCAATTCAGTGAGAAGCTGAGAGAAGATGGATTGAATCAATCAGCTTGGAAGAGTAGATTATAAGGAAGCAAGACTCTTCCAGGCTTAAAGATAGGGACAGCTATGACAGAGGGAAAAAATGCTCTGTGCTCAGCCCAAGCCAGGTACTTGCACAGCTTGGGTAGGGCTTTCATCTTAGCCCTCCTTCTGAGGAAATAAAATAATAATTTACTATACACAATGGAGTACTATTCAGCCATTAGAAACAATGAATTCATGAAATTCTTAGAGAAATGGATGGAGCTGGAGAATGTCATACTAAGTGAGGTGACCCAGTCTCAAAAGAATACCCATGGTATACAGTCACTGATAAGTGGATATTAGCCTAGAAGCTTGGAACACCAAAGACACAAATCACATATCAAGTGATGTCTCACAAGAAGAAAGGAGTGGACACTGGTGCTAGAATGGACCAAAATATCATTGTGGGAGAGTACAAGAACAGTAAAGTGGGAGGGGGTGGATGCGGGAGCAGGGGGAGGGAAAAGGACATGTGGGACCTTTGGGGGTGGGGAACCAGAAAAAGGGAAATGAATTGTAAATATAGAATATATACAATAAAAAAATCAAAAAAAATAATAATTTACATCCGATTAACTCAAAATTCTCCTTTTAACGCCAAGAATCTTTGTCCATCGGCCCAGGAAATCCTTAAAGGAAAAACTATCACAAATTGGCTCACAGTGGGAGGGGGAGGTGGACAATAGTACTTGGTGTAGTGTGCTCTAGGGTGTTTCTGGAAAGATGCTCACTTGACTAACACCCTTCTGAGGTCAGATGAACAATGCAGTAGCAACCCATTTGGCCAACTGTCCTATTACAGATTTCCTACACAATTCTTCCAACAGACAAGACACCTGGCAAATCACTTTTGTCAGAACAAATATATCCTAAAAATATGTTTCAAGGAAGCAGCATGACTTGAGACCTAGGGGTGCTGAAAGAATACCAGGAAGGAGACAAGACTGAAGTATTCTCGGAGTAGAAAGAATTAACATAAACACTTACCCATTCCTAGATATGGAGTCACTTCAATTGCTTCCTCCCGCTTTGGCTCCTTCCCACCCAGCTTCCTTATTCACAAAAGGAGAAAATAAAGGTGAGCTACTCCTTTTGGGAGATTTAGAAGGGTCAGCAGAGTAGGTGTCTGACTGTTCCTAAAACATTTGACCTCAGAGGACTGATGAGGATGGGAAGTCCTGAAAACAAGCAGAAGGATGAGCGTCATCACCTACAGTGCTCCCCCCGTCCGGGTCACGAGAGAAGCATAAACTAAGAGTTCACATTAAGTGTGTGAGTGGTCTTCCTCAAAGAGTAAAATGTGTTTCCCTGGGGGTTCTGTTTCCCATGACCTATATCCCATTGCCCTTGACCTCTACACCGTCTTTGTTCCTTGCAGTTTTATGACATTATTAATGCCAGTATATATTTATTTTTCCTTGTCCTAAAGAATTTTAATGTAGTTATGCGTCCTTCTGTATAACCTTTGGTTTAAAGGTCTAAAATATAAATGTTAGCCACAGAAGCTGGCTACTCTATGTTTGAATGAATTTGCTGTAATTTAGATTGGGAAGACACAAGTTGACTGACGCGTAATACATAGCATCTGTTGAGTCTCAGGCTTAAGATATTTTCAGGAAACCAAAAGTCAGATGTGTGTTTTCAAAGGAAGATATCAGAAAGATTTGAGAAACTGAAAATATTAAGAAGATAAAAGAGAAAGTAGCCCACTATTTGAAAATGTTTTCTTAAAAGAAAAAAGCGAAACCACTGCAAAACCACCAACCAAAGAATACACATGGAGGGACCCATGGCTCCAGCTGCATAGGTAGCAGAGGGTGCCCTTATCTGGCATCAATGGGAGGAGAGGCCCTTGGTCTGGTGAAGGTTTGATGCCCCAGTATAGGGGAATGCTAGGGTGGTGAGGTGGGAGTGGGTGGGTGAGTGGGAGAGCACCCTCATAGAAGCAGGGGGTGAAGGAATGGTATGGGAGTTTGCAGAGAGAAAACCAGGAAGGGGGATAACATTTGAAATGTAAATAAATAAAATAACCAATTTTAAAACAAGATAAAACAGAAGATAACCCATTTAAATAGAGAAATGGGATCTAGATGTACAAAGTATGACAATAAATGCTGCTTCATTTTCCTATGTGTGTACAATGCAGAAAAGGAATTGAGCTAAATTTTGTGTCCTGGAATTTAGAAGAAACATATGATATAGTTCATCCATGAAAGGATGGTGCTAAAACTGTTACGACAAGACATGTTAAATATGTATACAATTATTTTTCAGGAACCAAACCCTGGTATTGCTTACCAAACAATAAATATGTAAGCGTCCAAAAGTCTTCATCAGTTCAATAGCCTGTCATAAGAAAAACAAGGAAAAGCTGTCTGACCTCTTACAATGACAACTTTTCCTACACGATTAAAGAAATAAATACCCACCAGACATAAAACATTTCTGAGAACAGCTGGGTAACTTTATAGCCCTCTGTAACTCATGCTTTTAACTCTAAGACTTAGTGTCTGAAGACTTATAAAAAACGATGAATAGGCAAAATATTCAACAGCAAACATGGCCTCCTCTATAGCACATCATCCCATCCATCCATAAAGCACTTTATGATCCATGTGAACAGCTTAGACGCAGTCAGCCATTTAGATGTTAGTTAGCTAAAGTACCGAATGGCAATTCTTAAGATTCTCCAGTGCCTGGCTCTAAAACTTTAAAGGTGGCATATGGGAAAGAATGGATTTTCATAATAGTTGATAATAAAAATAACTAACTATTTCATTGATTTACACAGTATATTTCTATTTATGATTCAAAAAGAGGATGTTAGAACAGTTTTTAAGAGTATATACTGAACTTCATAATTAAATTTTTAGTATGTTTTAACTTTATCTTCTAAGTGTAGTATAATCCCATGAAATTCGTCATCTGCTAGCCATCTTTTTAGCAATGAAACCAGATGAGTGATGGTCACTTCTGTTCACCTTTGAAAGTGATGCTGACTCAGCTCTATGCTGTTATAGTTCTTCACAGATGACTTTATGCTGTTATAGTTCCTGATGGATGACAAGGGTCTGTGTGTTGATTGCTGCCTGATTTTCAGAATCATCTGCTTCCCTCATGAATACTTTTTTTTTAATAGGACAGGCCATTTAGCATGGCTTCTGTATAACAAAGAAGCATTCTGCAGCCAATGATGAAGAAATTAAATCAGCTCAGCTGTCAATCCAGTATTTATTTGCATCTTTACAGAATTTCAACACTTAAACTTATGAAAGGAAGAAAGAAAGAAAGAAAGAAAGGAAGGAAGGAAGGAAGGAAGGAAGGAAGAAAGAAAGAAAAGAAAAGAAAAGAAAAGAAAAGAAAAGAAAAGAAAAGAAAAGAAAAGAAAAGAAAAGAAAAGAAAAGAAAAGAAAAGAAACACTTTGAGTTGGCATAAAACTCCCATACCAAGCAAGGTCAGTGTAACATGACAAAAGACGACACACAGCACCTGGTTTGCTAGGATTAGCTGCTTCTTCCATAAAGAGATAATTTTATGTGTACCTGAAGGGAAAACTGAGCTGAAAGGTGGCATAGGTTCTGTTTATACGCTGGAAAGAATGGGGACATGAATTTCAGTATCAGAATAGAACGGGACCACCCACCACCCAGTCCTCCCAGAGAGACCAGATCAGGTCTAGGACTGCACAAAGCTGTGGTTGACTGGCAGCTAAGAAGACAAGGAATGACCCTGATTTGAACTTAGAGGAGATAAAAAGGGGAGTGGAGAGATCTGCATTCATTTACAAAATTAGTTAACTGGAAGAATCAGCCAGACCAGACTTCCTGGAGATTTTATAGCAGTGTCCCTGTGAACAGTAGAATTATCTTCAGACTGAATGCTGGTCTCTGGCTGGTTAACTGGTTGATACCATATGGGTATATAAACTGGAGGAAGAGATAAAAGAAGATGAGACCACAGATACAAAGAGAACCCAAGTGTTAAAGGAAGGAGTGTAAGAAGGAAGAGGAAAGCCGGGCGGTGGTGGCACACGCCTTTAATCCCAGCACTTGGGAGGCAGAGGCAGGCGGATTTCTGAGTTTGAGGCCAGCCTGGTCTACAGAGTGAGATCCAGGACAGCTAGGGCTACACAGAGAAACCCTGTCTCAAAAAAAAAAAAAAAAAAAAGACGGAAGAGGAAGAATAGAAGAAATGGGAGATGAACAGGATGGAAGACGGCTTGTGATAAGATTCAAGTGGAAAAAAAAACAGATTTTTTTTTTTTAAATTTCCTTACTTTAAGTATATACAATCTTGGAAAATTTTAAATGTAATCTTGGCTCAATTTTAAATATCATATAATTTATTCTCTAAAGTTGAAGGAAAGAGAGTAGCCAGAGCCTCCTCTCACATAGTTTTGATTAGAAATCTCCAAAGTTTTTACTGACCATACTTTTGGAAATGCCTTTTGTTCCAGGAAACAATCTGGAAAGTAAAGTAATTTTTATGCATAGGTGTATCTGAAAAGAAAAGGCATTCATTTCCTCCCATGCTCTGTAATTCGGATAGGCATTTGCTCTGAGGTTGCTGATTTGTTAAGCACCTGGGTACCACTGTGCACCTATAGAATGCCTTCAGCAAAACTAACAAGAAGTTTGCAGGGTAGGAACCGAGTGCTTGTGCTGTGACCCAGAAATATGACTACCTTTCAACTGTCTTCCTTCTAGACATCAATGCAACAGATGGAAAACATGGCTCAGGTCATCCAAGCAAAAATATTTTCTTAGCTACTTGCTAAAGTCCAAAATCTTAGTCCCATTCAAGAATTAAAACCTCTCAACCTAGACAGAAGGAGATTTTGACTTCCCAGCATAGGTCTTGGGTGATTCTAAATCTAGGCATTCTTAAGAATGACTGCAATCAGGAGCAGCTATAAAATATAAATCATGTGCTATTTTATTTTTCCATTTTGAGTGATATATTAACAAAAGAGAAATCTCATGCTGTGGGAACCCTGCAATTGACTTATAAGATTTAGACTGAGAGGTTTGTTTAAGTTGTTCATCAAACTGCCATTTGATCGCATTCAAGAAATCTATAAAAGAGTCAAATAGTAAACCCATGGGGACAAGTAGGCTTGAGAAAAACCTGGGACTCTTTTTCTGTATTAACAGAAACAAGAACCAAATGTCTGCTGCAGCCACCTGTGAACAATCCACGCTTGACATGGGACATGGAAAGTAGTCATTTGTTTTAGATTCTGTGGCTAGCACCTCTGTAGATTTACGGTAATAGAGATAGCAATTCATTTCCTTAGCTTTTAGTCCAATGGAAGTCAAATTCTCAGTTTATTACTGTATGACCTTTGCCATAGAAACCCGCTGAATACTCTATAAAATGATTTTCCTTTAGTTGTTCAATATGCTGCCATAAGAGATGAAGGACCTGAGAAATAAAAGGTGCTTTTCATGTAGTATCTCATGCGACATATGGAAATAAATGTTAACATTTATTTATTATATTACACATATCATTAATATGTCTGATTATAATATAATAAATATATTTCTATATCTTAGCTAATCTAAATATTAATTAAACTGTTCCCTAAATTTTTTAATATCAAACAGCTACTCTCTAAAGCTTTTTAAAGAGTCACCATGGGATCTGATTGACTTGATTCTGTTCAAAATTCAACACCTATAATTAATGTATTAAAAGACAGGAGACAGGAAGATTTTCATGTCTGAAGTTTATAATCACTTGGATTTAAATGGACATGACCTTCATTCTATTTTTTCCCCTATAAATGTCACATTCATGTAGAGATGGAGGGTCACTTGCCACCCATCCATGTGCTACCTATAAGTCCTGAAAAATAGGTGAGAGTGAATTCTTAAATATGTTGAAGCTCTTGTCCTCAGTTGTATTTTTAACCCTATAGAATAGTAGCATACTCTCTTTAATAACAAAGTCTCGTCTTTGTCTTCCCATGGTCCTCCAGGACAACAGAGATTGACAAGGCTCCTCCAGGTTACTGCCTCATAAAACTTTATTTGCTACATCTGATATGATATAGACCTAGAGATTGGAAGATGATTTTAGGGACAAAGATTTATGTTGAGAAAGTAAATCTGAAGACCCTAAAATGGGTAGTAGAAAATAAAATCTGAGACTAAGTATAAAGCCAGAATTACTAAGGCAATTACACATAAATATTATATAAGATAATGTGAATGTCTAATTAGATGTTAATACATCTCAAATTATCCTTTTAATAAATAATAGATTGGCATAATAGGAAAAGGTGACATTTGTTGTGTACATGTTACATGTTGAGCATTTATAACAATGCATAAACTTACTTCATACTCATTTTATAGATGGTTCAATTGATTAAAGAGGTTAGAAAATTTGCCCAGTGCTTGGTCGTGAAATTCATATTTGCATTTGTCTCATGGCCAAGCTTATCTTCTTAAGTTTTGCACAAACTTCTGTTTTCTTTCACATTGCATGCTTGTATACCTGTTCTGTTTGGTTACAGTATTCTCTCCAAGGAAGGCTGCAGACTCATCCATGGCAAGTGGAGGAGATGAATTTGCTGTCACCTGTAGTCATCGGGGCCAACCTTGCCTGGACATTTTCAAGACTCTTTCAAGTCTCTTGAGGCCTCCCTGCCTCAGTTGCCCTTAATACGGAGATAAAGATTGGCAGGGATAATGTTACATGGACCCACCTACCTGCTTTGTGCTGTGACTGGGAAGGTTCCCAAAAATGCTCATCCAGATGCATACCTAGCCAAAGGCACCAAAAGTAGAACTAAATGGTCATGGACCGCTGTCCTACATACAGCGTACGGAGAGGCAAGCCTGATGCTGACCACATACTTTATAGAAAAATGCAAATGAGAGACCCCAGAATGATGCCTGGGGATGAGAGAAATGTTTACACTGAAAAGAAACTAGTGGAATATTTCTGAGATACCAGAACACTTAGAAATATGGTAGCTTTAAAAGGCCAAAAAAAATTAATATGTCTTTCATTTTGGGGGAAATTAAAACATTTTTTGCATAGAAAGACTTTGGCTATTTTGCCCTATTTCTTCCATCATCTTTTTTCTGTTGGTATCAGGTAACTGAGGTACTTTATGCCTATTTGAAAACTGTCAAATCATGATTACACAGGCTCACAAAATATAGCTCAGACATGATTCTGATGATAAAGCATGCTTTCAGATACATATCAGACATAGACATACATACAAACACAGAGAGAGAAAGACAGACAGACAGGGACAAAGGCAGAGAGAAGGGAGGGAGGCTTTTCACACCCTCATCTGATGTAAATAAAATTTCACAAGCCACCTGGCCTAATTTGTCATTTTACAAAGTTGTAAGGGAGAAAGACTGCCAACTTTACTCCAAACTGTCAGGTTAAGCTGGCTACTAGTAAATGACCCCCTAAGACCAACTTTTCAAACTGTATATAAATAAAAATGTTTGTTTTGACTCACCTGTAACAAGATAGCAGGTGATATTATTACATGCTCAAAAGAACATGGCAAATTGAAAAAGAAGGAAAGAAAATTTCTATGTCACAGCTTTACTTTTGCAAACTGTTCAGACCAGATATGCTGGTAGTAAGAATGTAATACGTGGTGGTATGAATAAGCTTGCCCCACAGGAAGTGGCACTATTAGGAGGTGTGGCCTTCTTGGAGGAAGTGTGTCATTGTAGGAGTGGGCTTTGAGGTCCTATGCTCAGCCTCCACACAATGCAGAAGAGACTCTCCTATTGGCTGCCTTTGGACAAAGATGTAGAACTCTTGACTCCTCCATCACCAAGTCTGCCTGCACAATGCCGTGCTTTCCACCATAATGATTATGGACTGAACCACTGGAACTGTAATCCAGCCACAATTAAATGCTTGCCTTTCTAAGAGTTGTCTTGGTCACGGTGTCTCTTCACAGCAATGAAACCCTAAGACAAATACTTTACATTTCCTTTAAAAAGCCATTTGACGGTATTCATAAGAACCTTTAAAAAGGGTTATTTCCATTTCAACTATAACATGTCTCAACAACAACCTGTAAAAATAATCTTCAATGAAAGAAAGGAGAGAAAGAAATGTAGGAAGGAGGAGCAAAGAAAACCATTTTGATCCACAGGAGAATTTTGGTTTTGCTTGTGTTTGTTTGTGGTGGGAATTATAGAAATACCAAGAATTTTTAAAAACTAGCTAATAGCAGGCAGTGAGTCACTATGTATTCTATAGCATAAGCACCAAAAGACAGTAAAATATTTTATAAGAAGTTTATGATAATAGGAAGACATAGTTTCTGCCTTGTTAGCATTTTTAAACAAGATTTTAAATCAAACATATGCAATGCATGCTCATAAACAAACTTAAAAGTGTATGCTAGCAAATATCTTTTATATTATAATTTAATTTTATTTTTTACTTATTCACTTTACATCCACCTCACTGTTCCCCTCCTGGTTACCCCCTAACCAGGAAGCAAATGAGTGTCCCCCACTACCCTGGCACTTCAAGGTCTGTGGGGCTAGGTGCATCCTCTCCCACTGAGGACAGACAAAGCCCGGCTAGAAGAACATATCCCACTGACAGGCAACAGCTTTCAGGAGAGCCCCCGTTTCACTTTCTCCAGACCCACATAAAGACCAGGCTACATTTCTGCTACATATGTGCAGAGAGGCCTAGGTCTAGCCAGTGTATGTTCTTTTGTTGGTGGTTCAGATTCTGAGAGTCCCAAGAGTCCATGTTAGTTGACCCTGTTGGTTTTCCCGTGGAGTTCCTATCCACTTCAGGGCCTGCAATCCTTCCCTCCTATTATTCCATAAGAGTCCCCAAGCTCCATCCACTGTTTGGCTGTAGGTGTCTATATCTGTCCAAGTCAGCTGCTGGGTAGAGTCTCTCAGAGGAAAACATGTGCCTGTCTGCAAGCATAACAGAGTATCCTTAATAGAGTTAGGGAGTGGTGCTTGCCCATGGGATAGGTTTAGATTGGGCCGGTTATTGGTTGGCTGTTTCCTCAGTCTCTGCTCTGTCTCCTGGCTAACACATATCTTTATGGATTAGGTGGAATAAATCCTTCTTTGTTTTACCAATTTCCAAAAAAACGTCCATAGGAGGTTGTGAATATAGATGATACCAAGTCAGAGGGTCTGAGGAGGAGAAGGAGGGCCAGAGGAAGTTGGCTGAAGGAGTATTTCTTTTTCTACAATAAATCTTAGTGCATGGATCTGAAATTCCACGAGGATAGAAATCACTTAGAAATTTTGTTAAAAATACAGATGTCTATGACCAGAAATCAATGGCTAGCTGTTCTGAGCTGTACTTAATTATTATTTTTTTTATTTTGGAAAACATGTGAATTTGTACCTAAGATAATCAGTTAATATGAAGATAGTTTTTGAAAAATCACTTACTTAATGGCAGAATAATTTCCTGTCCGACAAAATGCATCTTCTATGACACAAAGCATGTCTCAGAGGGGTCTGGCCAGGCTGATTACATTTGCATTGAGAATTAGGAAGAATAAATATATTTAAATTGAATTACAAACTGGGGTGACATATATAATGAAAGCATGAGCCAGGACAAGGATGAGGAAGAGGTAAAGACAGAGAGGAAAAGACAATGAGGTAGACAGGTCACCACAGCAACCAAGGGGCAGAGGTATCTCACAGATTCCCACATTGACAGTAACCTCAGGGAATTTAGCAAGCCCACAATAGCCTCCTATCCACATTAACCAGGTATGTGTTGAGTGGCCTGGGGGGTAAAATTAGTATGCGGCTTCAGAATTTTACTTTGTAAAAGGATTCTAACTTGTAGAATAGGCATGTAGACCTCTAAGAGAGAGAGAGAGAGAGAGAGAGAGAGAGAATATGAATGGAAAAGAGTAAATAAATAAATAAATAAATAAATACCTGTCACAAGAAGTATCACCAAGGGCAATTTGTTCAGGAAATGTGGGACTTTTTTTGACCTATGAGATGGTAGGAAGCTCAAATAAAACAACTACTATTCTTGTCAAAATAAAAGTTTCGCTGAAAATTTTCTTTCTTGAGAGAGTTCATCAGTCTTACCTATGTTGCCATTATTAATCAGTCTGGAAGAAGAGGGCACTGTGATACAGAGAGATTCATGCTTTAATATCTATGACTTAAATTCCATCACTTTAACAAAGAGATACTTATTTTATTGCCTCTATAGTAATAAAATATCATCCTGTACCACTACCTTGTAGCAATCACATATGATCCGGATGTAAGTGTTCCTTATACACATCTTGGCTTACTCCCTTCTCCCTGGCAGAATTTTATATAGTGCTCATCCATTAGATTTTACCACACCATTTAGACACTGTCATAAACCCTGAAATGCTGGCATAGTATTATATTAAATACAGCATATACAAATTTAGGAGTTTAAAATTTTTGAATTTCTTTTCTAACAATTTCACTTTCGGGACCAAGAGGAAACCACTGAACTATGGGACTTTAAAATATGGGACCTGAACTATGGGACTTTAAAATATACTGGTAAGAAAGAAGAGTCATCGAGATTATATCTTAGAATTGAAGCAGTGATAGGTCAGTGCTAGGCTAAATGTGATTTATGTGAAGATGTTATGAAGACCATTAAAATTTAAAATTGAATACAGTAATCCAATTTCTAAAGACCTGGAAAGGCACTATAATTTAGCAGGGGTAAAACATTTTGAGGCTAAAATGTGTCAACAGAAACACAATTTAACAAAAGACAAAACTGTTGAAAGAAGATATACTAAGATGTTTTGTGTTTTGCTGGGTTTGGTTCAGTGCGATGCACTGTGGGGATAATAGGAGAAATGACTCTATCCCAGGGCAGCTACATAGAAGAACATAGAATAACAGGTTTCTTAAGACTGTTGTCGACAAGTGAAAGATAAATAAAGGGAGACTCACAGCTCTGAAGTTAGCAATGGCTAGCAGGTTTTCCAGATATGTTCTAAAAGGCTGGACAGGAAAAGAAAAGAGAGAAAGGGCGGTTTGACCCTTCGCTTGGGGCAGATGATTAAATGCTAACACAAGCCAAATTACTTTTGTCCGACAGGCTATCAGATGCAATAAGCCCTGCACTGGAAAGTAGAGAGCAGGCATGGTTAAAAGGAAATTGGATCTCAAGATCGGCAACCCAATCACAGGTAAACACCCTGACTTTCAGTAGGACTGTGCCTAGACCCTTCTTTAAAACTACTGCTTAGGATAGGGACCAGACTTGGGAAATTCCTGGCCACCTTTGAGAAATAAAATGGGTTTTCCATTAATATTTCTCTAGTACCATGGGCAGATATCAGGACTGATAAACAGTTCCACAGTTATTCTGGAATATTTAGAAAGGAATATGGGGAGCATCAGGACAATGCACACATGCGCACTAACAGCATGGAATGGGATTGTTTCAGGTAATACCCTACACTGGCACGTCAAGGCAATACTACACCCACAGTGTGACACATTCCAAAGCAGGGACAGAGGTCCTGCGGCTTCCGCCCTGATCAAGGAGTCAATGTAAGCAAAGGCTCTATTGATATAACATGTGATTCAACTATTAGCCCTGACTCAATCAAGTTATATTAAATTACATAAAAAGGATATTGAAAAGCAAGTACATCAAATTTCCAGATGACAAAGTGTTGATGAGATATGTAACTGGCTAAGTAAGAGGAAATAAATTTAAAAGTTCAGAGGATTAGGATAGTAGGACTGTGGTAGTGTTGGTTGGTTTTCCTGTTTCATTTTGCTGTTGTTGTTTTGTTTTGTTTTTATGTAAGATATTATACCAAGGGCTTTACACATACCAGTGAGCTTTTAAGCTTTTAATCACAAAATTATTTTCCTTGTCAGAAATTCATGTGTGTGTGTGTGTGTGTGTGTGTGTGTGTCCTAAAATTACTTATATAATCTAAATAATACATAGTATTTGTATATATAATTCAGGCTTCTAAGATTGTTTGCATAATTAATAAATGAAAGAAAAATTGGAGAAATTTGGTTTGAGAGCAGTTAGGTCCAAAGATAAGCAATGGAATTTGTTGAAGAATAAATAAATAACATCTTACAAAGCCCATGCCTTCCAGTTTGGCCTTACCAATTATGTTCACCTCAATTCACACCTGTATTAACTATTCCACTGAGTCAGACACTGGGGCAGTAAAGTTATACACAGTCTGAAATGTGACCCATGGGATGTATTATACTCCCCTTGTGTTATTCTCATCTCAGGTAAGAAAACTGGAGCTTAGAACATTTACATAATTAAGACAAAAGTCAAAGAGAGACTAGGTCTTGCATCTGATTGGCTTAAAGATACATACTCACTCTTCTCTAGGCCTCATAATGAGTGAGAAAAGACTCCTTCCCCCCATTTGACGGAACTCTATTTTAAAAGAGGACCCAAGAGAAAGCAAAGAAATTCAGGCAAGGGTGAGTGTGGTTCCAAACTACAAGTTATCAGAAGGGAATTGAAATGTGTTTCGTCTGATGGAGGAAACAGAAAAACCAGGAAACCATCATCTGTCACTTTCAGGGGCATGAAGTAGGAGATGCTCAGAGTGTAAAGGCATTCTGGCCTCTGCAGGGACTGAAAGTCACTGGAAAAAGAAGTCCTGATAGTATCTAAAAGAACATAACAATTTACAGGATTCAAAGTGTCTCCTTATGAAATCCTGCCACAAAGTACCAGGAAGCTTCTCTTCTGGGAATCAGAGTTAGAAATATCTATCTTGACTCCATCAGTTTATCTAACAGATAAAAGGAGAACCCACTGTGAGCCCATCCCTCGTCAAGTACTGAGACTGGTTGACCAGGAGATACACCAGGAGAGGTGTTTTTCATTATAAAGTGTCCATTGTGGGAACAACAAACATATAAGCAATAATGACTAAAGACATATTATTTGCAAATGCTGTGAAAAAAGAACCATGATGTCATAGAGTACAGCCAACAGTGGGAGAACTGGAGACAGTTGTTCCAGAAAAGCTTGACTAGAAGTTTGCATTCACCAATGGTGAATATATTTAATTATAAAGCAGAAGGGGCATCATCCATGGCTGGACAGAATTCTGGTCCAGTAACTTCATGCTTACTACTGTAGTCACAAAACGGTTCAGTTGGTTTTATAATGCATAGGTAGTTCTCTCTGGATGGAAAGGCAAGATTTTCACTCAGAGAGAAAGAGCATGCCTTCCTCTAATACTCCTGATTCGAAAATATGTCATTATCTTATTTAAATTTTTAAAAAGAAGCAGCAGAAGTTATTGATAAAGATGTAGAAGGCCTATGACATCAGCTACTAATGGGAGACTAGCTCGAATGATCTCAAGCTTTACCATAATTTTTAAACTGTTAAATAGAAGCTGTATACATAGTCACTCCTTGGCTTTCACTGGGAAGTGGATCTGGGACCTCTAAGGGTAGCACCAGCCATGAATACTCAAGTCTTTTACACAAAATGGCACAGCACTAGCATAGAACTTACACACATATGTACATCCTTTGATACATTTATCATCACCTGGTGATCGCTTGTAACACCTATAATAATGCAAATGTAAATGGTTGTTATATTACAATGTTTAGGAGATAACAAGGAAGTATAGATGTACAGAAAATGTGTGTGTGTGTGTGTGTGTGTGTGTGTGTGTGTGTGTGTAAACATCTAAGGATCATGAATCTAAAATGTCAAATGTGTAGCTAGGGACTGACTTTATTTAGTGCATACAACATGATGTTGTGAAATATGTATATACTGACAAATTATTAAATGATATTATCTATTGCTCATATGCTTATTTTATAATGAGAATAATTAAATGCTCTCAGTAATTTGTAGGTATATAATGCATTGTTATTAACTTTGTTTTACAATATATTTTTTAAGTTATTCCTTCTTTCTAATAATTTTTCAAAATTATTAAGGGAAAAGGGCATACATACAAATGTGCCATGGTGTGTAGAAGTCTGAGGACAACTGGGGAATTCGTTCTCTCTCCTTCCTTTACCTGAGTCTGGGACTCAAGCTCAGGCTTACGGAGCATACCTTTACCTACTGAGCCATTCCCTGGCCCTAAGTGAAGTTTTGTGTTCTTTGACTACCATCTCCCCGACTTTTTTCTACCTCTATATCACATTTACCTCACTTTTCTCCTCCCTGTTCCTAGGAGTTACATTTTTCTAGGTTCCATATAAGTAAGATCATGAGGTATCCATCCACTTGTGCAGGAGAAGGTTTTATGTGTTTTAGAACACGCACCAGCTAGAAGCCTGTGGATTATAAGCCTCTGTTATCTTTGTATTTTATTTAGTTATTTCCAACATTTTGTTCAAAAAGGCTTGTCAAGATGGACACTAACAGAACACTCTATTGCTGCTCCCAGCCAAGGCATACAGGAAGAGCACACTTCAGGTAGGAGGGAACTGCCAGTTCCGGGCCTGCTGCAGTCAACAACAAGCTGTGCAATACAAAGCAGGGGAAGTGTGCTGGAAGCCCGATTCTCATCATGTGTAAAGAAAGACAACCATGATATCTGCTAGACCAACTCAACCAAGCACAAAAACATAATTTAAGGAATCACACACACACACACACACACACACACACACACACACACAAAAAAATTACTTGAAATTTTAAATGTGTCAACTGGACAGATTTTCCTATAATCTTTAGCATGCTATTTCACTGGAAGAAGAAATTGAAAAGACAAAACTTCTCAATTTGCACATCTGAAGCCCTGATTGTTCTTTGAACAGTGAACAACTAGAAACCAAAATCAGTGAGAAGCTAAGGGAAACCATGAAAGGAGAGGAAGTAGTTACCTGAAGGAGTAGGGAAGGAGGCAGACATTGCAATTAGGAGCTTTATAAAAATAAACAGCAGGGAAACTGGGTGAAACCAACCAAATCGTGACAGGGAACATACAACCACCATCGATCTCTCAACATCTTTTCTGTTCCTTAACAGGCAAAAACTAGCTTGACACACGCACCCTGGCCTCAGCTCTGCCATAGTTCTTTGTCCCTATAGAGACAGGAATCTGTGGTTTCCTATAGGTCCCCCATGCTCCTCCATTCTCAGGACATTACTATCACGCTTCTTCCCTCCCTTCCAAAAAATTAGTAGCATAATATTGCAGACATAAACTTGAAGCCTTGGTTCTGGACTAAAAGAAATAGTTTTGCTTATAGAAAAACAGGTAGTTCTGCAGATTATGAAGAAACTATATCACTTCCCCAGCTTCAGGCGTACAGAGAAACGAAATGAAAATGATAAATTACCAAGTTTCAGGAGACTCGTGCCTGCCAAGTTTCCATCCCTCCTTCTTTCTTATTTTCTCCCCATAGAAAGTTGCCTGAAATGTTATCATTTCAGTGTCTTTGGCTCAAAAACCATATGCTTTTCAGAATACACAAATACGACAAAAACCTGTATTCTAGAAAGCCTAAATAGCACAATTCTTTTCAATTCAGTTTCTTTTGGAAATGAATAAAAATAAAATAGGGGCCGTTCTGGGATGTGGTTAGGAGAAAGCTGCAGGAACTCGTGGGACTTTGGAGCTCAGGCAGCCAGAGGAAGGATGCTGAGACAGTGTGTTCAAGGAAAGCCACGTAGAAACTTGGATGGGTTCTGAGAATGGGAATTTCTGCAAAGAAGCTGCGTCTACAAAGGCCAACTGCGGATGGTGCAGACTGCTGTGGAAAAGAGAGAACGGCGCAGACCAGAGAGTGATCATGTGATCTTGGGCCATCTTTAGCTTCAGAAACAGCCATTCTTGCTCACCTCTGTGTCAGACCTGATATCCTGGACTTAGCAGACTAGAAGCCTTTTGGGAAGTCTGGAGAGATAGCTTGGTGATTAAGCACACTTGCTGCTCTTGGAAAGGACCCAGATTCAGTTCCCAGCATCCATACGGCAACTTATAACCATCTGTAATTCTAGTTGGTTCAACCTTCCTAAGTTGTGACCTTTTAATATACTTCCTTATGTTGTGGTAACCCCAACAATAAAATTATTTTTATTGCTAGTTCATAATTATGATTTTGCTACTGTTAAGAGTCATAATGTAAATATCTGATATGCATGATATCTGATATGTAACCCCGTGAAAGGCTCATTCAACCCCTAAAGAGGTTACAACCAACAGGGTTGAGAACCACTGTTCTAGTTGCAGGGCATATAACTGCCTCTTCTGGTCTCCATCGGTACAGGCATGCACGTCATACATATGTATACACACAGAAAAAAAATACAGTAAATAAATAAGTTATTTAAAAAACAAAAACCAGAACCTCTCGGAGCGTATGAACTTAGTAGCCACTAGCTTCCACCAACCCAAAATCTAGAACTGTCTTCAGGTAGCATCTGAGCTGACATCTCTACATTGCTGTAATCCACCTCTCTGATGTCTCTAACTAATATAGATTTTAAATGTGTCTTGACTTTTGTTACAGTCTAAAAAGTTTGGACTAATCAAAATCTGTGTTCGCAGGCCATGGCTACTCAAAACGGGCTCTGGAACAAGGGGTCTCTCTCTTATCCACGTTGAGGAGAGAGCTGTGGTTTTTCCATTCATAGCTGTATTAGGATTTTAGGTATGAGAATGGGTTTATAAAAGGAAAGGATTCTGAAAGGGGGTGAAAGTATGTCAATACTAACTTCCAGAAAGTCATAATTACTCTGCAGGCAAGGTCATGGTGGTCTCCCTACAGAGAAATGAAGAACGGTAAAACTGGTATCCAGTCCTTGCCAGTTAGCGTTAACAGATATACACTATTTGGATGTGAACAGACAATCCAACTTTAGAAAAACATGTGATAAATCATCTGCTTCTACCCATAAACCATCTGAAATAAGATAAAATGATTGTGTGTGCTAATGCATTCATTTGTACAGCAGGATGTAGGACCCAGAGGAGACAGAATCGATGCAGTTAACATTTTCCCTCAGTCTTGAGCCAATTATCAAAAATTATTGCTTGTAAGAGAAAAAGGAAAATGTGCGTGGGGAGAGAGTGAGAAAAAAAAGTGATTCAGTTGAAGTTGCAAAGAGCAGAGCCAGTGGAGAGAGGGCGTGTGCAGAAAACAGTTCAGGAGACTGTTAACATACTAATTATATGCAAGGGCCAAGGGTGACCTAGGATTCCGGCAACTTCCGCTACCGCTATTGAAAGTCCTCTCCGGACTGTGCTTTTCTCACACATCCACTTGCCTCTCCTGCTCTGCAAACAAACTTTCCTTCTATGCAAGGAAGTATAGTTACTCAGTGGCAAAGCACTAAGAAAGGATCAGCGCTGACCGTGCTTTGGAAAATCAGATCACAAAACTATTAGCCTTGTGAAATTATGAAGGGTGAGGATGAGGCTTGGGGGGGGGAGTGTGCAGCCTGGGAAAGGCTGCTGGCATCAGTGGTATAGGAAGACTGCGTTACTCTGCTTGCAAAGGACGTACAGGCATGCGTGGGGAAACGGGATTGCCAGCTTGGCAATTCTATGAGGAATTTGACTAGCATGTTCTAAAGCAATTTTACAGCATTTTCAGGCTAATTTCTTAAAACTAATACGCTCCTTCTCCATTCCTATATGAAAACTCCTTTTCTGGCTGTCTTGGAAAGAACGTGTATGTGAAAGTGCCTGTTCATACTCAGATATCACAGCCTTGGGAAAACAAAGTGCAGAAAATTGTATATAATCCTCATCACAGGGCTCTAATTTCAAAAACGAAGTACAGACTAATGACGTGCCTATTACTTTACACATCTTAAGCTTGGCATTTGGTGTTCTGAGCCCCATTTCCCAGCCCACTGGAACAAATGCATTAAAAGAAAATAAATCATGATATCTTCTTCCTCTGACTTATAAATAACATTCCACTTAGTCAATTCAAATAAGGAAAACAAACTTTTAATGGCATCCATTTGCACTGTTGCTAATGACAACTCCCAAACTTTTAAGAGCATACAGCCTTGCTGTATATTTAAACAAATTTAATATGCTCCAGAGACTCCCCAAGGCATTTCTCTGTTCAGAATTCTTCATTATGAAACCATCCTAAAATTATGAGTTCTCTCATTTTCCTCCATCTCTCCAGTTGTCTTTCAGGGCTTTTTCCCCAGGACACCCCTGTTAACTGTGAACTTCGGATGGTTTATTTTTAACCCCTGCACTTGTACCCTCTTGCATTTATAGCACAGAAATGTGTCCTATATAACAAACCCATTCTTTTAGTTCCACGCTGGCATTTCAGACTGCGGCCAGTTGGACAGACACTTCATTCAGTCACTGACAGTTCATTCTGGCCAGACTACCGCAGCTGGGGATTAGAATTTCTCAGTCATTGAGTAGTTTTTTTTTTTTTTTCTTTCCTCCTGGAGAAAGATTTTCAGTCTTTTTTAAAAACAGGCTAATTTATCCCATATATCTTTACAGTGCCATAAGTGAGCTAACAATTGCCCAATCAGTCCCGTGTTCCTGTTACCAGGGAGGGGAAGAATACCACTAACAAAGAATAGGTCAAAAAAAGAAAAAAAAGAATGCTTGGGAAAGAATAGCCACAGTGATTTATGTATGACCTATTTTCTTCGAGACTCTCAACTTTCACTTGGGGATAGCTACCCTTGAAAAAGTCAAATACGCCTTTTTCAGCAAGAATACACCTCCCTTCAGCAGTTAATTAGTTTAGAAGATATACAAAAGAAAATGGGAATATAGAATAGAAGATCGCTGTTCCAATTTTAAATACCATTAGAAAAAAAAAACAGTAGATTTTCCATTCATAATCCAGTGATACCCATAAGAGCTTCCACCAAGTGCTGAGGATGACGCTAAGCCAAATTGGCATATGTGGAGTAGGAACTGTTTGAAACGGTCTTTTCAAACAGCACTGGGGTCCTGGGGCTTTACACTGAGGTAAAGATGATGAGAAAAGAGCACTACCCAAAGATTAGGCTAGAACCTGGAAGTAGTGTTTGATTTACTTGGAACTACATGTAGGATAGAAGGGCTAGAACTTCCAACAGGTGAGATGTCCTGTGCTCACAGGACTGAAAGAGTGAGACTAGGAGTGGGGGGTGGGGGATGGCGGCTTCTCTTACAAATTAAAGGAAATCAATGGATAAGCAGGGCTGTGTTTCAGAGACCACGCTGGTAAGAAAACAAGTCTCAGAGGAGTAAGGTTGAAGACAGGACTCTACGAGGCAAGGCCTTGCTGAGAATACCAAAGAAAGTAGAGTAAGTCGGAGTGAACATATGAGGGAAGAGCATATCTAGATAGAAAACCAACTGTATTGACGCATTCTATAGGAGATGCTTGGCCTTTCCTAGTGGATAAGATTGTTGCTCTCAGATCAAAGTTAACATTATGACAGAGAAGCCTGTTGAAGACTATGGCTTCATTGAAGTTAGAGAAGACCAGAAGTATGCAAGCTTTCTTACTATAGATCCTTGAAAAGAAGTCAAGTGTGGGTCCATCTCACAAGGTAACTGATGGAATACTGAGATCATAGAATAGGGAGGGTCAGGACGGAAACTAGAAATGGGTAGAGATATTCCCAGGGGGGATGGATGGGATACATTTTAGAGGCAAGGTTCAGCTAAGCATGGTGAGCTACGGAAAACAGTGGAGAGCTGAAGTTTTGAGGATGGCTCAGTGAATTATTACCAAAGCCCCTTCATCATCTTCTTACCAAGTATCAGTTGGAGTGTTTAACTTTGCCATTTAGTGACTGAGGGGTCCCTGGGGTTGGGGCATCTTCAGTGCAAAACAAATGAAAAGCACACAACAGAGGTTCACCTTAGGAGTATGGATAAATAACATACATGTTCTCCAGCTAACCAACACACAAGGAAAGGCTTCTTCCCCATACCCAACCTTCCTCCTTGTGATGGTTTGTATGTGCTTTTCCCAGGGAGTGGCACTATTAGGAGGTGTGGCCTTGTTGGAGTAGGTGTGTCACTGTGGGTGTGGGCTTAAGACCTTCACCCTAGTTGCCTGGAAGTCAGTTTTCTACTAGCAGCCTTCAGATGAAGACGTAGAACTCTCAGCTCCTCCTGTACCATGCCTGCCTGGATGCTGCCATGTTTCTGCCTTGATGACAATGGACTGAAACTCTGAGCCTGTAAGCCAACCCCAATTAAATGTTGTCTTTTATAAAACTTGCATTGGTCGTGGTGTCTGTTCACAGCAGTAAAACCCTAACTAAGACACTCCTGAAGAGCCTAGTCTGACACACTAGTCTGCTTTGGAATGGGAGAAGTGGAGCAAGTTCATTGGGTTAAAGGACAGAGCCTAAAGGGGGGAAAAAACACTAGTGACAGAGAAGAACCAAGGAATGATAAGAACCAGTGGGAAGAGTCAATTCAAGAGCAAATGTGAAGGGGTGTGCCTTCCCTGGGAGAGGATTGCAGTGAAGGGGGCTGATATGGACTCTCAAGGTGGCATTCATGGATTAACCTACTTGAATTCAGTTTGCTGATGCTGCCATGGATGTTCAAGAAAAATCAAAGGCACAAGTGTTTCATTTACCACTTTCCTGTGGTTGAAACAACAAAGCCAAATAATGCTAATGAATAAGACCAGGAAAGTTAAAACCACAGACTAAGATGCAGCACTAAGGTAAAGCACTATTATTGCTTTTCTTCTAACTTAGAAAAACCACCACAAGTTGTTTACATGATAAAGCTGCATTTTACATTAGTAGAGATATACAAGTAACATTCCACATAGATGATTAAGGAACTCATCAGAAGTGTAAAACAGACATTGAAGGCTGTCAAAAATACCTTAATACTCAGCTAGAAAAGTGCCAATTCGGTGTCACCATGGCTTCCCTTTAGCTAGGCACAAAATAGTCTTGTTTCCCTTCTCTGTCTACTGTGTTTGATGAACTGGTGGGCTGGCTTACATTTTGAGGTTACATTTTATTTCTTTTATTTTATTATTTTATTTATTTATTTATTTATTTATTTATTTTTGGTTTTTTGAGACAGGGTTTCTCTGTGTGGTCCTAGCTGTCCTGGAACTCACTCTGTAAACCAGGCTGGCCTCGAACTCAGAAATCCGCCTGCCTCTGCCTCCCAAGTGCTGGGATTACAGGCGGGCGCCACCACACCCGGCACATTTTATTTTTATTTAAATGGAAACTTCAAACTTTTTGTATGAGGGAGGGCTCAAGCTATAAAGCAGTAAAGTGATACATACAGATTCCAACTGTGTTGAAAAATATAGTCTGGGATCCCTGAATGTCACTTCAAATTGGCTGGCGATGAGGAGTGCTGTGGTACATAATAGGTCCCTAATTGATTTGATGGGAGAGAAGGGGAGGTAGGGACAGGAACAAGGCATCTGGAGACTGTGTTGTCTCTAACTTTAGGACACCATGGACATCAACAGAAAAATCCTCACAGAAGTACATCTCTCCTGTCCTCTCACTCTTGGTATCATGGTGCATATTTTTTTTCCCCTCCATTTAGCGGTTTAACCTGACACTCTTGAATTTCTAGAAAGTCCATTGGAGAGGCCTCTTACAAAGTCTCCTCTCAGCCAGGGTAAGGAGAGTTGTTCTGAAGGACTCAGTGACATGTCTTTCTCTGCTTTAATTGGAAAGAATAAAATTTTCCTGGCTTCATTTGAGTCTCTGATGAGAAAAAGTAAGAAAGAAAATCAACTCTCAAGACTACTTGATTTTTAGAAACATAAGGAGCTACTTAAATTGATGGGCTTGCCATTCTTAGCATGTGGAATAATTTTCCGGTGAGCTTCCGCACCTCTGTCGCCTAGGACAACAACACAATATGACTCCCCACAACATTTTCCCAACTTCTCCAAAGGAAGAAGATAGAAATAGTTATGTGCTTTTTGAACTGTTGACATTTTCCCGTCCACATTCACCACTACCTTTAAAATAGAGTCCTGTACAGGTGTTTTTGAAAGCAGGCTTATGAACTTAATAAGAAGCTTTTGAATGTCATATTTAATTCCTAAATATTTTATTCCTAAAAATTCCATATTTAAACCTAATCATTTGATTGTCACTGGGAAGGGTTTTCAGAAAAACTGAATGATTTAAGTAATTTTTTAAATTACTATAACTTGAAATCTGCCCAGTAATGGAAATTAGGTTAAACCATGTAATACCAACAAAAATTTTGGTTACCAATGCCTAGAAATAGCTTTAAAAAGTTTAAAACTATAATTCACTGTATCAGCTTCATAGTTCCATCTAATATAAATGTATCTTTATTGCAGGACAAGATCACTGTGCTTATGATGTATTCATGGGTAATAATCCTCCCAGAAATTACATGCTAAATGATCCCTATTTTATTGGTTTCAAGACACAACTACATTTTGTATAGAGTCTTGTATATACTATTACAATACATGGACATTAAGTAATAATGAGAACACATTGATTGGTTTCTATTAAATTTATGTGAAGCAATATTGTGGTTTATGGAGGGATTTCTAAGATAGCTGAACAATTGGTAATATTTATTTTTTGGTTAATTGCCCTACATAGACTGATGTCTGCTATAGATGCAGTTATTTCTTTTCTTTTATGCTTTTAGTAAAACAAATTTTTAAAATGTGTCATAATTCAGAAAGATTACTTCATAAGAAAGGGAACAAAAGAAATTATGAAAAGACAGAAATTACTGACTTACAATATCACATTAAAAGAATTAAATATATCACCTGGCCACACAATAAGTAAGATAGTTTCTGAATACAATAGGAAATAAAGGCTGGAGAGAAATTGATTTGCATAATAAAAGCTAAAACTGTCCCTTTTATCTAAAGCATTCAGTTAATAACCATAAGACGTTTTTATATTACATTATGTAAATAGTTCCTACAGATCTGACCTTTATAATGAATCTCTAATTTGTCCTGTGCCTTCACACCTTGTCCTGGTTACAGTGGCAAAAACAAGACCAAAGCCAGCTTTGCAGGGGGTAGGGAAGGGGGTAGGATTTAAACATCATACTCCATCATGGAGGGAAGTTGGGACAGGAACCCAAGCAGAAACTAGGAGACAAAGCTACTTACTCCTCACTATCTTACTGTTCAGCTAGCTTTCTTCTACAGCCCAGAGCCACATGCCTAGGGATGGTACCGCCCTGCCCTGGGCTGGGCACTCCATATCAATCATCAGTCAAGACAATCTCTTAAAGATATGCACAAGCCAGTCAGATCTAGAAATCCCTAAATTACGGCTTCAGATGACTCCAGGCTGTGACTAGTTGGCAGCTGAAGATAATTAGGATTTTATTTAAAAAAAAAAATATTGAGCCCATTTTGGGAATCAAAAAAAGACAGGTAGTTGTCTAAATGTATAGTAGGAAAGACCATGTATAAGAGAACTTAATGCAAAATCAGAAATTATTGGAGAGTTAAAAAGTTAGTTTAATCAATGGATTTCTAAAGGATTAGATAAGAAACCAAAAAGATTACTTATGTTTACTAGTTTACAGTAGTTTTTAGTACTAGCACTGTGAATGAAACTGATCTACATAGAGCACAAAACATATACATATAGGATGTCTGCGTAGCATCTGAGGCCAATAAACTTGCAAGCACCTCTTACCTTGACCACAACAGACCTTAAAGGTGATTTGCCTGGGTCAGTATAAAACATGGGCCTCCCATTGATACCTTGATTCCCTAGACCTAACTTCAACTCCTGCTGGCTTTCTCATTTCAGAATTATTGTTCTACCTTAAACTATCAATGCCATGTCTAGTTTACAGATAGAAATTTTACTCTGACCCTCTCAGTATCCCCCACGTTGACCACCCCTCTCTATGCATAGAGACCAGCTCCAGAATATGACTTACCAACATATGTAACATCTTTCAACAATAGAGGCTCAGGACAATTAAAGGACTTTATATATCAACCACCATCTAGAAAAAAAAATTTATTGAGAACAGGACTTTCCAATAGCCACATTTGGCACATTGTCTTCTTCTAGTTGCCAGTAGAAACATATGCCTAACTTCAATCAGCTGCTCTCGTACTGACTGAGAAACATGATGTCATATGCTCAAAACCATTCACGGGCATTTATTAGGATTCATGAGCCAGCATTTGGATGACTTTGAGGTGTGAGCTACTCAGGACTGAGAATGCTTATTTAATGATGCTTAACGAGTAAAATTGTAACTAATGGGAGTTTAAATGGATACCATAGTGACTGTACACCTCATTTCACTAGTAATACTTATTGATTTCGCCATGTGAAAACACATGAATTTGAATCCTTGAGCTCTAAGAAAGGTCAGCAGAAACATGAGAGCCAACCAGGAACCCAAAAAGCCACCCAAATGTACTTGAGTGAACAAACTAGGAAGGAATAAGAATTCTTTTGTCTATGTCCTTCAAAGATAAAATAAAACCAATGGAGACAATTAAAGTATTTGAAATACAGCCTATCAACAACTCAAGGTCATGGTCTAAACTGTAGGCCAAGTCTCCAGAAACAAAGATCCATGGTAATGACACATCCCTTCACGGGTGTTGCTTGAGCTACACTCCACCATTACAGCTGACAGACAATCTAACTTGAAGGACTGTTCCTTCAGAACATGCCTTTTGATGGGCTGAGGAGAAGCCTCCATGGGCAAGAAAGACTCTTGCCATGAAAGATAGTGAGCTGAATTCTATTCCTGGAACTCACTTGGTAGAAAACGGGAACCAGCTCCTACAGTCATTGTGCCTCCACAAGAATGTATCCCACCCATATAGTAAATAAAGGTGAAATAAAAATATGTAATCCAAAAGATTCATACAAAGAGTAATTAGCCTTGAAACAAAATCCTTGAATAACTATGCCCATTTAAAAATCCATCTCATTTTTAATGTGTTTTTTACATTGAAATAAAATCAAATAAAATTGACAGTGTGATTCAGTATGTTACATTATAGACACATACTCATGCACGTGGATAAAACATAAATATGTGAGTATGTGCTTGCCCTAAAGCATATGTGTATGTGTTACTTAAACTTCTGTTATATTTCATTGTTACATCATCTTTAATAGCAGTGTCTAACTCAACATCTGTGGTAGTATTCACAAGAATCTCACTACTCTGCTATGATATGGGCAGTGAAGCCTGTAGGACAAGCTTGCTACCTAACTGAAGTGCTAGCCTTGTACAGTCACTCCGGACACTAAGCTCTCTCCATCCCATGTATATGATGCCCTTCTTCTGTGATGGCCACTTGCAAAAATAACGATGGAAAAGTACAGGGAGACCCCATTCTGGATGTTGATTTTACAATCTGTCTATATGCCTCCATATTCACACTTCCCTTCCCACCCATACTCAGAATCCTCCCTTCGTAGCAGAGAACTGGGTTGGGGTGAACTATTCTAAGGACAGCATCCTAAAATGGGAAGGAGCAGATGCAGCCACATTTCTCGAGTGACAGCATTCCACAGCAAACAGTCTCGTTCAACCAGAATCTGCGTAGGCAGCTTCACATATGTATTTATAAGTTCCATGAATGGATGAGCTATTCCAAACTGCTTGTTCTTTTAGTATTTTCCCCTCTCTTCCCAAGAAGAAAGAGATGCTTGGGCCTCGGTTGACCAGATGGAGCAAACAATAGCACTGACTGGGCTATGATGACAGGCTCACCCAATTTCAGAGAGACAAACTTCCATCTGTTGGAACTGACCACAGATCTTTATCTTAGTCCTGCTTAGCCTCTGAAATCATTCAGTACTTATTCATTCAGTACTTATTCATTAACATCCAGAGACTGAGACCTCCCTGGTCAGTGCCAGACTCTGACTAATATGAAGTTTTATGTCACAATTTAGAGTAGGCAAAGTAGCTGAGGTCACAATAAAAAAAAAATACATGACATTGCTGTTCTTCCTATGGGGTTGCAATTCCCTTTAGCTCCTTCAGTCCTTCCCCTAACTCTTCCATTGGGGTCCCCATACTCATTCCAATGGTTGACCTTAAGCATTCGCATCTGTGGACAGCCATATTAGGCTCCTGTCAGCAAGTGCTTCTTGGCATCAGCAATAGTGTCTGGGTTTGTCATCTACAGATGGGTTTGGTCCCCAGGTGGAGCATTCTCTGGATGGCCTTTCCTTTAGTCTCTCCTCCACTCTTTGTCCCTGCATTTCCTTTAGATATGAGCAATTCTAGGTTAACATTTTTGAGATGGGTGGGTGGCCCTATCCATCAACCGGAGGCCACACCTATCCACTGGATATGGTCTCTATAGGAAAAACAACAATATCAACAAACCAGAGACACCACCTCAGAGCTCCCAGGGACTAAACCACCAACCAAAGAGTATTCATGGAGGGAACCCATGGCTCCAGCTGCATATGTAGCAGAGGATTGCCTTATCTGGCATCAATGGGAGAGGAGACCCTTGGTCCTGTGGAGGCTCAATGCTCCAGCATATGGGAATGCAAGGGTAGTGAGGCAGGAGTGGGTGCGTGGGAAAGCACCCTCATAGAAGCATGGGGGCATGGGAAAAGGGGTTTTTGGAGGGGAAATGGGGAAGGAGGACAACATTTGAAATATAAATAAATAAAATAACCAATAAAAAGAAAGAAAAAAAGAAAATACATGATAGACAATCCAAGTAAGGGCATGTCTACTGCCTTAGGAAATGGAAAGAAAAGAGGCATGCTGTGGTGGGTGTTGTGCTTAGTGATAAATCAGGGACAGAGGCAGGAATAGGACACAGACGTTCTAGTTCTCACCTATGACAATGCCAAGAAGTCGCACAAAAGACAAGTTTTATTGCTTATGACAGTCGCCAAGGAAAATAAGACACAGCAAGCATCTACAGCTTACGCCTTCACGGTTGCCAACACCCTTCCCACAATTGTTTCAAGCAACATCATTTGGTTTTAATCAACTCTTTCAAAAGCCACCCATCTTTTTCTAAAGTGATAATTGTCTATTATTCTCTATAAGCAAGTCCTTACACAGATTGTCCATGCTTGAACTCAGGAAGAGGAGGAGGGAGAATGGGGAGTAGGAGGGGGAGGAAGCAGAGAAAGGAGAGGAGGAGAAGAAGACAGGGAGGGAGAGGAGGAGGAAGATAAGAAGAAGGGATGTCTCCTCACTAGTCATAATTGAGAAAGTTGTCACTGGGAAAAAAGAAAGAAAGAGAGAAAGAGAGAGAGAGAGAGAGAGAGAGAGAGAGAGAGAGAGAGAGAGAGAGAAAGAAAGAAAGAAAGAAAGAAAGAAAGAAAGAAAGAAAGAAAGAAAGAAAGAAAGAAAGCAAGCCAGGGCTTGGCAGAACAGTGAGAAGAGAATCCTTTTGTGAACGGATGGTCTCCAAAGCATATTGGTTGTAGTATGCATTCAAAGACAGTTTAAAATTCAATGTAAAAGACAGATGAGGTTTAATCTATCTCCATAATGAAGGCAACACATTCAGTGCAAGATTTTCCCCTCTTCTCAAATTTAGGAAAATGCTATCGAAAATAGAAAATTGGTCTTTGAGGGGTGCTGTTCTCTGATTCTTCTGACACAGCATCTTTTAGAAATCGAATTAGGTGGAGCAGAATTCTCATAGCTGGAGCCAATGGTGGTGCACACATCAGCTGAATCTATGTGAGATCTGGGGCATTTACAGATGTGCCTCCTCCATTTGGGCCCTCTTAAACTTGCTTCTGAGAGTACCTCAGGTTGCCTACTAATGGGGCCATATAATGCAATCATTGTAACCCCTTGCTAATTGATAAGTGTTCCTCGGTCATATGGAATTGTGTGTCTGAGGGACAAAGTATGCAGGACACAGTGACAAGCATGGAGTCTGGAGCTAGGTAGCCACCATCTGGTGGCCATTCTGCCTTCTGAAGTACTGGAGCTGGGGTCCCTTACTCCTTTGAATCACCTCTTCCATGGGACTTTTCTGAGGTATGAGTGCATTTGTGTGTGCACAGAGCTCAGAACCACGTGACCTTGTGCCTAGTGCCTGTGTCCTTAGTGTGTCCTAGAGCAGGTTTTGTGTTTAAGAAGTCCTCAGCATGTAACTGCCAAAGTCCTATTAACATTAACTGATCACTTACCACTACAGAAATTAAGATGACAAGGGAACTTTGGGAATCAGATAATTAGGGTTCAAATTTAGCTGGTTGCAGGTTTCAGTTCCTCTGCATGTGACATGCCAATAACAATGCCTAATTCTGTAATGTTTAGTTACGGATGACATATTAGTTGGTGTGTGTAACTCTGTATTCCAGAGGAGCCAGCAAAGATCAGCTCATTAAAAACTCACTTCATATCCTCAGATAGAAAATATTTCCAAGACAGAAAAAAAAAAACTGGAAAGAATTTCCTCTTCCATTTCTCAAACAACTGTCCTCCAATCTGAGTTGTTGCAGTTGTGGAACAGAAAAAAAAAAAAAAAACAACAACCACGGTCTGGCCATACGAAGCATTTGAAGCTTGAAATCTGCTGCAGCTGTTACTTACCAAATGAGAACAATGGCTCTTATCCCACAGCAAGCAAACTGAATTTATCCTTCGTACATTTCTCCTCTCTTCCATGGTGGTTGGTTGGTTGGTTGGTTGGTTGGTTACAGGTTGATTTTTATCTTCTATAGGTCTCTTCTGATCTCTCTTCTTCCCACACAGATTTCGACCCCATACTCTGCAGCTGACAGTTCACCACTATCTTCTCTACATTGTCTTTGGATGACAAAATCCAGCATTAGTTAGCTCTTCTCTATATGTCTCCCAAATGGACCCAGCCTAAGCCATCAAGAATCTGACATATAACCAGGCGGTGGTGGCGCACGCCTGTAATCCCAGCACTCTGGGAGGCAGAGGCAGGCGGATTTCTGAGTTCAAGGCCAGCCTGGTCTACAGAGTGAGTTCCAGGACAGCCAGGGCTATACAGAGAAACCCTGTCTCGAAAAAAAACAAATCCAAAAAAAAAAAAAGAATCTGACATATATATGCTTTTCCATTCCATAGTAGTCTTTCCTCTACAAATCAAATGTGTCATTATGAAATTTCGGATAATTTAGAATATTTGTCTCATATTAAACTGTTACCTTATGATAACTGTATAGAAAAAATGAAACTGGTTATACAGAGTGCTGAGTGGAGCCTCCTGTCCACAATAATGCCTGGATTAATAAATCACCGTAGGTTAACTATAATCAAGGGCTTATGAAACTCCATGCCCTTACAAATGCACTGTGGCCACGTGTGAGAATAAGCCTCTTTAATTCTACGGTCACTGTATGCGCTTATTCTTTGCAGAGGAACAAGACTTAAAAAGGAAAAAAAAGTTTATATTTCTCAGTACACACATTCTCAATTTAGCTAGAAAGACTCTATTTTCTAACAATGCAGTGAAAAAAAACATCCTCATCTGAGATTTAACCCAACTTTTCGGAGTACACATGCTCTTTCTTTCTTAAGCAGATTCATGGCAAATATGCAACCGGCGAGCAAACAATCTCTGCCCTTAACCATGTTACTGATGTTGTGTATGTGTGCATGAATTCAGTCGCAAATGAAGTTGGAAAAAGTGCTTTGCAAATCCATTTTCTAAAAAAAAAAAAAAAAAAAAAGCGCCTTGGTTTGGCTCTCACTGACTTAATCCTCCAGCAAACCCCTATCCAGCCGCACTCACTTACTCCACCCTGTCACAGGAAGGGCTCCTTATTGTGTCTGTGCTCCTATAATTAAGGTTTTAGGAATGTGGGGAAAAGCTGCTTGGTGTATTTAATTAAAGTTAGTAGGGATTTAAAGCCAAGCAAGGCGTTGTCAGTAGTACTTAGCGTTTAATACAAAGAAACCCAGGTGCTTAGAAATCTATGCCAGAAGAAAGTGGAATGTTCATATACTTAGAAAGAACAATCCATGTTCCATTATGAGATCACATCCCCTCCCCACGAAAACATAAAATATCGGATGCTGAGTGACCAGCAAACACATAAAGCAAAGACTTATCCAAGCTGGAATAATCTACATCGATACTCCTGGGATTCAATTCTTCATCTTAAAAGTAAAAAGGAAATTGCAGTGATACAGGGACTAATATGAGAGACGAGACTAG
The DNA here is from genome assembly GCA_964023405.1 of Apodemus agrarius. Taxonomy (NCBI): domain Eukaryota; kingdom Metazoa; phylum Chordata; class Mammalia; order Rodentia; family Muridae; genus Apodemus; species Apodemus agrarius. Next base: position 37,599,601 of record OZ030021.1, on the reverse strand, counting down.
AGAACAAACAAACCAAAAGAATAGCTAAGAGATAAAAAGTAAGACTATCCAAACTCAAAGGCAACAGTAACACAGACAGAGAGATACCTGGATATGAGCAGAGGCAAGGTTGCAAGCACAAGAGGTAAATCCACAATCTCCCAGGGGCCAAATCTAGGACAAGTTTAGCAAATAATGGTAATGTAATTAGAGCAGTAGATTATAACAAAAGAAAATTAAAAATGAGCTCATATTAATATTAAAAGTTTTTAAAATAAGTAAATGGGAGAGGAGGGAATTCTGGTAAGAACCATCTCTGGGATGTAACCCAGTGAGAAGTCCAGGAAGAAAAATGGAAAAATGACATTTGTTTGAACACAGGTCAACTGTACATAAGGCTCTTAATTATTACAAAAGAGGACAGTTACTCATTTTTATTCAGCAAATTACGTCATCAATGACCTTATGTATAAGGTCACATTTGTTGTTGCTATAAGAAAATACCGGAGTCTGAGTACTGTATGGAGCAAAGCTGTTCATTGCTCTAAGAATGTAACTCAACATTTGATGCTCCTCTAAAATTCAGTTCTTTTAACTTCAAAATGTCACTGCTATAGTTTGCATGCACTTTTTCTCCTGAGGCTTCAGGTTTTTTAAGTTTAAAGGCAAATAGGACCTTTAAGAGGAAGGATCCGGAGGACCCCGTTATACCACTCCTGGGCATCTACCCAGAGGATTCCCCAGCATGTAATAAGGAAATAGGCTCCATTATGTTCAGAGCAGCCTTATTTATAACAGCCAGAGGCTGGAAAGAGCCCAGATGCCCCTCAATGGAGGAATAGATACAGAAAATGTGGTATATTTCCACTATGGAATACTACTCAGCTATTAAAAACAACGGATTCATGAAATTCTTAGGCAAATGGGTAGAACTGGAAAATATCATCCTAAGTGAGGATCACAAAAGAACACACATGGTATGCACTCACTCACTGATAAGTGGATATTAGCCCAAAAGCTTGGAATACCCAAGAAACAATTCACATATCAAATGATGGCCAAGAAGGAAGGAGAGGCACCTGGTCCTGGAAAGGCTCGATGCAGCAGTATAGGAGAATACCAGGACAGGGAAGCAGGAGGGGGTTGATTGGGGAACAGGGAGAGGAAAGAGGTCTTATGGGACATTGGGGGAGGGGGAACCAGGAAAGGGGAAATCATTTAAAAAGTAAATAAAGAATATATCTAATAAAAAAGAAAAAAGAAAAAAGAGGAAGGACTCAACCATAAGTGTTTAATTCATTTAGGAATGTGAACCTCTGAAGGGATTAAGGTTGTTCATGGGAAACCCTGAGTACATGCTCTGTATAAAAAATAAGACCAGCCCTTCACCCACCCCCTTCCTTTTCCACCATGTGATTAATGGCCCTCAGACACTACCCTAATATGGTACTGTGTACCCTGAAACCTTCACCAGAGCACTGCACTAGGAGGGAACAAAGTCCTAAGAAAAGCTTGATTTCAGGCTCCCAGAGTAAAGTACTGTGAGAGAAGAAAGCTCTGCTACCTTAAGCCATGTCACCCCTTGAGCTTCACAATGACAGTACTAGTAATTGAACACAGTAACTGAGTTTACAAAACCTTAGCAGATTATGACAGCATCAGTAGATAAACACAGTAACTTAACTTGTAAGATCTTAATCAAATGAGCAAAACAAACATCATTACCAATTTCCATGAGCTCCTGACACAACCAACTAGAATGGACAGAACCTCATAATCACAATACTCTTGGCAAAACGTATGTATTATCAATCTGATATTTTATAAATAATAAAGGAATTCAAAATGATATAGTCTACCAAGGAAATGGGATGATTTAAAAAAAAAAAAAAAGAGGAGGCAAAGGACCAAGATAAAAAGAAAACACACTTGAAATGTGAGAACTGAAATTAGAAATCTATTGGAAGTTTTTTATTTGTTATTAGCATGGATATTTTTGATGCATGTATTTATGTGCACTGTGTGTGTGCCTTGTGTCTCAGGAACTACAAGATGATGTGAGATCTCCTATAAAGAACATGTGGTCATAAGCTACCATGTAGGTTCTTGGAATTGAACTCAGATCCTCTATAAAGGCAGCCAGTGCTCTCTCTCTCCAATGCCTAAGTCATATTTAAAAAAAAATGCTACAAAAACTGTTAAAATAAAAATACTGACAGAGTACTAATGCAGTTTTGAGTTTACAGATCGTTGTACTGTGATTGAACATGTGTTGTCACTATGGGAACCAAATGAAGGTATTCAATAACTCAGTGTGTTTTTTAATTTTTAAAACAGGGCCTCATGTAGGCTATGCTGGCTTCAAATCTCAGTACAGCCAAGGTCAGCCCCCAACTCCCAAGTGTCCTGCCTCCATCACCCTCGGTTTTACAACCTGCCTTAATTCTAAAAGTATTCCAAAATAAAGTAGTTTAAAAAGAATTGCAAATAAAATCCAGTGGATAATACAGTAGGAATCAGGTAAGAAAGATTAGAGAAATACCTCCTCCCACACAAGGAGACAGGCTTGAAGGAAACAAATGAAAGTAAGGAGAGGTCCTGAGCCAATTGAGAACACTTTGCTAAGCTGATTAATAATGGAAACAAAAGGAAGAGTAAAAAGTTTTAAACTTGCATTTAGGGATCTAGTGCTCTCCACATGAAGGCAGTAACTTTACCACAAGCGCTCTCAAGTGTGTCAGATATTTCCACGCTATCCTTAGCTCCCTCAACCTAAAGGGGGCTCTGGTAGGGTCCTCCCAGTCCAGCTTGGTTAGCCTGTTCCCCATCGTTCCCAACTTAACTTAAATTCCAGGAACAAGAAGGTTACAGGTTGGCATTCTCTGAATCCTTCAGAGTCAGACCTCTCGCAACTCCACCAACAAAGCTTCTTAGATAACATTAGAAGTCTAGATTTCCACTGTGTTAAAATCTAAGGCTCCAGTTGGAGAGATGGCTCAGTGGTTAAGAGCACTGACTGCTCTTCCACGGGTCCTGAGTTCAATTCCCAGCACAACCACCTATGATGAGATCCGATGCCCTCTTTTGGTGTGTCTGAAGCAGCTACAGTATGTATGTGTGTGTGTGTGTGTGTGTGTGTGTGTGTGTGTGAGATCTTTTTTAAAATTAATCTAAGGCTCATTGATACCTCATCACCTTATCCTACTGTCCCTATGATGGATGATGGGAGAACCAATGTAATGCTATAAAAAAACAAAAAAAACAAAACAATAAAACAAAAACAAAAACACACCTTTGTGAGACAATGTAAATTTTTTTTTTATTTTTTTTACTTTTGCTCATGTTTGAAGTTAAGTGTAGACATCTCAACCAGGAAATATAAGTGAGGAATTGGGACTGGGATGAAGGGCGTATGAAGCTATGAGGCTGTGTGGGAATCAAGTGCCCTGAAGTCTACAATAAACAGGTGAGACGACTCCTCACATAGGAATAACAACTCAGAGTCTGGGAAGATTTTTCTAGAAATTAAGGAAAGAAAAAGAAAAAAAGAGCCAAAGAAAGCCTAGAACCACAAACAAGGGCATCTATTCAAGATCCCCCCCACAAAACCAGAAAAGGGCTGTTCCAGTGTGTGTGTGTGTGTGTGTGTGTGTGTGTGTGTGTGTGTATGTGTGTGTGAAACAAAGTTACAGTTGATTTGTCTTCATTCTTCTATTTCCTAATTTAGTAAAATTCTGCTGCTTGTAAAAATGGGATGTTGCCCACAACCAGCTCCTTTAAGTGCCCAGGCTCCCCCCCCCCCAGCCTGTCCTTGGAGGCGAGCCTAAGTTACTGCAGCTGGGCCCAGCCCTGCTTTCCTGGGGCTCAATTTGTAGCAGTCTTCTAACAGGGACGGATGTCGCTGGGTGAGTCCCTGCAGATTTGCACAGCCCACGCCATGTCTTCCAACTCCCAAAACAGCAGTAGCATCGACAAGTTCAATATACTAATGCACCATGCCTTAAACTAATTCCACTGTAGACTCAAAGCCTGCACTATGTCTCATTTTCCCAACAATCCCTTTTGGAGAAAATTCTGGAACTTGTTCAACAATGTGCTTACCGGCCTATGGGAGCGCTGGCTGTCATTTCTCTGTTCCCTCAGGTATCTGTGTTTGGAGTTCTTGGTGGTAATGAAGGCTCTTGAGAAGGCTTAAGTTATTCTTGGCTTGCACTGTTGGGGGGGCGACAGCATTGCTGACAGGGGGCTTCGTAATTGGGTGTCCCTGGGAACCACCTAAGTACCTCACTTTACGAAATGCATGCTTTTCCTACATGAGCATGAATCAAAAGAAGTTCTGCCTGGAAAAATCCAACACTGATGTATTTTTTTTAAGTCATTGCTCTCTCGACAGCTGTGAAGTGACCATTATGCTTTGTGGGTCTCAAACTCCTGGCAAGCACCCTCCAAAACGTTCACGAAAAAAAAATGTCACTGGTGTATTTTAAGAAGGCAAAGGATTCAAACGTACTCAATTCATGGCAAGGGAGAGACCTATAGAGAGCAGATTAGAAATAGAGAGAAGAGGGTCCCGAACAACTGCAACAGGGGCTATCCGAGGAACCGTTTCCAGTACATGGGATTTGTTCTACTAACTGGGCTGCCCTGTTTAGCATTAGTGGGAAAGGATGTGCCTAGCCTCACAAAGACATGAAGTACAGTGGGTGCAGGGGGTAGAGGGCATACTGGGGGGGGGAGCACCAGCTCAGAGAAGAAGAGGGGGAACAGGGTGCGGAAGGATTGATTGCAGGAGGGTGACTGGGAAGCATCCAGGGAGCAGGATATAAAATGAATAAGTAAAAAAAAAAAAATTACAGATTATTTTAAATATTTAAAAAAAGAAATAGAGAAGCATAGATGGCTAGAAATAAAATCCTCATACTTTTGCTGTTATCAAGCACTGCCATACTACAGCAAATGATGCTGTCTACAAGCAATCTATTCCTTAGGTCCATCATCTTTGCTGATTTAATTTTTACCCAAATGTCCTGCTAGGTGGCATATACAGCTTCTGAAGTCTCCAGATTCATGAGATTAAATCTCACTGGTAGGAACACAGATGCTCCACACTGCCACTACCATCACTGTTAGCAATGATAAGCACCTACGTGTAAGTCAAGTGTCATTCACTGCAGCTAAGGTAGAAAGAAGGCAGTCCTCAGGGACTGATGGAATGGGTGGTTCATGTGAGAGCAGGAAGGAGATCACCTGCCTGATATGCGGTGGGGGGGGTATATTCCCAGGGAGAAATTCAGAGTATGTGTAGGAAATGTGAGAAGTCAGATCTGTTCCAAGTCAAACTCTTCAAGCTGTCAGAAATCCCAGCTTCCCTAACAGTGTATATGGGTGCCTAGTATGGCACCTGCAAGGAGATTGAAGTCAATACATTTTTAAAAGTTTCTTTGGTGAGATATTTATAGGAACCATTATGATAAGATATCCAGTTTTCGAACCAGAAATTGCAAGAACACATCTGTGGATGAATAAATGAATAGCCACAGGGAGCTAATTGCCATTAACCAGGAACTCTTCTGTATCAATTTGAGTTTACACGCCTGTGAGACTTTATGAAATTACAGAGCCTCCTGGTTTCTAAGTTTAGCTGGGGGCACAAACTGAAAAACTCTTCTGTTCCAACCATGTAGAAGTCTACATTCGAAAGACTTACAATGTGAGCTCCACGGACCTGTGTCCTCCAGAATAAGTAGTAATGCAGATAGGAAATGACACTTTTGAAAGGACACCTCATCTGAGAATTGTGATATGCGGCTTATGGTAACCTGGATGGTGGCCAGGAATGATGCCAATTCCTAATCACTAGGAACTAAGTTCTGCATTATGAGGGAAAGGTATATTTGCAGACATGATTATTCAAATGCCCTGACGTGGAAAGATTAACTAGGATTATTTGATGGGCCACAAATTTAGAACCAAGGGAGACTTTAGGACAGAGCAAGACAGAGGTTTTAACTGAGGTGGATGGTTACCTATGAGCACTGACTTTTGAGTGGTGCAAAGGACAAGGGAAACTACTAGAAGCTGAAACAGTGGGACTCAACTTTACTTTGAGGCCTCCAGCAGAGCATAGATGTCAATATTGTGGGACCATTAGCAGCCCAGTCCATGATATCTTGTTACAGTTGTTATAGAAGCAATTTAATAACAAATAAAGTAAGAAATGATCTAAGAATGTCTACATCCCAAATAAGAAGAGGTTAAGGCATTTGAGTCGAGATTTTATCATGGCCTCCTTGCATCTCTCTCCATACCTCAGTTTTATAAAGCTTTGACTCTGAGAAGATGGGGACCCCTCTCTATTTTGGGCTCTTACTTAGGAAGACTGTACATCAATGGAAAATGCACAGGTATTTCTCATCTGAGCCAATTTCCAGTTGTAAAGTCTAATTCTAGTTTCCTTGATTCTTCTTGAGCCCAAGAGGCATAACTGGCTAAGGCCACTGAATCTGATTATCTTTACCCCAGATCACTCCAGCATGGAGGTTCAGTGATCAGAAAAATAATCCAATAAGAGCCCACCATGCATTCATAACAGAGTCTTAGACGTGTAGCATGGCATCAAAGGTAGCTTGGGCAAAATAAATTACTTTATTTGGAAAAGAATGTAGCAATATTCAATGTAAGGTTCTCTCTCAAGGACAGTAGAAATCTGAGTAGTACGTTATTTAAAAAGTTGACAACCTGTTTAGTAACATGTAAAGTCATAGTCCTGGACCTTAATTTGTTATAGATTCTTATGGTAATAGGCAGGTTACAAAAAAGAAAACAGTACTCTCACATCTAGAAAATCCAAAACAGCCAGTTGCTAATTTGTGAAGTTAAGCAGATCGGTATGATACAAAATGAAGATAGTTTTATAGAAAGATCAGAGAAGAAATAAAACAGTTCCTGATGAAACCAGGTGTACTGTATACCTGCCCTTTGAGAAATGAATTCTGATGATCCACACTGTGCAGAAAAAAACAAATTTCCTTAAAATAGTCTAGCCAAACCATTGAGCACATAAATAATAAGCAAACAACAAAGATGGTCCTAAAAAATTGACCCCAAAAAAGTTTTCAACAAAACAGTATTAGAATGCCAAAATCTAAAGCAACACACAAAGGAACATAAGATCCTTTCATTAGGAAAGTGTAGCAAAAAAAAATCTTAAAGTGATGAGTTCATACATGAAAGACAGGAGAAAAAAAACTGCAAAGGAGTAATGATAACTATGTCAAGGAACTGAAGGGACCATAGTGAAAGACATAAAGGAAAATAAGGTAACACTGTATCATCGAGAAGAGACTATTGGTGATATTATCAATGTCATATAGAAATAGCCTAATGGAAATTTTTGGCTTGAAAATTACAAACCCAAATTTGAAAATTATCTAAAAGGGATCAATAGCAGAGCAATTATCACAGCAAAATAAACTTTTAGGGGTCACTTGATTTTAAAAGCAAAGAGTAAAAAATGGATATTAGAAAATTAAGAAAGACCCAGAGAAATTAAGTTGTCATTGAACCAGTATATAATAGGAATACCAGAAAGGCAGGAGAAAGAGAAAGGAAAAATCCTCAGGAAAATAAGACATTTTTTTCCAATTTGATGAAATATATTCAATTGTGTATAACTAAGCCATGGACCAAAGTCAGGTTAAAGTAATACACAAAGTATACTATGAGAAACATCAAAATACCAATGGTAAGTCAAAGTAACTTTTACTAAAATTAAAGTTTTAACACAACAAGAAGACCCATCTCATTCAAGGGACACCAGAGTGATAAATAAGCACCCTGTCATCAGAAACAGCACACGGTAGAAGTAGGATATCACTGCTAAGAGGTGAAAATGTCAATCAATCTTTTATACCCAATACATTTATCTTTCAAAAAAATAAAGGCAAAATAAAAACATTTCAAACACATAAGACTAAACAAAATGTTGCTAAAAGCACTGGATTGCAACAAATACTGAAGGGGTCTCTTAAGAAGGAAGTAAGAAATGCTTACATGTTTAGGGAATGACAGTAGATATCTACATATATACTTTTCTCTTTCTTCTCTCAGTTACTTTAAGAGACACAAAATGTAGAGTACACTATGTCTCAGTGGAACTAAGTCAGCATAAATCTGTAAGACTCTTCAAATCTGGAAAGATTTTGATAAGGTGTATCTTCAAATTTGAAAAATAACCCTAAAAAGTAAAAATCCTCATTAAAGGCATTAATAGTAATTCACTAAAAAATATTACTTAATTCATGATACACTTTTAAAAGGTCTGAAAGAATTCATGCGCTGTAAAAGGAGATACAAATATAACAGTGTTTGGAGGTATGATATCATGGGTATAAAACTCTCACACTGTCTGTTCTTAAGTGCTCTGTATAACATGTTCATTCTGTGGCAATCATGTGATTAATAGCAGGATTTCAATGCTATTTTTGGACTTGCCAGCCTCCACAATTAAGAGCAAATAAATAGATTTCGATTATAGATATCTACTGTCAGATATCCTCCTTTGTAAAGCACAACAAAACAGATTAAGTGATGCAACAAATTAACTAAAACAGCAACAGAGGTGAAAAGATGCCATGTGACACATTAGAAATAAAAAATAAATGGTAGATACCTATACCAGTAACAGTACAAATAATATTAAATGTGAAAGGGTTAAAACTTTCCAATAAGGAGAAGATTGTCAGACTAGATTTTAAATAGAAAATAGGATTGAGCTATATATTTTTATCTATAAGAGACATGTTTTGTCGATTTTTGTTGTAAAAATAATAGCATGTTTACAAACACAAATTCAGATCTACCTTTTGATTATGAGAAGCACAGACACAATATTTGTTTTTGGAGGTGAGGTTTATTTAGCTCAGTATGATGGTTTCAAATCCATATTTTTAAAGCTGAAATAATTTTTCCTTTAGATGAATAAAACTCCTTTACATATACCACATTTTTATCCATTCTTCTGCTAAAAGGACTGGGTTGTCCTATACCATAGTTATTGTGAATGGTGTAATAATAGGTACAGATGTACAAGTATCTGTGTCATAGTGCCCCATGCTGACATAGATTCTTTTGGGAATAAACACAGGTGTGGTATAATTAGTGTGATATCTCTAGTTTTGATTCCTCAGTCTAACTGCCCACAGTTATATCAAATGGGCTACCTGGAAAGGAAGCTGGGGACGTATGGGAAGGTGGTGAAAAAGAGACTGAGTCCAAGACAGCACCTACTGCTCAAGGTCTCAAGGTTTAATGGAGGACTCCATATATAGAGAGGAGTAAAACCTTTCCCCCAAAGGCTGGAAACTTCTCCATAGAACCGGTTCGGTTGCTCCACAGGTGGCTACTGTTTCTCAGGAAGCTGCAGGTCCTTGAAGAACAATGGACTTCACCCTGGTCTGAGCACTCCACCCCAGGTGGAGGGGATTATAGCTAAGACAGGAGTTCCTCAAAGGCTGGGAAAGGAACACTGGATCCTTCTTTCCCCACATCCTCACCAGTTGTCATTTTCATTCTTGCTAATAATCCTCGAAACTGAGGGTAAGATTGAATCTCAATGCAGTTTAATTTGCATTTTTCCTGATGGCTAAGAATATTGAGCACTTCAAGAATTGAGCAGCAATTTGTATTTCTTTTGAGAAGTGGGGAGGCATATTTCAAGTATTAGTAGTCTGAAAATAATGATAAGGCATTTGTTATACAAGTATCAAACACAAGAAATTTTGGATGACTACACTAATTAACAAAACAGGCTTTCCAAATAAATTCTAGAGAAATAAGGGCATTTATAATAATAGGATTAGCTGGGCAGTGGTGACACATGCCTTTAATCCCAGCACTTGGGAGGCAGAGGCAGAGGCAGGCAGATTTCTGAGTTTGAAGGCAGCCTGATCTACAGAGTAAGTTCCAGGACAGCCAGGGCTACACAGAAAAACCCTTTCTTGAAAAAAAAAAACAATAAGATTAATACATGAAGAATACATACAAGCTATTTCCTCTAAAGAACACCGAGGAACCAGCAAGGTGACTCAGTGGGTGAAGGTATCTGGTGCTGAGCCCATCTGATAGAAGTGACTTCCAACCAGCTGTTCCCTGACTTGTAAATACATGCTATGGGCATGTACACACCTACACATACAAATAAACAAATAAGCCATAAACAAACAAACAAACACCTGAAGCTGAGCTCAGTGACATGGGCCTGTAATCTACACTACTTGAAAGGCTGAGGCAGGAGACCACACAATCAAAGACTGTCTAGGCTACAGAAGGAGGTCAAGAGCAGCCTAAGTAACCTAGGGAGGCCCTGTTAAAATTTTTGAAGCAATGGGTTCTGGATCTATGCCTTAAGGATGGAGCTCTAATCTGGCACACATAGAGGACATCTATAGAACCGGAAATTAGAAATTCATTCTCTAAATAGAGAAACAGAAATGTTTTCAACCAGACAGACCAATCCAAAAGAAAACAATAAAACAAGCAAATTGCTGAAGCAATAAATGAAAGAATAGCCATCATTACTGACTGTGCAGAAGTGCGATGGGAGGATCTCTATGATCAAATGAAAATATAAATATAGGATTATGTACATGATTTTCACGGGCCCCAGAAACACACAGACCTCCAGCCAACCTACAGGAGCAAAAGAGAATGTCTGAACAAACCTGACAGATAAAAACACCAAAAATAATCAATCATCAAAGATATATTTTTAAAAAAAATTTTTTTTCTAGGCAAGTAAAATGGTTTATCCAATAAAGGTGCCTGCAACCAAGCCTAACCAATGAATTTGATCCTGTGTTCTACATTGTAGGGAGAGCTGTCCTCTAACTCCACTTGAGCTGTTACATACACACACATACAAACACACACACACACACACACACACACACACACACATCTGAGCAAATCAAATAAGTAAAGGTACGAATATACTTTAAACATTTTAAAAAATTAAACAATTTAATTTCTATTTTTGCATGTATACATATATGCTCTTGCTTGTACCTAGCATAATGAACAACTTTCACAAGTCAAGCATTGGTTACTGCTGTGAACCCAGGCCACCTGGCCCATGAGATTTTTAGAATGAGCCTGTCTCCACCATGATCATGTTGAAGGATCCTTGGGATTGCAAGTTCATGACTTGCCACTTATGTTCCAGAGGTCAAGTTCATGCCTGGTTTACTGGGACGTTACCTACCACCCAGTCATTTCCCTAAAACCAAGAAGCTAATTTATTTTTAGTAAAAAAGCAAAATAAATAAGTAAATAAATAAGATAAAAAATTTAATAATTAAATTAAAATGAGGCCTAACTGGCTTTTGTGGTGGAAAAAGTAAGATGATTTGTTATTTCAGGCAGAGAGGAAGCTGCAGAGAATGGAATGAATACAAGAGTACAAAGAATTTGGGGGCATAATTCTCCTCTACCACACTTTGAACATGTTTTTTCATTATATATTTGGGTAAACTCAAAGGACACGCATCAGCGAGCCTGAGTAACCTCAGGACATCAGATGACAATGTGCCAGGACACTCTGATTTGCAGCATGTCCACGGAGGGGAGGCGATGTGCTCCAATACAATGCTAGTCTCTGAAATGCCTGTTCCATTTTATTAATAAGGAAAAACAACAAGAACAAAATTGAAGACCTGGCGTGCATTACACAATGTACAGCTGAGCCTCTCAAATGCTTAGCTAAGTCAAGGGAGACTTCACATTGTCTGATCTCATTGAGGTGAATGTTCAGAATAAGTAAATCCACAGGGACTGAAAGTAGATTAATGCCTGCCTGGGATCCCAGAAGGTGGGAATACTGTAGCGATGGCCAAATGGGCTGCAGCTTCTTTTAAGATAATGAAAAGGCTCCAGTAGGGTAGGTTGCTGAACTCCATCAGAGTATTAAAAATCCAGAATGATATTTTAAGTGAATTTATGGCAGATGGATAATATCTTTAAAAGCCACTTTAAATTACTTAAAAGCACAAACAATCTCTGAAATTTGGGGGAAAGTAAATCCATACAGGACAAAACAAAGCAAAAAACGAGCACAGTGGTTTGGGCTTCAGATTTCCTGAGTAGGATCTCTGGTCTCAGCTGATTACTAATGTTAGACAACCAGGGAGAAACGATCATGTCATGGGGAAAGTAGGGGTTGGAACTCACTTCTGGCCCTGCAGTAGATAAGGTCTTTCAGTTCAGTTACACCTCGGAGGGAAGGTGTAACTTAACCTTAAATACTTAGATACTTGCTGGCTCCAGGAACCAATGGCAAATCACATTAGGATGAAGGTAGAACTCATAAGAACAGCTTTGTTAGTTTAAAATAAAATGCACTTCATGTACATGGCTTATAAATCTTCGATCTAAAAATATGTACAAAAAAATGTGGCCTAAGTTACTATGAACCCAAGTGAGTCTCAAAACCAAACCAAAACAAAACAAAAACAAATTATCCACAAGTCAGAAAGCACAAGCTCATGTTCTAAAGGGACAAAACATGGTAAGGCACAATCTTCACAGAAAGAGAGGCAAGAGCTAAAATAAATAAACAGCACTCTCACCCTAGGATACAAAGCTATACACAGCAGCAAAAACTGATGTCATTGTTAACAGAACCATTAATGGAGCTCAAGAAGAAAAACCAATGCAAAATACAATAATGGTATCTTTTTTAAGTCATTCATCTTGTCATATAAACAAACAAAAATGAACTGCACTGCACTCTTATGAGTTGTAAGTTTTACTGCGTGCCTGATCTAAATACATTTTTCATTTTATATTGTTTTCTATAATTTATAAAAGTATCTAGGAAGGACTCCCAGACCTTGGCATGGAGAAATACCTCATGTGAACTGCATGGCAGCAATATACCACATAAGAAGAGTTAAGAATGCAGTAACAAGACTTTCTATAGGACTGAACAGCCAGAAAACAGCATGTGGTGATTTAAATGTCACTGACAATATAAGTCATCTACCGCTTCTCTTTTATCCCACAGTTCCGGGCACTACAAGCTGCCCTAACAATAAACCTTGGAAAGTAAGTTTAAGATTTTTTTTAACTTCTTCCTAATCTTCCTAGTCCTGGTATCCAGTAGCTATTCTTGAATACAATAGACATGAAAAGGAAACTTGGATTTTATTTTCTGCTCTCCTGAGACTCATTACCTTCTCAACACTAAGCAGTGGGAATGCTTACCCATTATGTTTGGTGGAATTTTGACCTGGAAAAGTACCTTCTCCTGGGAGGGTATCTAACACACATTAGGAAGGAATGAGCTGTAAAGGGCTTTAGCCAGGCAGAGCAGAAACCAGAAGGAATTCAACAGATGTAACTGGAAGACACTGACATGCAGTCAATGGAACATAGAGCCATAGGTGACTATGATATTCCTGGAAAACAATAAACCTCATCATTGGGAAGGGCCATTCCTTCACCAGTTTATATCACACAATAACAACCCAATTCCCCGACGCTGATACTTAGAAAAGGCAAAGATTTGTCATCAGAAAGCTTTGCTTTAGATTTGACTGATAGCCAGTTGCATATTATAGCAAGAAAGAAGTCAGAGGGCGCGGTTACCTTAATAAGGATGGTGCTATGTAAAAAAACCTGGATCACAAGGAACCAAACAGCAGCCAGAAGCAGGGATTTTTCTGCAAGATATGCTATATGCAGTTCCCAAGATGACAAATACTTGATTAGGGTCAAGTGTCTGCAGAAGACATCATGTGACATCACAAGCTTGCACCTGGCACATGGAGAGAAGGGGAAAATTCCACAGAGATGGAAGATAATATAGATGATGAATGTGTAGCTCAAAACTGTAACTTTAAAGCATATTAGCTCAGAAGCAGTGAATGATTTCTGAACTTGTACATTCTGTAACTAGGCGTATGGAAACACCTGGCTCTCCCCGTGTTCTCTGAATGACCTACTGAGAGTCTGACACTCGTGGATCTGTGGGAAAGAAGGGACATTGTTTCAGGATGGAAATTTCAGTGCTAAATCTCTATTTCTACTCAACAGATAAAATGAGAAACAGGATGCCATGCCACAGATATGCATATTGTGTCAGAAACCTCTTATCCATATCTCAGTTTACAAAACAAAAGCTTCATTAGCAAGGAAGAACCTGCAAACTCTCTTGAGTAGACAGAGCAAACAATCATGATGCCTTATACTACATATTTTTAAGAGAAAAATGGTACATGGCTTGACCCATGACTGGCTATGGAAGGCAAAGAGAGATCTTCTGACACCATATTAGGAAGAGATGTTCCTGATCATATCTGCCATGGATGATGAAGTTAACCAGAGATAAGCCCCTAATACTTTCTGTATATTGCTGTTATTGTCTAAATAACAATTATTCTAGTGAACATCAGTGGCCTAAACATCCTCCACATGGCCTTGCCTTTCTTAGTCTTCTTTTTCTTTAGGAAACCCTCAGGGGTGTCTTGGTAAAGTTCCCACAGCTGCTGAACATCAGATCTAAATGTATCCAAGTCAGTTTGATTTCAGAGCCAATATTGCTAATGACTGTGGAAAACCTTGACTAGTTAGTTCATCTCATTTTAGCTCTCTATCCAGTTTGACTTATATACTGTTATTTCTATTGTTAAGAGTGTAGATACTTAATACAGTTTGCATTAATAGGTCACCACCATAATATGATCACTAAAGAAATTGTGTTATTTGGAGCAACCAAGCACTGACAGAATATTTCAAAACAAATACTGAGACAATCTCCATCCACAGAACTGCTATATCAATTATCAGAATTATTTCAGCTGCAATGGGAGAGTGATCCTTGTGGACACAGAACCATGGTTGAGTCTAACAGACATCAGGAGCTCCCAGGAGGGTTGGAAGAGTGGCAATAACAAACGACACAGAAGCTGCTATCTTGACATCCTTTGGTGTAGTCCCAGGGGTAGAATAGCCTGGGACATCCTCTAAGCCAGCGGTTCTCAAACTTCCCAATGCTGCATCTCCTTAATACAGTTCCCCATGTTGTGCTGACTGCCCCCACCACCACCAAATTGTTCTCTTTGCTACTTGAAAAATGTAGTTTTGCTACAATTATGTATTGTAATATAAATGTTTTTTCAGAAAGCCTTAGGCAACACCTATGGAAGGGTCACTCGGCCACCACTCCAGTGGATGATAGGTAGACAGACAGACAGACAGACAGACTACAGATAAAATAAGAGTGGAACCATTGCCCTGTCACATAATTGAATATCTAAAGTCCCAAATCCCCTAGTACATCCAGCACCACCTTGCTTCTCTTTTCTTTCCCTCTCTCCCTTATATCTTTTCTCCCTCTCCCTCTCTCTCAATAGCAAGATCATAAAAGCAATAATTAAGTTAAAATTAGGTTCTATAACTAGTGAGAAGCTGAAATCAGATGTCAGTGGAGTTGGCTGAAAATTCTGTTCAGTCCCTTTTCTCCCACAGACAGCCGTGTCCTTGCTCTGTTGTTACACAGGTTTCCTGCTGTACATGTCCGTGTCCACAATGCCATAAAAGCAGAGGCACCGAGAATCCACCTAAGACTGATATGAGGACTTCAATCAGAACATCTGATTCTCCGGCCCATACATACTATTACTGATGCACAGTCAAAAATTAGTAATCTATTTTTTCCTTTATTTAGCTTTGCCACGTGTACAAATGTAAAATTGTACCTACAAGGAAGAGAATACGCCACAAACTTTAGAGAGCTGTGAAGACTATGTTTAGATGTCTTTGAAGGTAAACAAAGTAGAAAAGCTGAAAGGCTCATAATCATTCAAGCTATGGTGGAAATAATTCATCAAGGCAGGCAGTCACACGCATTCACCGTCGTCACAGTCCCTGGCATTACATGCTCTTCCACCATCAGCACAAAGCTACTCTTGCTCTACCTCTCCCTGCAAACCACCCAAAGTCAACCTAATCAGCCAACAACAGAGAGTCACAAATGTACAGGGGCTCATTATTCATTACTCAGAGACAGTGTCTGCAGTCCTTGTCCGTGATTAAATATTTAGTGTCACTAATGTCAGCAACAGAGAAAGGAAAACACTGTATTTCCTAAATGTCTGAGAAAGCCCATTGAAGGCTGCGAGTCAATCATGGGAAAGGCTACCTGATTAAAAGTGACAAAGCTCACAACGGGCTTCAGGTCCACTCCCTTGCTCTCTCCCTAGTAGACAATACTGAGACACCTGTGCTGGATTTGAGACCAAACTTGAAGTAAAAGCCATCATCAAGAACAAAGAAGTACAAATACTGTAAACAATACGCTTTCTCAGGCACTCTAGGTAAACGTGATGTGTTGTCTAGGACTCTGCAGGTGTGGGAAGCCAGGTTCTGTCACCCTTTAGGCAGATGACAGCACTACTTCTGCTTCACGCCACAACAAAAGGACAATGTGCCTCCATCCTGCTCCTCAAGGACAAAGCCAACAAGTATAAGAATAGAAACATAAGTTGGATGCAAAATCGCTTTAATAAGAAAAAGACACTTGGACTTCCAATCTCATTTCTTCAGTTAAAAGCTGGGGGCTCCATGCTTGGCTCTGAAATGTTGAGTTCACACATCCAAAGTATACCTCTTCCAGACTCAGCTGGGCTAGACTTGACCCAGACATCCAGAAAGTAAGAGGAGGATGCATTTTCATAATTTAAATCAAATACCTCTGCTCAATCTGCTGACTAAACTTTGCTCAGATTCCCAATACTTCTATATAATGGGAATATTAATTAATTAATTAATATTAATAAACAATATATCCAAACACTGTCGGGATTCTCATTACTTCATGAGCAGGCATCATTAGGTAGACTGCATCTCGTCATCGCGAGAGCATCACTCCACACACTAGAACTCTACAGTGACTTAGATTGTATGAGGAATTCAGCTACTCCATCCTGTCACTCGCATCCTTGTCTATGGCCTCACATCATCTCTCCGGACACAATGGACTCACACAAGTGGATCCTTCTCTCCATGAAGTGTTCCTATAGGTTTCTGATCACCTGTTCCAATATGGAAACCCTTCAGAAATGCAAGCGCATGAGCAGGAGGCATCATTACAAATGGTTGCCACGCTAGTCCAGCAACAATATGGACCAATAGTCAGCAGCAATATGGACCAGATGATAGAGCCCAGGATCAATCTCTTAATAAGTCTCCACTGTGTTCTGGCGGCCAGGTTTGAACCATTCCTCCAGGTTTCACTTTCTTATGCTGCTTGCTACACGGGCTGTTAATTTTCCCTGACCCTTATAACCAGTCCTATTTTTAGAGATAAAAATAAATCACTTGCAGTTATCTGAGAAGCATGCCTATAAAAATTAATAAATGTATCTGTAACTCAATTTTCTGAAACTGAATCATTTTTCTAGAATCTTCCTGGAGTCCATGAAGGTCGGATAGCACACAGTTTTGAATGCACATAGCTATTGTCTGAGCCTAAAATGCCTTGAAACCTCACACACACAATGTTCCAATAGAGGAAAAGTGATTCAAAAATACAGTTCCGCTAACTATGAGGTCTTATTTTTATCACATATGTGGCTTATTTTGAAATAAGAACAGCAGAACTAGAACCACATATAGGGTAAATGTAAATGAGTACTAGTTATTAAATGAACATTTTATAATTTGTATACATGCAAATAAAGGAGCTGAGTGAACTTAGCATAGCAGCATTAAATGCACACTTGTTAAATATCACTTAGAAATCCACCTTTCTCATAATACTGAGCACTACAAGGAATGAGGTTTTTCACTGAAGGATCGTTAATACATTTACATTTTAAATTATGTCCCTCAGGGAGCCTAGGGAAAGTGATTATTTTTTATTTTAAGTGCCATTTGGTATTCCTTCAACTGCTCCATCTCTGTTGGTCAAGGCTCGATAAAGGTCAGGAAATGAAAACCATCCAATGACAACGATATAGAAGTCACGAACTGAGAGCGACACACAACTACTTACCTCATGAATTGGCTGAAGAGGGAAGAAGCATGGGAGACGGCTCCCTTGCCAAGAGAATTAAACAAAGTACCATCTTGCTTCAGATCTGCTTTTGTTTTCCTGAGCTGTGGAATAAAGGTGTTTGAGTACAAAAGACACCCTACAGTCAAAATGAAAGCTCACTCCTTCAAAGAGGAAGTTTCTCTAATGGCTTTTTAATTGTGCTGGGTTGCTCTTGCCAAAGAACCTCTATTGTTCCACTGAAACAGAAACCCTGTTTCAGAAACAGACAGGTTCTCTTCAGAAAAAAAAAAAAAAAAAGTGTATTCAATATGACCCATTGCCTGGGCTGTTTTTGCCCCAGGGTCCAGCCTCGAACCTGAATGGAGTCTTGTGTGGTTGTTTTCCTTGCTCCACTGCCTCGTCATATAGCAAAACTGAATTGTTTTGATGAGAGCCAGTGGACAAGCTATGTTTAGACAGACTGGGTCTGTTTTCACCCATTAAGCGGGGGCTACTAAAACTGCTGAGCTGTCATTAAGGCACAGGGTGAGACGTCCAAGACAAAACAGCAAGAAGTAAATTGGCTTTGTGCATCCAGGCGCTCTGAGTCAGGAAAGACATTGCAGTGCCCCACACATTCCATTTAATGGTGTGGAGGAGAAGCCAACACTTAAACCAGTTGTGACTCGGAGAGGATCACCTTGAATTAGACTCTGAGAAACGAAGTAGGAAAGGAGCTTAAAACTCGAAGCACTGGCCAGCAAATCAGGCAGTGTTCTCAGGTTCCCTGGCCATTATAGCAAAAATTCATGAATTTGGCATAATCGAAAGAAAGAAGGAACGTGTTAGGCCTTCCAAATTAAAACAAGAATTATACAACACTTCTTGGACTCCTGCCCTTGTCTTATAGCCCTAAGCTGAAAACTTTTACTAAGAAAGATTTTATGATTTAATGCCTGAATTCCAACAGAGCAGAGTATGATAGCAGCACTACTGTTAGTATGCAGACACACCATCTTCCATGGCCTACCACCCCTCTCAAACCCTCTTTGCACCACTGAGTCTGTTGACCTTGAAATTAAACTATTTTAATAAAATATGTCTCAAAAACAAATGATATTTCTTACCCCATTTATTTAATCCTAAATCCTGAATTTTAAACTGTAAAGCCAGATGTTATTGTGCTTTGACAAGAGACCTTTGTGACTTATTTTGACTTATTTTCCTTCCTCACGGCTCCATTGTCTCTGAGAGCTCCCTCATGTCCAGTTGATAACCTGCCTTGTGGTGAGAGGGAATCTCTAGGGTAATGCTGAGCAGAAGTTGGAAAAGAAGGCATTCTTGGAGAGCTCCAAACTAACAAAGGACTGCTACTCTTTCTTCATCCAAATGATGTTAGCTTAATACCCAAAGCAGAGACTCAACATATCTCACCACCATTTGACAGTAGGAAATTCAGCAGTGGCTGCAACTACAGAACCTTTATTATTGAGGTCTATTTTGGAGGTCCATGAATAACCTCTATTGTCACCATTGTGGAAACTCTGTCCAGGTACCATTGTGGTACAGAAGAGGCTGAAGAGAGACGGATACCATTCATAGAATGAGCCACCCTGAACATTTAGTCTCTGAAAGTATCCTGCAAGGTGGCACAAAACGACTTATGTATTTATTATGTCTAATTGGTGCATTAGTTTGCTAATTTTCTAGATTTTTTTCATGATTATTTCATGATTTTGACCAACTGGGCAAATTTCCTTTCTGTTGTATAGCAACTTCTTTTGAGTTGAAACGTCCCATCTTGAATAGAGAGGATCCTTAAAACTCAGGAAATTCCAAGTTAGAATATTTTTTTCAAAATGGAGTAGGGGGATATTCACCGCATCTTAAATAGAGCTTCCTTAAGGCCCAGGAAGTTTCAAGTTAGAACATTTTCTTCAAATGGAAGTTGAGACACACTCACTCAAGAAGTCAACAATTCACAAGTCTCAAGACATTCCTAAAATGAACAAGAACCATGAAACCCCTAGCTAGGGTTAAAGAAGTAAAAAGTTGCTGTGTGAGGAGATTCTCTAATCTGTTGAGTTGCCTACAAGCCATCCAGAGAGCTTTGGGGCTATGGCTTTTACGAGTTGTCCCTGGGTTTGAGGTGGCCTTTTCAGTAGTACTTGTACTGCTAAGTACTTAAAAGTCATACTTGGTCCTCTAAGTAATCAATCCTTCATTCAAATTCCTATAACACCAATAATCCCAGTTTGGTTCACCAACTTGTACTTCAGTGGAATTAATACTTTGGTCTGTTGTTGTTTCTCTATCTGGAATGAGTATATATTTGCTCATCTCTCCCTCAGGGTGGGAGGGGGGGCAAATCTCACACAGAACTGTCGCAGCTTGGATTTCAGTGGTATGCTTGTATCTCCAACCACTCTGCTCTCTATATGAAGCAGATACACAACTGTTCAATCCACATCTTTGCCTAGTAGAAATGTCCTTCATAATATCTTATGGAGCACTTTCTGAATGAACTTCTAATATAGATGTGAAATAATTTTTCTACTCTGGAAAAACATATTGAAAGCCCATGGTGTATGTTAGACTAATGTAAGTAAAGGACATCTGGGTACAGTTTACCTATTTACATAACTTCTTAGTATCTCTGACTCTACCTAGGCTTAATGCCAAATATACTCATTTTTTACCACACAGTAGATTACTGTTGCCTTGCCTAATCTAATTTCTTGAGGCATCTGGTAATGCATAACTCATGGTAGGTAGCTCTGGTTGTGTAGATAATGGGCAAATCCAATCAGTTCCTCGGGCTCTACTAGAGCCACCCATGCCAGGAACTGTGTTTTAAATAATGAACATTTGTTTACTACAAAAGGTATAACTTTATTT
Source organism: Apodemus agrarius (assembly GCA_964023405.1). Lineage (NCBI taxonomy): Eukaryota > Metazoa > Chordata > Mammalia > Rodentia > Muridae > Apodemus > Apodemus agrarius. The sequence goes on along the minus strand of OZ030021.1, from coordinate 37,578,690 downwards.
CAGAACCAAGCACATTGGTTCTGCAGTTTCTCTATGGAAATTTTCCTAATATGCTTCAGAGATTCTTAGACCAATAGATATATTTAACATTATCTGATCTGTTGCATTATAACAAATTGAGAAGCAGAATAGACTGTCCTGCCATACAAATGTCTTAATCTACATACTACTATAATGTGGTACCCTTGAGGATCACTGAAGAATGGACTGAATCTATAAACTTAGAAGTGATATATATCGGTTCCTAAATCCACAGAGATCTATAGATAGATGATATAACAAGGTATCACTTATAGTGACTTGTATATTCACTCTCATAACCAAACTTTTATCAATTTGGGTACCTTGGCATACTGTTGTTATATAACATAATGCTGTCATCTTAGTGGCCTAAAACATTTTTTTAAAATTATCTGATATTTTATTTTACAGTTCAAGAATCTAAGCATAGTGTATCTTTGGGTTTCAGGAGATTACAATCTAAGCAAGATAAAACCTGAAGATTCCACCAAGGTTTGAGAAACTCCACTCTCAATCTCCCTCATCTTGATGACAGAATTCCTCTCCATGTAGCTACATAGCCAATATCTTCAATATCAATATCTTCTCATTGTGTTATCTAATACACACTCTTGTCCTAGAACATGCTTTCAGTTTCCTGCCAAACACAGTGCATCTGCAATATGGCCTTTTGCTTGTACACAATTAATAGGAATATCACTCTCTTCAAGAAGAACCTAATTCCTCTTCAAAGAGCTCCTGTCTGATTAAATCCCATCCAAGTAGAAGAAGTTCTTTCTTCCTCCCTTTTAGTTACGATTCGAGGAATCCAACTGGGAGTCTTTTACATGCTTAGCCTGTGCTCTATGACCAAGCTACACTCATGGCAAATTCGATTTTATTAACTAAAAACCTTGATACCTTCATTACATCTGCAACCCTATCATCTTTGCCCTAACATATTATATGAATCATGAGAGCAAGGTCCTATCACATCCACAAGTCTCAGCCAACAGTAAAGATAATACGGCTGGTATTCAGGGAGGACTGTGAAGCATGAGGTCCAATTTCAATTCTATCTTGGATCGTGTATTACTCTTTTAGAGTTTGTCATCCACCCATTTTGATAATTTCCTGCCTTTATGTTCTTTTGGAGTACCCATTAGGAAAAGTTAGAAATTCTCATTCATTTCTCTCTTTGTGCCTCTATCAACTATTATTTAGGCATGGAAAGATAGCTCAGCAGGCAAAGGCATTTTGCTACCAAACCAGATGACCTGAATACCATCCCTAGGTCTGATATAATTGAAGGAAGGAAGTGATTCCCACAGTTTGTTCTCTGATTTCTGTGCTACAGCATATGTATGCACATACACACAAATAAGTGTAATTGTTCACAATTTTTAACTTGTATTTTATAAATTTTTGTCTTTCTTTGCTTTGATGTCACACTTAAATGTCTATTCGAGTTGCAAATAGTATTCTTTCAGGCAATAATCTGATTATAAAATACAAATGAGAAGACCATTGTGATAAAATAACAAAAAAAAAAAAGAAAAAAGGCCTAATTGCAACAGAAATTTTGTGAAAAAAAGTAAAATTGAAAGAAGCATGTGTTAGAGAAGTTAAATCATTGGTTACATGCCCTCTAAACCCATTCAAAGGCACAAGAATGTTAAATATGAAAATGGAAAATACTCAGTCACAACATAAAATCACTGTCTTTTTCCAGCTGTCACTACAGCAACCTCTGGCCACTAAGTGTTCCGCTAGCATCCCTAGGTTTGGCAGCTTTAAGGACTGTTTAGTTGAAAAATAAAGTAAAGGCCTTGGAAAAGAACTCCCCCTGTCTAGGTAGAGAAAACCATGGGTATAAATTTTGAATATGTTTTTTTTTATTGCCAAAACAAGTGGAAATTTCAAAATCTGTCTAGAGAAATAAGGACAATCATCCAGTGTGACCACTGTGGCTAAGTGACAGGAGAGAGACAGATGCCACAGCTGGGAGAAGCAGAGTAGACAGATAGTAGTCTATGATGTGATGCAAAATAAAAATGTTTTCCAAGAGAAACATAGAATTGGTTAAAAAACAACAAAAAATAGGTTTTTTATTCAAATCACTCTTTTCCCTATAAGAACTCAATATTTTAATGACTTTCTTACTCTATATGTGTACATAAAGGATGATGGGTACAGAAAACAGATGGTTTGCTAAAGGAGAAAGCTTGAGATATTTTGACATTCAGAGGGTCCCCAGAAGTATGTAGTCAAGCATCTATGATAAGGTGCTGTGCTCACTGGACACTCACTTCTGAAAGGCATATTTCCTAAAGATCCTATGAAAAACATCAACAAATGCACTACAGGCTGGCTAAGATGGAATCCTGTCACCACATGCTGGTTCAAAGACAGCATACCTTGTTCTATCACAATGGTTCTCGGCCTTGCTCATGCTGCAACCATTTAATACAGTTCCTAATGTTGTGGTGACCTCGAAATTATTTTTGTTGTTACTTCATAACTGTAATCTGTTACTGTTAAGAATCATAATGTAGATACTTGTGGTTTCCAATGGTCTTCGGGGACATTGGTGAAAGGGTTGTTCAATTCTCAAAGGTTGAGAACACTTGTTCTAGAGGGAAATATAATTTTGAAAGTCCCATTAACAGAGTAAATGACAACAGAAAGAGTCTAGGAAAAAAATCCATGCCACAAACCTTGGGCTAAGATTTTATCAATAATAATAATAATAATAATAATAATAATAATAAATCCACTGTTCAATGACATTGGATTTACAACCTTTGAGGTAGTATAAGATGACTTTTTTTCTGCCCAATTGTGAAGATGAGAAATAATAAAACCTTGAGAAAGCTCAAAGTAAGGTTTAAATCATTCCTATATCAAATCAAACTAACCGTACCCAAACAGTGGTCAGGATTTACAACTACTGGAAGCAATGCATGTTAACCATTACTGGAGGGCACTGTGTGGTTAGAAAACACTCTTACAACTAAATGGAATCATGGCACATTATCAGACTTGGGAACTTTTTAAAGGTGTGAAAAGTTTTGTTGGGATCGAGGTGTATCTTAGTATGTCCTTGCAGATGTCTCAATTTTCATATTTGACTCTTCACCTTATTTTGTGAGAATAGGTCTCTTAGCTGAACCTGGAGCTCCATGATCGCCAGTTGCTAGTTAGCTGGTAAGTTCTAGGGACACTGATCCTTGGTGCTGGGGTTATACAGTAGCACATGCTGCCATGCTGTGGTTTGTGGTGTTTGTTTGTTTACTGGGGTTCTAAGGATCTGAGGTTTACCATATAACCTATCTCCTTAGCCTCAAGATGATTTTTAAAAGAATAGAGTTGTCAGGTTTTGCGGGGTATAGTAGATCCCCACCAATCCAAGCTTGGAAGACCTCTGTCAGGTTCATTTCTGTGATTCTACAGAATAAAAGACTTTTGAATCTATTTGTGTAGATTAACTTCAAAGTAAAGACTCCCATGTTTAAAACACTAATGTCATAAGAAAAAGTTAACATTGCGTATATATACCACATTTTTTGTATCCATTCCTCCGATGAGGGACATCTGGGTTCTTTCCAGCTTCTGGCTATTATAAATAAGGCTGCTATGAACATAGTGGAGCATGTATCCTTATTGCATGCTGGGGAATCTTCTGGGTATATGCCCAGGAGTGGTATGGCTCGATCCTCCAGAAGTATCATGTCCAGTTTTCTGAGGAACTGCCAGACGGATTTCCAGAGTGGTTGTACCAGCTTGAAGTCCCACCAGCAGTGGAGGAGTGATCCTCTTTCTCCACATCCTCGCCAACACCTGCTGTTCCCTGAGTTTTTAATCTTAGCCATTCTGACTGGTGTGAGGTGAAATCTCAGGGTTGTTTTCATTAGAAATGAATTCATGAAATTCTTAGAGAAATGAATGGAGCTGGAGAACATCATACTAAGTGAAGTAAACCAGTCTCAAAAGAATACCCATGGTATGCACTCACTGATAAATGGACATTAGTCTAGAATCTTGGGACACCAAAGACACAATCCACATACCAAATGATGTCCGACAAGAAGGAAGGAGTGGACCCTGGTTCTAGAAAGGCTCAAAGCATCAGTGTAGAGGAATACCAGAACAGGGAAGTGGGAAGGGGTGGATGGGGGAACAGAGGGAGGGAAAAGGGCATGTGGGACCTTTGGGGGACAGGGAACCAGAAAAAGGGAAATGAAATGTAAATATAGAATATATCCAATAAAAAAATTTTTAAAAAAAGAAAAGAAAAAGATAACAGTCTGCTATGCAAAGGAAGGGCATACGTCTCACCTCCATTTCCGCCTGCGGTATTTTACTATACATGTTTTATTATGAATGCATCTCCACAGCTTCCCATCCTACCCTCTAGCGAATCCACTGTCTGCCTTCCCATGCTACCCTATACTTCATACATGCAGGACAAGTTTAGTTCCTCATGTTGCATAAATAATGTACATTTGAATATGCATATGCCAATTGAAATACTACAGGTGACATTCCCATAGATTTTTTTCTCCCTCTATTTCCCTGCAGTTTTCTCTTGCTTTGTTACTTGAAGAATATTTCCTTGGGCAAACTTCTTTTACTTTTCATTTTAGAGAAATGTTTCAAGTCTCTGCCTCTGGCAGGTTCAAGACCACATGCACTGTTGCTTTAAGGCTGACAAACCCTTTGGAATACATGAATAATAATAAAAAAAAATCTACCTATAAACTGTAGCTTCAGCTCCTGCCTGAGAGTTATAGACTACCCTGGTTATATCCTACCTTATAGATTTCAAACTTGTCAGTCTCCATGAAGGTATGAGCCAGTTCGTTCTGATAGACCTCTTTCTCTCCCCATATACATTTATAAACACATACATAATATTGGACCAGATTTTATTTAATATATGTGTAAGTATACTACCTGTAAATGTTGAAATGGGGTTAGAGGGATTTCAGCACCCTGCAAGAATCTCAGTGGGAAATGGATCCATAAGTTAGACATTTCCTAATACAAGAAGTCAGTCTGCTCCAACTCTCCAGGAGCATAGGCAATCCATTCGAGTAGTACTCTGGGGATGGGGACAAGGCTCTGTCTGTTTCCTCAATTACTATTCCATTTCCTGGTAAGCTTCTGTTCTCTGGCAAACAATCTCAATCAGGAGTCTCTCAATTACTATTCTTTTTCCTCCCAACCTCAATTTCGGGGGAAAAAATGGAACATCGGTGTAAAAATACAGCGAGTACCGACAGCATGAAATAAGGGACAGGGATCAAAAGCACAGGTAGAGATTAGCTATGTCTATCGGGTCCACAGAGAGGGCAGCTGGACAGGGACTGTGAGCGTGGCCCATGGATATCTTCAGGTAACCACATATGTGACACAAGGGACTTGCTTCCTACAGAAGAAAATGGTAAGACAAGGCAAAATTGCCTGGAGTTTTCCGAATGAATTGTTTAGACAACAAAATGAAAAGGTTTTTGAGTACATGAAATTAGAAAATGTGTGCCAGCTCAGAAGCCATTCCCAGAAATGGTAAGAGGAGCCTTTGCTGATTTAGTATATAACGAGCTACTGTCAGGGCTGCAAGAACATTTCGATTGCAGTTGCACATTACTGTGGGGGGAAAATGCAATAAAAATGAAACAAAAACTCACGGAAGGACTTCATTTTCAACCACTCACTTCACACAGACTGGAAGTTTCTGCAACACCAGCCCGGCTCTTAAGTTACTAGTCGCTCCATCCACAGAGACCCTACTACTACTACTACTACTACTACTACTACTACTACTACTACACAGACCCTAAGACTGTTGCTCCTAAAATTAGTCTCAGCCACAGCAGCAGCAGCAGCCACAAGAAGCTTGTTCAACGTGCAAAATCTCAGATCAGGAGTGGGAAACTGTTGGTAGAATGCTTGCCTCACAGGAAGTAAAGGCCTGAGTTCAAATCCCGGCAGTGAAGTAAGACAAGTTAGCATCAGGTGCCTGTAATCCCAGGACTTGGGACATGAAGGCTGGAGATAAGAAATATAGTCTCTTTAGTTGCATAGAAAGTCTGAGGCCAGCCTGGGCTACATGAGACTCTGTCCCTAAAGGAAAGGAGATTGGGAAGGAAGAGGAGGATTAAGAAAAGGAAGAGGGAAGGAAGGAAGGGAGGGAGGGAAGGAGGGAGGGAAGGAGGGAGGGAGGGAAGACAATCAGATGGACAGAAGTAGAACTGTCCAGCTCCACACTTATACCTTAGAGTTCACATTTTAACAAACCCCCTATGCACTAGAAGAAGAAGATAATGTCTTCATATCTGAGTCCTGAAGAAACCTAAAAATTATACATTTCTTTAGTGGCAGAACACATCATCTAATTATTTTTTGTGTCAAAATGATGTATTGACCTGTTAAGTATGAAATGACCCTTTGATCAATAATATTAACATCAACCGCTAGATTAATATGCTTTAAATGGCATATATTCTCTGCAATATTAGGAAAAGTAGGGCCTATCATTGGTTGAATTTGCTTTATCAATAATTTAATTTTTAATTTCCTACTGCCACTAGACATATACAGTAAAGGTTGTCAAAAAATAGTAATTTGGCTAAGAAAGGGGTGACTCTGTAATTGGATTATGTCACTGCATGGGTTCTTTGTGTGACCTTGTAGGAGAGAGAGATTTCATATGTGATCCTGCTGAAAAAAAGGTGGGAAGGCTTGATGTAAAAAAACCTGGGTCTGAAGACTACAACCTAAAAGCCGTTCTTCCCGGCCATGCAAGCATACTTGGTAACTCACTTTGGTGAGCTTTATTTTATTTCGATGTGCGACAATCTTTCTTTCTCAAGAGCAGACACTAATGAAGCAATGCATCTCGAAGGGTTTGTGAAAGGCTGAGGTCATGGGAGGGTGAGGGGTTCATCTGCGTCTCAGAAGAGATGAACTCTGTGACCAGGCTGCATCTATTAGGCTGTTTCCTATGACTGCTGCTTTCATTACAGGATGGATACTCTGGCTCCAGTTTTCTCAGAGACCAAGCAGCCATTCCGCAAATTCTGTTCCCAGAAGCCAATTTGAAGCCTGTGGTTCTTGACTGGCATGCTTTTTCGGTGGTAGCAATACAAGACAGCCTGTAGTACACACATGTACTCTGCCTTGAAATTTCATTTTTATCATTTATTTGGACCACAACAATGTTTTACAAATAATGTTGCCATTTAATAACAAAGTCATATTAACATGGGAAATTGTCCTAAACCAAAATATCTCTCAATCCTAAATCCAGTTACCAATAGATAACAGTCCAGTATAACTGATCAAGTTTATTTTGGTCCCCAAAACACAGTTTCTCTTCCCTTTTTTATTGGTCCTACTTGGTCTTTAACCAATCTGGGGGCCTTCTTCAACTTGCAAGTTGCCCTTTAGTTGATTCTAACTGATGGTGATGTTCTGTTGCAAGCTCTGATGGACTGTGACTGGCCCAGGGAACTACTCAGGGTCACTGAAATTCATGTCTTCAGGAAGTAAAATCAGGAGTCTGATCATCAAATAGGAAGACCTCAAACTATGCTTGGTGGCTTGATTCTTCTAGTGCCTGGGTATGTGCAGAGAGCCTTGGGAACATTCATAACTAAAATTTATTTCCCTGAGTGCTTCTTGGCATATGCGAAGTAGCCAGCCTCAGTACCAGAATGAAAATAATTATATAGGAAGAGACTTGAAAGCATGTCAGAAGGAAAGGAAATGAGTCCTTCCCTGGGGAAGTAGGACCTGTGTATAAGAGTGCCCTGCTAGCAGGGTGGCTCTTCTACCATCACATAACCGGAAGTTCAAATGTTGTCACAGCCCCTAGGGCTATTTTCTAGTGTTCATCACCAGGATATAGACTTATCATCCAACAAAAATGACTTCCAATTTAATTATTCACATGCTTTGAGTTCTTCCATTCTAACCCATAAAATTGGACAAGGCGGCCATCTTTTCATAGGAAAATAGCCATTGGTATGGCCAAAAATTAAATATAACACAAAGAGAAAATAAACCTAGCCCGAAGCTAAGCAAACAGGTCTGATTACAAGGTTGTCTGAGAGGGTATCTGTTACTTTCCCCTATGTTTACTGTCACTCAAGTCAAGGTAAATGCAGTGAATGTATTCATTTAGCTAATTAATGTCTATGGGTTGTTACCAGAGTTGACAATAACAACTTAGATTTATTCTGGTTGCTAAAATGCTGATGACAGTACATGGACTGGTTGGGCCCACACAACCAGGCTTGTGGGGAATGAATTCTGGATTAACTACCAACTCTGTGCATGGGTCCAGGAGTAGATGGAATGTGACAGGGAAAGTGTTATCTGTGCCAACTATTATGACATTGGTTGTCTTATTACCACTGGCAAGAATCTGAATAGGCTTAACTTGCTCTACATGAAAAGTATCTATAGCTTGCCCTGTTCCAGATGTGCCCCAGTGAACATACTGTTCTATTGTGCTAAGCCCTGTACCAGGCACCAAGGTCGCATTAACTCTGTTCTATAGAACCTGTCAATATACTTAGAGAAGACAGAGATTCATTAGTCACTTGACCCCATAGCCTTGCCCTTGGTTGGCATCTATAATCTAAGAAAGCAGCAATTGTTCTATCTTCCACACAGGCATACTTCAGGGTACATGGCAAATGTGTGATAAATGTGTGATGGTTGGATGGAGGGATGGATGGATGGATGAAATTGCATGCCAACAAAATACAGATGGGAGATATTGTTGCTTATTAGAAAATGATGAAAGAATAAGTACTTTTCCATGTAACTGACAGTTCCTGTGACATCTGTAAAGTCTTGGGCTGTCCCTAGGCCACATCCCCTCCCCTGTACAGAGTCACATACTCTTTTTTTTTTTTAATCAAGACTTGCCAGCATCACCATGCTCACTCCCTGATAACCTTAGAAACTGAAAGAAAGGAACGTTACATTCTGATCTAGAGAGAAGAAATATTCAGAGGAGAATCTCAACAAGTCTAGTTGTCATATTTTTCTGAAATATCTATTAATTGTTTTACTCTGGAGAAACGTATGCCAAAAGTCTCCTTGGTTATGTTCTAATGTCACAGTCACTTGGGCAGAGCACTGAAGAAAACAACCTCAAATGTGAGCTGTGGTACACGTACAGGTTACTCTTCCCCTCACTAGCTTCCTTTCTGGGGAAGATAGTCTACCTTCTCTCAATGGTATTAGAGAAACAGCTAACAGTGACAAAGACCACTTATCAAAAACAAAACAAAACAAAACAAAAAAACCAAAAACCCCAAAACTCATGAAGTTATGCAAAGCAAGAATTCTGTGACAGACAGACAGCTTTAAGATTCTCAGTCTGGTCACCACAATCAATACCAACCATAAGAAAGAATCCATACCCCCTGCCCCAATAGCTGCACTAAAGTTTAAAGACCACAGTGAACTACTGTGCTACAGGCTGTGTGAGCTCCAGAAGACACATGCTTACCCTAGCCCTTCCATTGTCTTGTCTTGTTTTCTAACATGCTTTACTCTTAACGAAGTATTATTTTCTATACCTTTTTATTCTAATACTATTTACTTAATTTAAAAAACGCATTTAACTTTTGAACATAACATAGCAAAAGGCTTTCTCCCTCTTCTTTGCACATCTGTTTTTTTGCTCTATAAACTGGAAAAACTTGGTGTAAAAATGGTAGCAACCTGATAAAGCAGGACAACAAAAAAGGGAAAGGAAGTTAGGAAGGAAGGAAGGAAGGAAGGAAGGAAGGAAGGAAGGAAGGAAGGAAAGAAGGAAGGAAGGAAGGAAGGGAAGAGGGAGGGAGGAAGAGAGAGGAAGAAAGAGAAGGAAGGAAGGAAGGAAGGAAAGAAAGAAAGAAAGAAAGAAAGAAAGAAAGAAAGAAAGCGAGCCAGTATGGAAGCACTGATTGTTTTCTGCAGATATACAGAACAGTGCTTCATAATTTTTCTCGTAACTCTTGCTGACTTCAAAGCATAATCAAAAGGCACATTTCAGATTAATCCAGGGCCTAGTCCACATAGGCACATGTGCAGGGTTCTGATAAGGTAAAGAAAGATGTGTTTCCATGTCAACAATTCAAAGACTTGAACTATTTTGAGTTGTTAATATAAAGTTTGATATTAGCACATTGACTTTGACAATTTTGCAACGAATAAATTCTAACACAATTGCGATAACTGTTGAAATATATTAAATCTCTAGGGAAAGTAGAAAAATGTGTACATATGACAGATTTGTCAGTCATTTATTGCCCTGGTTTGGTGACATTAGCATGTGGGGTTTTTGTTGTTGTGGTTGTTGTTAACTAGAAAGAAATAATAATATGGTATTTCATTAATAAACTAAACTAAAACATTCTTTAAGTTTTTATCAATTCCTATGTTTCTAAGTAATGAGCAAAAAAATTACAGAATGAAAAATTAATCCTAGTAACTGTAAGTATCATATCATCTTATCAGGTCATTAATATGCAGAAATTCCAGTATCATTATCATAACCACAGGCAATAATATCCTTAGTAATAATCAGAGAGCCAGGAAGCATCTAGTCCCTAAACATTGTATGAGTCAGCTGTTCTGGTTTCCTTCTCTGGGACTTTGTTGCTCAGAGATAAAATGATAGTCATTTCATGTCAGTACTCTAGATCTTATTAAGAAGTACAAGACACAAAGGCAAGGTAATTTGTCAATAGCCATCACAGCCCAGCCTCATCCTTAGAGACTTCTGGTGCTGCAAGCATCAAGAGGGGGAAGCAGGGGAATCCTCTGGGTATATGCCCAGGAGTGGTATGCCAGGGTTCTCTGAAGTGACATGCCCAATTTTCTGAGGAACCACCAAACTGATTTCCAGAGCGGTTTTTACCATTTTGCAATCCCACCAACAGTGGAGGAGTGTTCCTCTTTCTCCACATCCTTGCCAGAAAAAAAAAAAAAGAGGGGGAAGCAGAGCTGACCAAGCACACAGCCAGGGTAGGGAGTTAGCATTCCTAAGAGAATAGACATAGCATTGAGAAATCTCAATTCTAGACTTTCTAAATCCTAAACATCTCCTCAGCTCTAATTCTAATATTTTCAAGTATATTAGAGAAAATGACAATGGCTTCAAGGATATGTCTCTTTGATCTCTCTCTTAAGCCCATAGGGGTTGTCTTCTAAAACTTGTGCCCTCTGTATACCCACCCACTGGCCAGGGACAGCAAGGCAGAGCTACTGATAAAAAGGGGGACTCCTGAGGCAGGCAATTTGGGTTCCAGGACTCCTGAAACATTGGCACACTTTCACAGAATTGCATGATGACCTAGGGAATCACAGCTAATTTCTCTTTTACTCCTTCATTCCAGCTTAGTAAAATGAAGGTTTTATTAAAACTTCTGGCTGGTTTTGTGTGTCAGCTTGACACAGAGTTGAGTTATCACAGAGAAAGGAGCTTCACTTGAGGAAATGCTTCCATGAGATCCAGCTATAAGGCATTTTCTCAATTAGTGATCAAGGGGGGAGGGCACATTTTGGATGGTGCCATACCTGGGCTGGTAGTCTTGGGTTCTATAAGAAAGCAAGCTGAGCAAGCCAGAGGAAGCAAGCCAGTAAGTAACATCCCTCCATGGCCTCTGCATCAGCTCCTGCTTCCTGACCTGCTTGAGTTCCAGTCCTGACTTTCTTTGTTGATGAACAGCAACATGGAAGTGTAAGCTGAATAAACTCTTTCCTCCTCAACTTGTTTCTTTGTTATGATGTTTGTGCAGGAATAAAAACCCTGACTAAAGCCGGGCGGTGGTGGTGCATGCCTGTAATCCCAGCACTTGGGAGGCAGAGGCAGGCAGATTTCTGAGTTCGAGGCCAGCCTGGTCTACAGAGTGAGTTCCAGGACAGCCAGGACTACACAGAGAAACCCTGTCTTGTAAAAACCAAAAAAAAAAAAAAGAAAGAAAGAAAGAAAGAAAAGAAAAGAAAAGAAAAGAAAAGAAAAGAAAAGAAAAGAAAAGAAAAGAAGGAAACCCTGACTAAGACAGAAGGCTAATAGTTCTCTAACCTCTTTCAAAGAATTAGCATTAAAAATTATTGTGTATATTAATTTTATTTTCTTACCTATACCTTTGAAGATTGGAACTCATTTATCTACTCAAATCCTTTTGATAAAAACTTTAGGAATGAGGAGGTAAACTTTTTGAAAACCTACTATGTGCCAAATTCTTTACAAATATATAATTGAACTCTCCAACAGCTTTATCCAGTAGCATCATCTTATGTGTTATACATAAGAAAGCTCTGTTCAAAAAATTTAGGAATGGTACTGAACCACATGAAATTGAAAGTTTAAAGAGATAAGACATTGGCTATCTCACATAATTTTTACTACATAATGTATAAGGTGACAGAACCAAAAAGTGAAGAAAATACAGTTTGAACTCCTCCTGCCTTCTGTTTCCAAAGCCCATCTTTGTGTCCAGTCTACCACAATACTTAAGGGAACTTAGTAAAGAGAGAGCATTGCATAAATAGCATCCTTAACTTTATCTAGTGTCATGTTTGACAAAGTATATATTGAATGTATCCTAGAACATCAGACATCCTTGGGGCAAAATGACAATGGAATACAATTTCTTGTTCTCAATCTTTCCTTGACACTCATAACAACAAAAGTTAGAAAACATGAATAATATATACACATTGAAAAAGCCTATATGCCATGGGTGACAGGATATGGAAAGCTTTTGTTATGTTTTTTGTTCATTTATGGTTTTATGTTCCCTGCAATGAATGTGTATTACTTATATAATAAAAAAGTTATTAAAATAAGACATAAAAACGTATTGCTAGAGAGTCATTCTCCAAACATATCTATGGTCCCAGCACCATTAGTCATATGCTATAGTCAGCAAGTAGACTCATAAACAGGGAAAATGAATCTTGCCCCTTTGCTAACCCTTTCTGGTCATGCATCTGTCTAGCCGTACCTTGGGTTTTTCCATGCACTAGAAAACCTAGTCCTCTTTCTGGCAACAGTGGTAGGCTCTAGAACACTCGTGCATGTGCACACGTACACACAAACACACACACACACACACACACACACACATACACACACACACACACACCCCAGTCACATAAAGCTCTGAAGGGATTCCATCAAGTCATCTGGGGACCCAGGGAGACTCAACTCACAAAAATTACTAAAGCTCACTGGGCATATTTACTATCTATATGTATATAAAAAGAATAGCTCAAGCTTTACCAATGTCTGCTTACTAGCCCAAGTAAAGTCGAAATCAATATTTTACCTAGGTAATAAATCTCAATATTAAGAAAACTCAGATTTTGTTTCATATTATAAGCATTATTAGCATCAGAAAAAGATCATTTCTTCATCCTGACCTTCAACTGTAATGGAAGCAAAATGGAGATTCTAATCAATTATTCTAAAAAAGCATTTCCAGGATAATAAAAGTCATGTTCACGTTCTTCTCTGTTCTGTAATATTTTATATCTTTCTGTCATATAGCAAATCTTTGTCCTTGTCCACGTCTTAATGCATTGTTAGATGACTAGTCTGTCCTAGAGCATTCGAATAACCACACAAGCTCTGAACCAACTATGACTACCTCTCAACCCTTGACAAGCACTGAATGAAAGAAACAAATGAATGGCCTTGAAATCAAGGGTTGCATCCTACAAAAGGCTTTCCATGGGCTTACCTTGGCTACTGTGGCAAGTGGAGGAGATAGGTCCACGTAGCAGAAAGTCCACCAGTATGTTCTTGTACCTTCCAGCAAGCTAACAGCAACAGTACCCATTCTATTCTCTCATTTCTGCCATGGAGAATACCTAATTTCTCTAATATTCTGATAGCAATAGCATTACAAGACAAAGAAAGTTTTTCAAAGTATATAAATTTATAATATGTATAATTTTACAATTATATATAATTGTATAATTTGCAAAGTATTATATAATCAAACGCCTTCCCTCGAATCTTTTAATCAGATAGTGTCTATTTTATATTCTACCTTTTAGGAAGCATGTGTTGAAAATGTTTCTATATTGATGTGTTTACAAAATTGATCTCATGTAATCCTCCAAACAGTACTAGAGATCATGAACCTCTACTGTCTCCCTTTACAGACAAAGAAACCAAGACCTGAATGGTGGTATTATATCCCCATGATCACAAAGCCAAGGAATGCTATCATCAACATACAGCGCTTCTATCCCAAAAACTGTCACCTCTCTGTGGGGTATGTTCTTGTAACTATGCTGCCTTGTCTGGCCTCAGTGGGAGAGGAGCCTCCTAGCCTGGCAGAGAATTGAAGTGCAGGGTGAAGGGATACCCCAGGGGGCCCCACCCACTCAGAGGAGATGGGGGATAGGATTGTGGGAGGGGAACAGTGAGCAGGATTTAAAGTGAATAAGTAAAAGAAAAAGACAGATTCCTTGCTAGCTGGGATCCAGAGCCTGTAAGCCTCTATGCTTAGCAGTTAGGCTGCACCCGCACTCTGCCATACTGGTCTCTACTTAAGGTAAAATATTAATCCAGAGCAAAACAACCATTCTAAAGAAGTGGAAATAGATACCACATTTGTCAAACTTTCCCCAAAACTGGTTTATGTAGTGGGAGAAAAGCAGTTTCAATTATTAATAATTCCAAACATGACCGTTTACCTACGTCTGTTCCACTTCTTGGTTTTTTAAAAAATGTTTTGTTGCCAAAGGTGCTTAAAAGTCTGGTGGCATACATAGGCCAGTGGTAATGCTCTGAATGTAGAGGCAGAGAGGGAAAGACTTACCCCCTTCTGCAGATATGGATAATACTAACAAAGTCTATGGCTCTGCCTCTCATTGTTAAGATAAAGCTGTAGTAGCACAAAAGAAATCTATGACTTGCTCGACTAGATTGATGATCAGAAGGGAAAGAGGAGGGAGGAGAGGGTGAGGCATCAGCTTCATACTGCCTGCAGAGACACAAGAGGCTGTGTCTCTTCGACACGTAGATTCTGAGACTGTCTGTATACTAGCCAGTCAGCAGAGGTGGGGAGGGACATCTGCTTCTGAACCTCTCTGTCTCTAAGTTGACTGACATCACTTCTGTGTATCATCTACTCATGAGGACAGGCAAAGTAGCCCCAGCTTGCTAAGAGAACAGTGGGAACATCTTACTGGTGACTCGCTCCATCCGGGGTAGGGGCAGGCTTGCAACCAGCAATCTATCACACCATTCAACCAAGACTGGGCTTCTTAGAGCCTGTATTTCTTCCTCTAAATCGTGTATTGAAATCCAGGAATCACTCTGGATTCACCCAATCACTGGAATCTATGGAACTTGAGGCATATTTCATATCTGTGGTATGGGCATATAAAATGTTATTTTTATCTGAGGATATGATAGTTTACGTCACTCAATATTGGGCTAAAAGCATCATACTTGGTATCACTTTCATGGAAGACTCTCACAAAAAATAGTATACCTGTTTAATTGCATCCCATATGACAATTCTAAGTTTTAAAGTGTGTAGATGCTAGGTGAAGCATTAATAATGAAATTTGTAAGAATGGCAATATAACTCAGTAATAGTGTGTTTCTCTAATACAGCCAAGACTCTGGATCGGTTCCTCCAAACTGTAAAAATATCAAAAACCAAACCCAAATAATACTGATTGCTATTAGTCTACAAATACTATGACATATACAGTGCCCTATAATCAGCATATTTAGTCTTCACAGCAACCTAGCAACTGTCCCTGTCCCTATTTGTATGTAAGGGACAAGACACTGGGAGGAAACGCATCAGAACTGGTAACAAACCAGGACTCCTACTTCTTGGTGGTGTTTTTTACAAACAGGATCCTCTCCCTACACTGAGTCTGCAGTTTCCATCAGCTCCCTCTCACTGGGTCTCCTCCGACTGGGTGAACTTTCCCCCGATTCCTGCTTACTCTGGGCTTTGCAGCTGCCTCCCCAGTACATGGTTAATTTCCCATCCTTTTCTCTGAGCACATGCTCCCGGGGAGCCAAGCTGCTGTCCCTTCCCTGACACTCCCTCCAACAGATGACTAGATTGAGCACAGTAGCTGCTAGCCATCCTTTTGATCTGAAAAGAAAAGATTTCCCCACTGGATATTCCTCATGATGATGTAATTAGTTTCCTGGACATACCTAACAAATTTATTTCTAATCACAAGGGATGGAGGGGGATCAGAGAACCAGCCATTCGTCGTGGATTGTGTGCGGTTGCTGCAGTTAATATGCACCGTTTCCACCCTCCTGATGCAATGTCTTCTTCAGGCGATTGTTCAAAGATTCTAGGGCAATAGGCTGCCCCTCAAAAGCAGTGGGGAACTTCACATTCATAAAGGGGTCTCAGGCACTATTAAATTGGTTTTTCAAACCTGGCAAAGTCATTAGGGCTGGAAATCCTTTCAGCTTCATACTGTCCCCAGCATTAAGAACAGGCGAAGCTCTTAATACGTTTTGAAGATTGTGTTTGATTCAAAGTCACAACATGGAACATTCTAGACAAACAAACCCAGCTGTTCAAAATTTCCAGCTCTGTAAGTGCAGCCATAGTATATGTTTTTAAAAAACAGGATAAGGTTTGAAGGAACATTTTTGGTTAGGAATATTTTTGTATTTGTGAATCACACATGAAAATAATTTTAGCTAAAAATTAATCATTGTTTTTAATCACTTTATTGTGATTAATGTAACCACTCAAACAATAACCAAAGTCTATATATCTTGATGAACATCTATGCCTTTAGAATCACCATTAAAAGATTAGAACTTAGCCTTTGATTTTACACATTTACTATCAATTACAATTTTTATGTAGTCATACTCCACAAAGAGAGAGAGGGGGGAGGGAGGGAGGGAGGGAGGGAGGGAGAGAGAGAGAGAGAGAGAGAGAGAGGGAGGGAGGGAGGGAGGGAGGGAGGGAGGGAGGGAAGGAAGGAAGGAAGGAAGGAAGGAAGGAAGGAAGGAAGGAAGGAAGGAAGGAAGGAAGGAAGGAAGGCAAGCAGTCAACCCCATAATAGAGTTTAAACTAGAAAATCTCCTTCAGGTCTCATCTGTCCTCCACCTACATCCTGTCACCTAACATTACTTTTCCTTGTCTTCATTTCTTTGTGTTGTACAACACCCATGTGTATGTTTGCTTACATATATTGCTGTAGTTTTAATAAGAATTGCTCCCCAGAGGCTCATATATTTGAATGCTTAGTTATCAGGAGTAGCATTATTTTGAGAAGGATTAGAAGGTGACATCTTGCTGGATTAAGTGTGGCCTTGATAGAGAAAGTATGCCACTTGGGGTGGGCTTTGAGATTTCAAAACCCCACCCAAGGCTGAGGACCATTCTCTCTCTCTTTGCCTGTGCATCAGGGTATACCTTCCAGGTACTGCTCCAGTGACACGTGTGCGCATGCCCTGATGAAAATGGACTAAACCTTTGAAATTGAATTAAATGCCTTCTAAGCGTTGCCTTGACCATAGTGTCTTATTAAACTAACAGAACAGACACACATGTGTGTCTGCATGTGTGTGTGTGTGTGTGTGTGTGATATTATAGTCTTCATATGAAAGAGAACATGCGAGTTTCATTCATTTATTGTTTTGCTTATTTTGCTTGAGACTGGGTGATATCATTTCATATTATGCATTCTAATTCCACCCATTTTTACTTCAAATCTTATTTGCTTTTTCTTTAGAACAGAATAGTATTCTAATTTATTTGTGTGCGAGATTTCCACTATTCATTCATCTGTTGATGGACAACTAAGTTGGGCTCATTTTGTAGCTGTAGTGAACAGAGCAGCAATAAACCTGGGGTTTGAGTATCTCTATTGTTAAGTCTGGGGTTCTCTGAGTATATCTCAGGTCTTGGAAAGCTGAATAATATAGACTGAGTTTTGATTTTTGGGGGGGATCTTTCAAGATGATTTCCATAGTGGTAATAATAACTTACATTTCCACTAACAATGAAGAAGGGTTTCTCTTCCCTCATAGCCTCATGTCCTCTCCAACATTTGTTGCTCATAACAGCCATTCTTACAGGGGTGAAGTGGTATCTCAGAGTAATTTTAGTTTTTCTCTCTCTATAGCTAGTAACCATTAGTGGATTTTTCTTCTTCCTTTTATTTTTGTAAATTGTATATTCAATTCATTCGCCCAGTTGCTGATTTCCAGTTTTAGTTCCCATTTCACATATTTAGAAAAGGCAACCCAAGAATTCATATGGAACCACAAAAGATGAAGAATAGCCAATGCGTAAGAAGTATGAATGGTGCTGGAGGTATTACAACCCTAACCTCAAATAATACTACAGAGCCAAAATGATGAAGAGATCCAGATACTATCATAAAAACAGAAAGAGAGAGAGGGGCCAACACAATGCACTTAGGTCTTGTAAATTAATCTAGAGGCTATGCCCACTTAATTTTTGACAAAAGAGATACATGGAAATAAAAGAAACTATTCAGTAAATGGTGATGGCAAAACTGGATATCCACCTGTAAAAGGATAAAATTAGATTCATTATCTTTCAATTTGTACAAAAATCAGTTCAACGTTGGTCAAAGACCTTAATTTAAAACTTGAAACAACTATAACAGCAAGAACAAAAAATTTTTAGAGGAAAACATGGGAAATGTTCTTGAAGACACTGGGGCAGGAAGGAACTTTCTGAACAGAATGTCAACAGCATCAAGTATCAACAGATGGGACCACAGGAAAATAAGGTTCCTGCACACCAAAGGAAGCCATCAGCAGAGCGAGCAGACACACAGCCCACAGCACAACAGAGAAAATCTCTACCAGCTACACTTCAGTCAAGGGGCTAACATCCAGACTTCACAGACAATTGCCTAAATTGTTTACTCACTTGAATAATGAGTCAGAAGTATAATCTGAGCTCTGTCATTTTCCATTAACACAAAGGCCAGTAAATGATTTAAACAAGCAAAGATTGGCCATCAGAAGCAGAAAAGAAGTTGGCCCAAACACAGTCTGTCCACTACATAGACAACCATTTATTTGAGATTTAAATAATGAACACCATTACCTTCATTCAAAGTCATGTTTAAAACAGGCATCTCATAAAGGCAGATTCAAAACACTCTAGGTCATGCTAGTTGTAAGTGAGGGCTCTGAGAAAAGGGTATCTAACTTCTATTTATCTGTATATGACTTTAGCTGCTATCAGAGATATGAACATATAGAAGAGAAGTATGTTCTCTCACCCAAAGAGTCAGAAGGTTGGAGTCAGAGCTGAAGGATATTAACTGAGGAAGAAACCCTTGAAGACAGTCTAGATTGCTATTTCCATATAATATAACATGGATTCTGTTTTTAAAACTGCAGGTTTTCTTCAGGTAAAATTTTAAAATATGGTTTAATCGATTATGCAGATGTTCATCCTCCTACAGGACAGTAGAGAAAAATTTCAACTCAAAAAATAAATGCTTAATCTTTTAAGGTGCAAAAATTCCGCAATAGTTTCTCGATCCTAAAAACATGAGACATGAGAGAAGCTCTTTCCTAGAAGTCCATGATGAACTTACCAACTTGTAAGAATCACGCTTATGCTGCTGCTTTTATAAAAGTAAATATGCTGCAGACTTTTTTTTACCATGATACATCTAGGGTCGCCTAAGAGTTATTGTTGAATTCTTCACTGGATAATGGAGCTATTGATAAAATTAAATGTGATAACTCACTCAGTGGTTTGTCTGACACATAAAAGTCGATACACATCAGCTGTCTTACCTTCTTCTCTCTGTCCCTTTGTGAATTTTTATATAGCCCTAAGTAGTCCAGGCCAATTGTGAGGGTAATGTATCAAGATACCAATAAGAGTCAAGATGGGAAACTGTTTCCAAGGCACAGCTGAAGGCGGAGAAGACAAACTTCACTCACTGCTTTTCACTGACAGACCCAATTGAGTTCATGTTCATTCGTTTCTCTCTCTCTCTCTCTCTCTCTCTCTCTCTCTCTCTCTCTCTCTCTCTCTCTCTCCTCCACCTCCTCTCTCTCCCTCCCTCCCCTCCCCCCTTTTCTCTCTCCATCCTTCCCTCCATCCCTCTCTCTTTCCCCTTCTATTATTTTTCCTTCACACCTCTACAAATCATTTACTTTATATGGCTTTTGGCACTCCAGGGATATAACTGCCTTCTATAGGATATTTTCTCTACCATCATATTTAAAGATACCTACTTTTAACCTATCTTAGTAATCATTTCTGAATGAAAATATATCTTTATTCAGGTAATAGAAAATACATCAATATGATTAATAAAAAAATTGCCTGTATGTCAGGAGGCCCCAATATTTCACTTTCTGATCAGGGCACAACATCCTCCCACCAGTCAGGGGATTTTTAAATGGTGACTCTGGAAACTTCTATGAGAAGATGTGATCAGTTAGAGGGCCTGCAGGACTGGGGATTTAGAGGTCAGAACACTCACAGTCTGTTTAAATCAAACTAGTGCTTCCAAAATAACAAGTTTAGCTGGTGAAATATCACCATCATGCTTGCTCAGTCAGTTTTCTTCCTGACATTAAAAGAATAAATTAAATGAAAATGCATGAGATTGCTGTGGTAGTTTTTTTCCTCTGGAAAACAGACATTTCAGCTTGGACCATCACAAAATTGTCTGGGAAAAAATGGCATGTACCCAACTTTGTGGATGCATTTGGATTAAAGAAAGGAGGAAGTGATAAATAAATGGAAATTAAAATTGAGTTACCATCCACCTTCCAGACATTTCTCTGGATGGCATTTATCATCAAATGCACAGTTATTTTTCCCCCAAGAAATGAAAGATTGAAAAGTAAATTATCTATGTAAATAGACATGGCAACCCACACATAAAATAAAATGAATTATTTAGCGATATGTGACTAGTTTGGATATGGTTTAAAGCACCAATGGTCTAGATTTCTCTTCAAAATTAAGGGGGTCTAGGATCTTTGTTAACAACTCTGTACTGTAGATTTGTGCAGAAGCATCAATGTGAAAATAGTAGTTTCGTGATACAAAACCAAAGCGTGATAGAGTATAAAACAAACATTCAGTCAATCAGAAAGGCAGTTCAGCTTGGCAGGAAGATATATGAACAAAGGTAATTATTTTCACATAAAAGGGGAGCCCTGACTTATTGTGACACTATCTGCACCCAGAAATGGGCTTTGTGTGAGGATGAAGGACATTGACAGGCCTCTGAGTCTTTTGGAAGAATTTTCTTGCATTTTTTGCCTCAAATTCTATACAACATTTCCCTCAGTAAATTATCTCCCTGATGAATTCCTTATGAAATAAATCCCTTTTGAGCTAATGCCTGGTAGCTAAGATACAGAGCATCTGACATCCTAACACCCATTAATGGAGATAAATAGTTTTTGGTCTAAACAGTGTGCATTATAACCTGCTGTGACCATGTACCTGTGACTCTACTGTGGAGAGAAAAATCAGATCTTAGAGGAAAAAGTGAAATAATGGAACAGCATCTCCAGAGCCTAGAGACTCTCCTGGTCTCTGGCATGACTGGGATGGAGCATGAGTAGTAGTGACATAATTTAGCACACAGATCCAACTAAAGACATGTCAAACGCAGTTCAGACCTAGGTGATTATTTGTAAATGCTATTTTTTTCCTAGTTCTATACACTATTATAACTTCATAAGCAATTTCGCTGTATTCAGTTTTTAGTCGGGACAAAATAGAAAGATGCCAAAACATAATTGAGAATACTTCCATTTTCAGTAATGTCCATCTCAACACAATGATTACTAACTAGGAGCAAACCCTGCCCTGCCCTGCCCTGCCCTGCCCTGCCCTGCCCTGCTCTGGTTCTGAACCTCCATTCCAAGGACCTGTAATAGCTGCAGGCACTATTCTCCTAGTTCCTCACTTTCTCCTTGCTCGAAGCATCTTAGCCCATTACTAAAGAACCCTATACATGTTGTGCTTCGCGGTTTTCTTTATGGATTGGTAGAAAGTTCAGAAACTAACACAGAGTCACAAAAAGTAAATGTGTAGTGAAAAAAAAAACAAGCCATTCAGAGCTGCAAGGGAGCTGTATGTAATTAAGGGGAGCTAAGCAGGACTAGCAATGTGAGAATGAATGTCTCCCCAGATCAAAAATCCCAGAAGCACTGATGAAAGCAGGAAGGCTGAGAGCCAACAAGTCAAGGTCTCAGTTCACCAGGGAGCAGGGGATAAGCTTTCACTGGTGTGTCTGGTTCTCACTCTGTGGGACACTGACTATCTAAAAGACACTTGCGAGATAACCATCTTTAAATATCCTAGTGAACATATATGACTGATCAACTCAAAAAACTTTGTTTTCTCATTATTAAGTAAGTCTAGGCTTAAATGTAAGAACCCACCCTATCGAGTTGTAAATACCACTAGAACATGCTTTTCAAGAGGGTTTTTTTTTTCCATATCCATTAGGTTTCCTGTGTTTACTCACAATGTTGCCCTATCTGAAACTGAAAAAAGAAATGGGTCTTTACATTAAAAACATTTATGAAGTACTTAGAAAGACAGACAAAACAATCCATGACTGAACACTACCTTGCTAAATTTAAAATGTTCACAAAAAATTAAAACACTACTAACTCTCCCAACTCTCAAATGTCTATTTAATAAATTACTATCCAAATCTTCAAATCCTCTTCCTTTTCCTCATCTATAAGTGTTAATCTTGCTTCAATTCACTGATAAAAGTAAAGCAGACAGAAGGCAAAAATTGAACTCTACAATGTTATCAACTTACAATCATCAGCCATGCCCCAAACCTCTGCTTTTAGCTGGGTACCACAAGGATTACTCCGCATTAATGCTTAAGCCAAATCTTCTGTATCTGAATTATTCACTGTACCTTCTCATTGCTGAGATAAAATACCATAACCAATACAATTTATAAAAGGAAGGGTTTAGTTGGGGATCATATTATATATCCATAGATATGACAACATAAAGGATGTAAAATACTTCTATGCCAATAGTTTATATTTTTATGAAATGATATAAATAAACACAAAGTAATTTGGAAACCTAATTATAGGTGCACACATAATAGACACTAGAACAACTCTGAAAACAATGATAGAGACAAAGCCAAGAGATTTTTTAATTGAATATAAAAAGAATATTGAAGAAATCCAAATGAAGACATAAAAACAAAATGCAACAATAAGAGTGCTCTCAGTTGGTAGAGAGCTTGCCTGCAGCATAGTGACCAGGTGTGATGGCACATGTCAGTAATCCCAGCACTTGGGAATTTGGGGCAAGAGGAACAGAGGAGCAAGACTGGGCTAGAAAGGATGTTTAGTGATTAAGAGAACTTGCTGCCTTTTCAGAGAATGCAAGTTCAGCTCCTAGTGTGTATGTCGGGTGGCTCACAACTGCCTCTAACTCCAGGTTCACAGAATTCAGTCCTTTCTGCTGGCTTCCATGACTACTGATATACATGAGGCATGCATATAAGCAAACGCACAAATACTCACACAGGCGCGCACATACACACAGCTACACAACAAGCTCCAGGCCAGATTGGGATACATGAGCCTCTATCAACACAATTAGCATGAAAATGTACTTGGTGGGACATATAGAATCAATCATGAAGTGGCAGATAAAAATCTGATCATAGTAATAATCATAGTAAATATTAGTGGTGTAGATAACTTTAACAAAAAAAATAACAAAGAAAACCACAATTTTAGACTCTGTGTTTATTGTATGATAAAACTTTACAAAGGGAAACCCAAAACACAGGGCTACTCATCCCAGATAGGGAGCCCACAACAGACCAAAGTATGGATACCACCCAAGTCAAACATGGTGAACCAAGGAGTTGTATTGGAGGAAAATATGGATGAGGAGGTTGCCGATATGAACAGAAATGACTCAAAGACAGCTGAATCACAAAGGCCTGACCCAGCATGAGTGACAGGCTACCAAGGCTGAGAAGCCTCGAGCACAACGAACAAGCTGCAATCAACTCAACAGGTTGAAGAATATCCTTTCTAGGTGCTTCCGTTGATCTAAACCTCTTCCAGGCAGCTGGAGTATTCAGAGTCTTAGCTCAACTTTTATTGCTTACTTTGGCAGGGAGGGGCCTAGTGAATCTAGTCAGCTTCAGGGACTTCCTATAGTTATTTTGAGTCCTTTTAAGGAGCATCCCTGAAAAATGAATGTTTCAATTTTAGAAGAAACTGTTACATATTATTACTCTCAAGACACATACTTTATATACATAGTCACATTTTTTAAAACATAAATGTACAATAAAAGATACAACTAAAAACCAGAAAGCATAAGAGCTCTAGGATGATTAACATAATGCTAAGAAGTGAAGAGTTCAAGAAAAACTCCATTAATGGAGATATAGACAGCGCTTTATAATGATAACATAACGGATTCAGCAAGAAGATGGCAGAAGTTAAAATATGCTGGGAGTTAATAATAGTAATTTAACTAAATTGACAGATTTTACAAGGAAATAATCAACTATAGGACTATTTAAATTAGTAACTGATAGATTCCATAGACATACACAAACACACAGAGAGACACATAGACACACACAAATCCATAAAGACTGGAATGAAACTGAACATTATAACACACACCTGCAATCCCAGCACTTAAAGGCAGAGACAGCAGACTCATTCAAAATTCAAGGATAGTCCCAGCCATATATTGAGACTGTGACAATAGAACACACAAAATAAAACAAATAAGAGACTTGAATAGTCTGTCCAATACTATCAACATCTTCTAATTGATCTTTAAAGAGCATAATATGGGACAAATGTGGAATAAATGTCCTCAAGTGCATATTTATATGGTGAAAATTAATGTAATCTGTGCATCAGGAAGGAACACACATAGTACTTAGACTCAAACACAAATACCACATGTTTTTATGAATGAAACTCAAACTTAAAGTCATATATATATATATGAATATTTGTATGTGAATGCACATGTATGTATAGTATACAACATAAGACTAGAAAGAGACTTATTAGAGAGGACCAAGAGATCTTAAAGAAGGGAGAAAGTAGAATAGTGTCATTAGAAAGCAGAAAAGGAAACTATAGAAGGAATAAGATCACTGGGGTAGTGGCACAAAAGGGGATACATGAGAACAAAGTATAATGACATATATGGAAATGTCATCATGAAACCCAATACTCTATATCCTACCCCAATTTAATTTTTAAAATTAAAAATATTAATTTTTAAAAATTTTAAAGAGACAGTATATACTGTTGCAAAACAACTTGCAACATATTTTGTGAGCAGAATCTGTTCTCTGGCTGCAACCAAAATCAATTTTAAGTAATGAATACGATATCCAGAAAGCCCCAAATAACTATAATTTAAACAACAGCCTTCTGTGATAATTCTTAAATGATGACAAAAGTTGCAAGACAAATTTGAAACACTTTGAGCTAAGTCATAACGAAGAATAAAATGTCTGTCAATATCATGTGAAACAGAAAAAAAACTAAATAAGCTCAAATATGAGTCAATAGTTAAATATATAAATTATACAATATGCATACAATAAAAAATGTCAAAGTTTTCCATGTGAGTGTGTGAATGTGTATATTGTATGAAGTACATGTGTGTAGTAAATGTCCATGCGTGTATGTACTAACATGCCCTGCAAGCACACTTGTGGAGGCCAGAGCAAAATCACAGGAGCAGACATGCCTTCAAATGCTCGGAGACCAGGACAAAGTCACCTGGAAAAGTCAATGAACTCTGGTCCCACTAGAAGAAAACAGTAAAGCTCTGATAAGGGACAGAGCTTTGTGGGGAGATCTGTGGAATAACTGATGAAATGCTCATAGAAAATTACATGTAACTTGAAAATAATTCATGATTAATAAAATGTGTCAAGGAAAAAAATGTAATTTAAAGCTAGAGAAAACACCAAAAGCCTCAAAAGTTAACTGAAAAGCTGCAGCAGGAGACTTCACCAAATGGAAGAAAGAATGGATGAACTTAAAGAATACCATCCCTCGCTGCCTCCTGATTATTAATGTGATGTGACCTGCTCCCTCATGCTCTTGCTGCCAGGACATCCCTGATGATGCAATGTAACTGCCATAATAGAGTTGCATTACTCATGATTTCCTAGAGAAACAAATTATATAACATAAAAATATACATACATACATATATACATACGGATTTATTAAAAAGCCTTAAAGTCCAGCCAGTTCAACAATGGCTGGCTACCAATGTAAAGTTCAAGAATCCAATAGTTGTTCAGTCCAAGAAACTTAATGTCTCAACTGGTCTACAGCATATGCCAGAATCCTGAATGGTAGGCTCTAATGCCCATGAAGGCATACACTTGCTAGGGAGGGTGAGAGCAAGTAAATGAAGAGAGAGCAAGCTTCCTTCTTCCCTATTCTTTATATAGGCAGCCAGCAGAAGGTGTGGACTAGAGTAATGGTGGATCTTCCCACTTCAAAAGGCCTGGATTAAAGGTGTATCTTTTCACAGCAATATCAACTAACCAGGGACTAAACCAGGAACCAAAGAGTATACATGGAGGGAACCATGGCTCCAGCCTCATATGTAGTAGAGTATGGCCTTATCTGGTATCAGTGGGAAGAGAGTTCAGTCCCTTGGTCCTGTGAAGGCTCGATGCCCAAGTGTAGGGGATTGCCAGGGCAGTGAGGTGGGAGTGGGTAGGTGGGTAGCACCCTCACAGAAGCAGGGTGAGGGAGGGGGGAGGATAGGGGGTTTGCAGAGGGGAAACTAGGAAAGGAGATAACATTTGAAATGTAAATAAATAAAATGTCCAATAAGACAAAAATCCCAATTTTAAAAAAAGGTGTATCAATAGCGGCAGGCCTCCATATTGCAACCAGGACACAGCTAGAAAGGTGCAGGTAGGGACTCCGTCTGGGGCTAGAGCAGGGAGAGCTGCTAAGCTCTCGCCCACAAGCGGGCCAAGGCGCCTAGGATCTGCAGCACGTCCCTGCGAGCTTAGGCCTTGCACCGAGGCAGCCAGAACCACACAGCTCCCCAGGACCCCTGACCAGCGATAGCGGCAGGCCACCATATTGCAACCAGAACACAGCTGGAAAGGCACAGGTAGACAGATTCCATCAGGGGCTACCACGTGGGGGGATCTGCTAGTCTCTCGCTACTAGGCAGGCCCAGCAGCGCCTGCCGAGGCTCTGCTGCACTCACGCACACTTCCCGGAGACCTCAGGCCATGCACAAAGTCAGCGGGTGGCAGCCAGCTCGTGATCCCATTGAGCAGCAATCACGCATAACCACCAGTAGAGAAACAACAGGTAAGCCCAGCCTCACAGGAGATTCAAACACCAGCCAGTGACAACAAGGTCAACTAACACCAGAAATAACCAGATGGCAAAAGGTAAACGAAGGAATGTCACTAACAGAAATCAAGGCAACATGACAGCATCTGAACCCAGTTCGCCAACAACAGGAAGCCCTGGATACTCCAAAACACCAGAAAAACAAGACTTGGATATAAAATCACTGGTCAGGATGCTGGTAGCTGAACAAATAGAAAAATCTCGTAAAGAAATAGAGGAGAAAATGGATCAAAAGTTAGAAGCCTTTACAAGGCAAATACAAAAATCACTTCAAGAAATTCAGGAGAAGATGGATCAAAAAGAAGACAATAAGGAAGAAAGACAAAAATCACTTAAAGAAATACAGAAGAACGTGGGCCAACAAGTAGAAGCTATGAAAGAGGAAACACAAAAATCTATTAAAGAAATACATGAAAACACAATCAAGCAAGTGAAAGATCTGAGCACATCCATCCAGGTACTAAAAACAGAAGTAGAAGCAACTAAGAAATCACAGAGGGAGACAACATTGGAGATAGAAAACCTTGGGAAGAAATCAGGGGCCATAGATGCAAATATCAACAATAGAATACAAGAGATAGAAGACAGAATATCAGAAGCCGAAGATACCATAGGAACCATTGATTCAACAGTCAAAGAAAATACTAAATGCAAAAAGGCTGAAACCCAAAACATCCAGGAAATCCAGGACACAATGAGAAGACCAAACCTAAGGATTATAGGTATAGACTAGAATGAAGATGTACAAGTTAAAGGGCCAGCAAATATCTTCTACAAAATTATGGAAGAAAACTTCCCCAACCTGAAGAGAGAGATGCCCATGAATATACAAGAAGCATACAGAACCCCAAACAGACTGGATCAGAACAGAAATACATCCCGTCACATAATAATCAAAATTCCAAATGTACTAAACAAAGAAAGAATATTAAAGGCAGCAAGAGAAAAAGGCCAAGTAACTTATAAAGGAAGACCTATCAGAATAACACCAGACTTCTCACCTGAGACCATGAAAGCTAAAAGATCCTGGGCAGATAAAATGCAAACTCTAAGAGAACACAAACTTCAGCCAAAACTACTTTACCCAGCAAAGCTCTCAATCGCCATAGATGGAGACATCAAGGTATTCCATGACAAAACCAAATTTGCACGATATCTTTCCACAAATCCAGCCCTACAAAGGATAATAGGGGGAAAACACCAAGACAAGGACGGAAACTACACCCGGGAAGAAGCAAGATAGAAACCTCCTCTCATCAAACCCAAAAGAAGGTAACCTCTCGAAAAAAAATAAATAAAATAAATAAATATAATTTCAAAAATGTCTGGAGGAAATAATTACTATTCCTTAATATCTCTTAACATCAATGGACTCAATTCCCCAATAAAAAGACATAGATTAACAGACTGGATACGGAAACAGGACCCTACATTTTGCTGCATACAGGAAACACATCTCAGTGTTAAAGACAAACACTGCCTTAGAGTAAAAGGCTGGAAGACAATTTTACAAGCAAATGGTCTCAGGAAACAAGCTGGAGTAGCCATTCTAATATCAGATAAAATTGACTTCCAACCTAAAATCATCAAAAGAGACTCAGAAGGTCACTACTTGCTGGCCAAAGGGAAAATCCACCAAGAAGAGCTCTCAATACTGAACATCTATGCTCCAAATGCAAGGGCACCCTCATTCGTAAAAGAAACCTTACTAAAGCTTAAAGCACACATTACACCTAACACAATAATTGTGGGTGACTTCAACACTCCACTCTCCTCAATGGACCGATCAGGAAAGCAGAAACTAAACAGGGACACAGTGAAACTAATTGAAACTCTGGACCAATTGGATTTAATAGATATATATAGAACATTTCATCCTAAAGCTAAAGAATATACCTTTTTCTCAGATCCACATGGTACCTTCTCCAAAATAGACCATATAATTGGTCACAAGACAGATGTCAACAAATACAAGAAGATCGAGCTAATCCCATGCCTCCTATCAGATCACCATGGAGTAAGAGTGGTCTTCAATAACAACAAAAACAACAGAAAGCCCACATACACATGGAAACTGAACAATACTCTACTCAATGACACCTTGGTCAAGGAAGAAATAAAAAAAGAAATCAAAGACTTTTTAGAATTCAATGAAAATGAAGGTACAACCTACCCAAATCTATGGGACACAACGAAAGCAGTGCTAAGAGGAAAACTCATAGCTCTAAGTGCATCCAAAAAGAAACTGGAGAGAGCATACACTAGCAGCTTAATGGCACACCTTAAAGCCCTGGAAGAAAAACAAGTTAATTCACCCAGGAGGAGTAGAAGACAAGAAATCATCAAACTCAGGGCTGAAATCAATCAAATAGAAACAAAGAGAACCATACAAAGAATCAACAAGACCAGGAGCTGGATCTTTGAGAAAATCAACAAGATAGATAAACCCTTAGCCAGACTAACCAAAGGACACAGAGACAGTATACAAATTAACAAAATTAGAAATGAAAAGGGGAACATAACAACAGAAACTGAGGAAATTCAAAAGATCATCAGATCCTACTACAAAGGTCTATACTCAAAACAACTGGAGAATCTGGAGGAAATGGACAATTTCCTAGTCAGACACCAAATACCAAAATTAAATCAGCATCAAGTAGATAAGCTAAATAGTCCCATAACCCCTAAAGAAATAGAAGGGGTTATAGAAAGCCTCCCAACCAAAAAAAGTACGGGACCAGATGGTTTTAGTGCAGAATTCTACCAGACCTTCAAAGAAGACTTAACACCAATACTTTTCAAACTATTCCACAAAATAGAGACAGAAGGGACACTGCCCAACTCATTCTTCGAAGCCACAATTACGCTAATACCTAAACCAAAAAAGATCCAACAAAGAAAGAGAACTACAGGCCAATTTCTCTTATGAATATAGATGCAAAAATACTAAATAAAATTCTTGCTAACCGAATCCAAGAGCACATCAAAATGATCATCCACCATGATCAAGTAGGCTTCATCCCAGGGATGCAGGGATGGTTCAATATACGGAAATCCATCAATGTAATCCACTACATAAACAAACTGAAAGAAAAAAACCACATGGTCATCTCATTAGATGCTGAAAAAGCATGAGACAAAATTCAGCATCCTTTCATGCTAAAAGTCTTGGAAAGAGCAGGAATTCAAGGCCCATACCTAAACATAGTAAAAGCAATCTACAGCAAACCAGTAGCCAACATCAAAATAAATGGAGAGAAACTTGAAGCATTCCCACTAAAATCAGGGACTAGACAAGGCTGCCCTCTCTCTCCATATCTTTTCAATATAGTACTTGAAGTTCTAGCAAGAGCAATTAGACAACATAAGGAAGTCAAAGGGATACAAATTGGAAAGGAAGAAGTGAAACTATCATTATTTGCAGACGATATGATAGTTTACCTAAGCGACCCAAAAAACTCCACCAGAGAACTTCTACAGCTGATAAACAACTTCAGCAAAGTGGCAGGTTATAAAATTAACTCAAGCAAGTCAGTGGCCTTCTTGTACTCAAAGGACAAGCAGGCAGAGAAAGAAATTAGGGAAATAACACCCTTCACAATAGCCACAAACAACATAAAGTATCTTGGCGTAACTCTAACCAAACAAGCAAAAGATCTGTACAACAGGAACTTCAAGTCCTTGAAGAAAGAAATCGAAGAAGACCTCAGAAGATGGAAAAATATTTCTTGCTCCTGGATTGGCAGGATCAATATAGTAAAAATGGCCATCTTGCCAAAAGCAATATACAGATTCAATGCGATCCCCATCAAAATCCCAACTCAATTCTTCATAGATCTAGAAAGAGCAATTCTCAAATTCATCTGGAGTAACAAAAAACCCAGGATAGCTAAAACTATTCTCAACAATAAAAGGACTTCTGGGGGAATCAATATCCCTGACCTCAAGCAGTACTACAGAGCAATTGTGTTAAAAACTGCATGGTATTGGTATAGCAACAGGCAAGCAGATCAATGGAACAGGATTGAAGACCCAGAAATTAACCCACAGACTTATGGTCACTTGATCTTTGATAAAGGAGCCACAACCATCCGGTGGAATAAAGATAGCCTTTTCAACAAATGGTGCTGGTTCAACTGGAGATCAACATGCAGAAGAATGCGAATTGACCCACTCTTATCTCTTTGCACTAAGATCAACTCCAAGTGGATCAAGGACCTCCACATAAAACCAGACACACTGAAACTATTAGAAAAGAAACTTGGGAAGACCCTGGAGGACTTGGGCACAGGGGAAAAGTTCCTGAACAGAACACCAATAGCTTATGCTCTAAGATCAAGAATCGACAAATGGGACCTCATAAAATTACAAAGTTTCTGCAAAGCAAAGGACACTGTCAGAAGGACAAAACAGCAACCAACAAAGTGGGAAAAGATCTTCACCAACTCCACATCCGACAGAGGGCTAATATCCAATATATACAATAACTCAAGAAGTTAGACCGCAAAGAAACAAATAACCCTATCAAAAAATGGGGCACAGAGCTAAACAAAGAATTTTCACCAGAAGAAATTCGGATGGCCGAGAAACACCTTAAAAGATGTTCAATATCATTAGTCATCAGGGAAATGCAAATCAAAACAACCCTGAGATTCCACCTCACACCAGTCAGAATGGCTAAGATTAAAAACTCAAGAGACAACAAGTGCTGGCAAGGATGTGGAGAAAGAGGAACACTCCTCCACTGTTGGTGGGATTGCAAAATGGTAAAACCGCTCTGGAAATCAGTTTGGCGGTTCCTCAGAAAATTGGGCATGTCACTTCCAGAGGACCCTGGCATACCACTCCTGGGCATATACCCAGAACATTCCCATGCATACAATAAAGACACATGCTCCACTATGTTTATAGCAGCCTTGTTTATAATCGCCAGAAATTGGAAGGAGCCCAAATATCCCTCAAAGGAGGAATGGATACAGAAAATGTGGTATATTTATACAATGGAGTACTACTCAGCAATTAAAAATAATGAATTCATGCAATTTGTAGGTAAATGGTTAGACCTGGAAAATATCATCCTGAGTGAATTAACCCAATCACAAAAGAATGCACATGAAATGCAATCACTGATAAGTGGATATTAATGAGCCCAGAAGCCCTAAATACTCAAGACACAAATAGCAAGTCAAATGATTCCCAAGAAGAAGAAAGGAGAGGACCCTGGGCCTGTAAAGATTGCATCCAGTTTAGTAAAGAAACTGAGGGGGAGGGGGAATGACTGGGGAACAGTTGGGGGGGAGAGGAACTATGGGAACTATGGTGGGTGGGAACTGGGAAAGGGGAAAGCCTTTAGAATGTAAACATAGAATATAGAAAATGAAAAAAAAACAATGTCAAAAAAAAAAAGGTGTATCTTCTCATCTCAAAAGATTAAGATTAGAAGTGGGTCTTTCCACTTCAAATTATTAAGAAAAAATTCTTCATTAGTATTGACTATTTCATGGAAAATTATACAGATAAAATGGTAGACATAAAAAAACTTTCTAAATTAATTGAAGGTAGAATTAAAAACATTTTGTGATAAAACCAGAGATTTACATGGAAAACATTTCTGATAAAATAGAAGAAATATATTTTTAAAAATGTTAAAATTGAAGATTATCATGAAAAATAATGCAGATAAAATGGTAGACTAAAAAACATTACTAAATTAATTAAAAGAGGAATTACAAACATTTTTTGATAAAACTGAAGATTTACATGAAGAATATTTCTGTTAGTTTATGTCTTTTTATTGGGGAATTGAGTCCATTGATATTAAAAGATATTAAGAATTGTTGCTTCCTGTTATTTTTGATGTTATTTTTATGTTTGTGTGGTTATCTTCTTTTGGGTTTGTTGGAAGAAGATTATTTTCTCCCTTTTTCTAGGGTGTAGTTTCCTTTCTTGTGTTGGCATTTTCCATCTATTATCATTTGTAAGACTGGATATGTGGACAGATATCGTGTAAATTTGGTTTTATCGTGTAATATCTTGGTTTCTCCCTCAATGGTTATTGAGAGTTTTGCTGGATATAGTAGTCTGGGCTGGCATTTGTGTTCTCTTAGTATCTATATGAGGTCTGTCCAGGAGCTTCTAGCTTTCATCATCTCTGGAGAGAAGTCTGGTGTGATTCTGATAGGTCTGCCTTTATAAGTTACTTGCCCTTTTTCCCCTTACTGCTTTTAATATTCTTTCTTTGTTTAGTGTATTTGGTGTTTTGATTATTATGTGCCAGGAGGACTTTCTGGTCTGGTCCAGTCTGTTTGGAGTTCTACAGGCTTCTTGTATGTTTATGTGCATCTCCTTCTTTAGGTTAAGGAAGTTTTCTTCTATAATTTTGTTGAAGATATTTACTGGCCCTTTAAAGTTGGAAATCTTCAATCTCTTCTATACCTATAATCCTTAGGTTTGGTCCATGAAATAGTCCATTTTAACATGTTTTTCTATATATTTCAATTTTATCAGAAATACTTCCATGTAAATCTTCAACTTTATCAGAAAATGTTTATAACTCCACTTTCAATCAACAGGAATATTTTTATGCCTACCATTATTATATCTATATAAAATTTTCCATGGTAATCTTCAATTTTAACATGTTTTTTCTACAATTTTATCAGAAATATTTGACATAAATCTTCAATTCTATCATAAAATGTTTCTACTTCCTTTTTCGATTAATTTAGCAATGTTTTGTAAGTCTACCACTTTACTCTTTAATTTTCCATGAAAGTTGTCAATTTTAACATGTTCTTCTATATATCTCTTTTATTTTATCAGAAATAGTTTCCATTTAATTCTTCAATTTTATCATAAAATCTTTTTGCTTCCTTTTTCAATAAAAACATGCTTTTCAAAAAACAAAAAAACAAAAAGCAAAAATGAAAGAAAGAAAGAAAAAATTCCTCACAAGTAGGTCCAGCATTTGGGTTTTAGCCAATTCTAGATACACTTAAGTTGTCAATCAAGAATAACCATCATAGGAATGTTACTTAGAATTGCCATAATGAGCTATGATCTAGAGCAACCGTAATGAACCATAACTTAGAGCTGCCAGAATGGAGTATAACCTAGAACTGATATAATAGAGTATAACATAGAACTGACTATAATCTACAATTACCATAATGGGATGTAACCTAGAATAACCATCACAGGAGTATAGCCTAGAACTTCCATAATGGACTAGAACCTAGAATTACCAGAATGGAGCATATCCTAGTACTGCCATAATTGGCTAACCCAGAACTCTAAAGTAAAATGGGCCCTTTCTCCTCAGCGGTATTATAGGTGATCAACCAGCAAACTAACCTCTTCATAGCAAGAATTTTAGAAACAGAGAAATAAAAATGTTGGAAAAATATATACACAGAAATGATTACTGAAATTTCCCAAAATCTAAGCCAATATACAGCATCCAGATACAGAAGGGTTTGCAAATTTTTCTGCTCTAAGAAAATAGCATCAAGGACACATGAGAATGAAACTGTGAAAAACAATCAAAGACAGAGGATGAGTATAGATTGAAGCGAGAGACAAGAACCATTTCACTATCAGGAACATCCTGACACACCCATCAGTAGATGAAATTCCTCAAATAGACATGGAACCATAAAAGATCCAAATAGACTAAGTATAAAAAGTTAGATTATACAATGTGGGTAGTCCTGGAACTTTCATTGCAGTAAAGGTGACTCTTGACCTACCAATCCTCCTGCTTCAGCCTGCTAAGTAATTGGATTACAGGCAGATCTGTTCTACCGCAATCTTGTACCAAATACAAAGAAACTGCATTCCAAATTTCAAAATAAATAATCAACTGATTAGGACCAAAACCAACATAAAACATACTAACTAATGAAGCAGGAATAAAATCTAGAAGTAGACCTCATCAGTGATTAACTGATTTCTGACAAAGGAGCTAAGGATACACAAGGAGGAAAGCATAATATTTCCAATAATTATACTGGGGAAAATGCTTATCCATATACACAAAATTGAATTATCACCTCATTTGGCAGATATTGACATCAACTCAAAAACAGTTTAAAGACATACACCTAAGAGCTGAAGCATAAAATTACTACAGCAACATACAGAAAAGGTCTATGGCACTATTCTCTATAGCAGCTTTGTGGCCTGAGATCAGACCAAATTCACAGTCTGAAGAACTGTGTCTAGCAAACGTGTAACACTTTCACGCCATTGAAAAGTCAATGGAGCCTTAGCTGAGGCATGTAAATTAGAGCCCACCTACAATTGATTTGCTTGTTCCCTCAGCCTCAAAATTCCTAAAATACAGCAATATGTTTGGGTTTACACAAAACTACATATGTGTATAGAATACTACAACCATTCAAGTCACAAAGTTGCTTCTCTATGCGTAGAATAGTTAGGAAAAGGGAGCCACCCTATTCTATCTTTGACTGTGGCAGATATTTCTGAAAACAATCCACTATCGTCCCGATCACGAACAGCTACTGAACTTGTCTTGCTGTCACATGGCTTCTTCAGACAAGCTGCTTCATGGGATCAAATAAAAGATCTGTGAGACTTATCCAACATAAATGAAATGGTCATAAAGAAAGCAGGGTGGTCTTCTTCATCCTCAGAGGCTTTTTATTATCTGTAAATTAAGCAGTTGTTATTGATAACAGAAGAATAATAGAGAGACTCATAAATGAAGTTACATGAAGTCAAGCTCAGTAACAGAACCGTGGAAAGAATATGCCACAAAAGTGCTCTACAAACCCATGATCTCAATGTGAGTCTGTGAAAATTTAGTTTATATTTATTGTCTGCAATGCAAGTGTGTGGGGTATCTGGGGTGTGTATTTGGATTTAGAGATCTGAGGACAACACTTGGGAGTCGATTTTCTATATCCTCCTTTATAAGGATCCTGAGAATCAAATGAAAGTTTGTAGGCCTGTACAACATGCCCTTTAATTTCTGAGATAGCTTTAAACCTGTTTCAATAGGGAGATTATACCAGAAATGGCTCCCCAGTGACATTTAGGAAATAATTCCAGGTACTCAAGTTTATAAAATATAGCTCACTCCTTTTATAACTTTTAAATCCCACCCCCATTTTTGGTATAATTTCACCTTATTGTCAACGAGCTCCCAAAACAATGTTTAACTAATTTACTTTGAACAATTAAAAATGTCCTAAATATTTTGGGACATTTTAATTTAGACTTTAACAGTTGACTCATGAGAAAATTCAATTGGCTTAGGGAGAATGCACTAGCAGACATGAAATCTGGTTAAAAAGTAAAAGCAAATATTTTGGATTTGGAATTTTACTTGAATTCTAGATATTTCCAGGAAAGTTCAAAGCATTTGGTGGGAGCCAAGACATTGCCTAACGACAAGGCACATGCTTCTGCTGGCTGTCCCACCTCCCTATCTACCGCTGGTCAGTGAGCTCAATGGTCCTTCCACACACACAGCAAAAGCTAACTTCCCACTACTTCTCTGACCTCTTCACACACACCACGTCCTTGGGTCACTCATGTCTAGACACAGTGACCTCTTCAAGGTCTCCGGAATATACCAAAGATACTTCCACTCAAGTGTCTATCACTGCCCCATTCTAAGTCGCAACTCCCTAGAATACCCCTACCCCAGCCCACTCCTTCACACCATACAACTTCTTCCTATATTCAGCCTTCTCTGGCCAACATATTTTATATATCACATACATCCATATGCTTTACTCTGCTCTCAGGTTGATTTTTTTTCATTTTATAACATTTCAATTTATAACAGTTAATTAATTGTCTGTAAAATATCTATTATTTATTTTGCTAGAACGTAAATTGTATGTCAACCTACCATCTTTTTTTCAAACTGACTGCCCCCCTACCCTCCACCCCACCCCCACCCCCCGAGGGCTCAGAAAAAAAAGAATATACTAATTGCTCAAGAAGCATTTATTGGCTATTTTAAAAGAAAGCCTTTCTTCATTCTCTTAATATTCCTGACACAACTATGTGTCCATATTGACCCCCATATGTTCTTCATTGTGTTAACATAAAATTTGTCATGAGAATATAAGCAAATAAACAAAGCAGATAAAAAGTTCCACTGTTGGAAAGGATTTGGGAACCAAACAAATACAGCAAAATGTATGACAGGGACGAAACAAACAATGCCTAGGCCACAGAAAGTCACGACACAATGGCTATACCTAAGCCACGGAAGGTCAAGACACAATAGCTATATCTAGCCATGGAAAGTCAGGACACAATGGCTAGTCCTTTACATCTGTCTTGATTGGTATTTTGACAATTTATCACATACTAGAGGTGTCTGGAAAGAGGAGCTTCAGTTGAGGAAATGCCTTCATAAGATTGCCTCTAGGCAAGTCAAAAGTTAATTTCTTGACAAATAATTGATGTGGGTGGACCCAGCTCACTAGGGCTTATGCCACCCCTAAGCAATTGGTCCTGGATGGTATCAGAAGAAGGCTAAGCAAGCTATGGGAAACAAGCCAGGATTCCTTTCTGGTCTCAACTTTAGTTACTGCTTCCTGGCTCCTGACTTGAATTCCTGCCTTGGCTTTCCCTGATGACAACAGTTACCTGAGAGTTATAGAAGGAAATAAACATCAGAAGGAATCTAGGGGAGTGGGTCATGTAGATGTGTGGGAAAGGTCAGACTAGGAATTATAAACACTCTGGGTGGAAACCTCTATAGTTACAGGAAACATCACCGATGAGCCAGGAGTTCATTCTTGCTGGAGTGCTAGGGTGATTTGAATGATCTTGTGTCTAAGGGTAGTTTTGTGGTACACAGGTTTCATAAGTCCTGATAGGCAATTTGGTTCAATTTTGGTAGAAAAACAAATGAAGGATTAGAAATTATAATCAGATGAATCAGAAGACAAATTGGGTATTGTTTATGTTACATTTTTTTAAAGAAATAATATTGCCGGGCATAGTGGTGCATCCTTTAATCCCAGCACTTGAGAGTAAGAGGCAGGCAGATCTCTGAGTTAAAGGGCAGCTTTGTCTCCATAAAGAACTCCAGGAGAGCAAGAGCTAGGTAATGAAACTGTCTGAAAAAAAAAACCAAGAACAAAAACAAAAGTATGTGTATGTTTGTATGTTTGTTTGTGGAGACCAGGACACTGTACATATCCCTGGCTTTCTTGGAACTCACTGTGTAGATTAGACTAGCCTTGAACTCACAGAGATTTACATGCCTCTGCCTCCCAAGAACTCAGATTGATGATTGATATGAGAGAACCCAGTCCACTGTGGGTGGTGTTACCACTAGGCAAGTGGTCCTGGGTGGTATGAAAAATGAGCTATGGCCAACAACGCAATAAGCATCACTCTTCCATAGAGTCTGCCTCAGTTCTTACTCTAAGTTCCTCCTTGAGTTCTTGCCCTGACATCTTTCAATGATGGGCTGTGGTGTAAAATTGTGAGCTGAAATGAACTCTTTCCTCCCCATGTTGCATGTGATCATAGTGTTTTATCACAGTAACAGAAACATTAAGGCAACTTGCTGTGTACTAAACTCATTAAACACATAGATATATACATATAGTTATAATCTGATCATCCCTTTAAAAAACACATGTCTTCTTGCAATCTCTAGGAAACCTTGTGGAGAGCCTATTATTCTGAGAAAAAAACTATAAATATCTAAGAGTTATTTAGGAGTTATTATTTATTATACCAGTGCAATATGGTATCCAGTAGCAATTAAATATAATTAAAATGAATTAAACTGTGTAAAAGCATAAGTACATTTTCTCAGATTAGTCACAGTCTAAGTTCTCAGTGGATCCATGTAGCTAGAGGCTATAATCCAGGGCAATTCGATCATCACCAACAGTTTTAACCTCTATTTTAATTCTCTCATTTCAAAAGCATGGTTATTGGTACTATCCTTAATTAATACATGAAGCTAATGAGGCAGGAAATCATATAACTTTCCCAATATATATTAGTGCTATATACCCAGTGGAATTTACGTAATAAAATTACCTATCTTTTTCAAAAACAAAATGTCAACACCCAAGTTACTGTACCTTCCTGAATGTCAGGCAGACACAGAAACTTTACCAGAATGAAACAGCAGTTAGAGCCTCTGGGGCATGATACAAGATCACCTTCTAATTTTACTTTGTTTTGTTTCAACTCTAGCATAACGTCTATCTTGAGGAATGCAAATGTGCAGTGGATGCCTCGGTAATAAATGAAAGTAAAGTCTTCTGTTAAAGTGTGGCACTAGCTAGAGGTGACATTGTAGAGTCCTGTAGGATTCTCTCCTCTACAGAAAAGTGTAGGTTCTGAAGTTATGTCAGTAATAGCTTCTTTGCTCTTTTAGGTAACATGAGAGGTGTATGGCTGGCAGTGGATGGTAGATGTGCTCTTTAAACTTGGGTTCTAGAGATCTGAACTCAGTTCTTCATGTTTATATACCATCACTTTACCTACTATCATTTCCATCAGTGTCTAGTAATTATTTTTTTCTTCTTTCTTGTTTGCTTTTTTTAATGGATTTTTTGCCACTCTGAGAAAGCATGACACTATCCCATCTCTTTTTTTAACTTGTATATAATCTGTCCACTCTGTAAAGTTGATATATAGTCTCATTAATTTCTAGAACCATAAAGCTAGTAAAAAAAAATAGAAATTTCCTACTTCCAAGGAAATACCCAAGCAGAAAGCTTTAGGTTCACATATTTAAATAGTTTATCTTCTTATAAAATATTGATTATTAAAGATAAAGACTGTCGAATTCTTCTAGAATCGGATGGGGTAACCTAAAAATATTTCAGAGTTGGACTACAAGATGGTTATATGACATAGTAGATTAATAATATAATTTTATAATAATATAATTTATAATTTTATAAGTTAAGGTAGTGAAGAGATCAATTTCCATTTAGTGGCTGGACTCAGGTTCATAGGGATTTTTGGAAGTTGAGGGTGGAGGATCATGAGCTTCAAGCTCATCTGGGCTCTATTGTTAAGACCTTCCCTCTCGAAATCTAAATGAAGAAAAACCAAAGCTGCGTTAAAGACTGGAGTTGGAGGACAGGTGTGACTGTAGCAAATTGCAGTAACAGGAGAGTATTGCACAGGGTGAGTAGGTTGCCAAGATGAAACAAAGATGCACAGCTGAGTGTGAGCATCATTCCATAGATCATAGGGAACTGCTCTGCAAGCTGATTAGACCCATCAGATCCTGAATGCCTAAAACTGATCAACATCTTTCCCTCTCCTCTCCTCTCAGCTATTATATGAATGAGCCAGTGATATTTAATTTTACCCTCTTTGTTCTATGGCAGCATTATTTATCTTGGATATTTGGAGTTTGTATAGGAGAAGCACATGACTGATGGTGTCAGTCCTCTATTGGATTTTAGCAAACGTTTCTTTTTACTTAAGTGTTAGAAGAAATAGACAGTGTTCTAGTGTCCATACACTTAAAACAGTCTACAGCTGTTTTTCATCAACTTTAAGGTATATCCAACAAGACAAAGAAAATATATACTCTAAACAAGTAGGCATAAGCAACTATGGGGACTAAGTAGAAATGGATTCATGCTTCACATACAGTACGTCCCTATTTTGGTTAATCCATTTTGAACTGAATTATTTATTTCCTTTATCTTCATGCATCACTGGTGGCCCATGCACACATAAGAATATCAACCAGAATTACGCCAAGGTACTTTATGTTGTTTGTGGCTATTGTGAAGGGTGTTATTTCCCTAACTTCTTTCTCAGCCTGCTTGTCCTTTGAGTACAAGAAAGCTACTGATTTGCTTGAGTTAATTTTATAACCAGCTATTTTGCTGAAGTTGTTTATCAGCTGTAGAAGTTCTCTGGTGGAGTTTTTTGGGTAACTTCAGTAAACTATCATATCATCTGCAAATAATGATAGTTTGACTTCTTCCTTTCCAATTTGTATCCTTTTGACTTCCTTATGTTGTCTAATTGCTCTCGCTAGAACTTCAAGTACTATATTGAAAAGATATGGAGAGAGAGGGCAGCCTTGTCTAATCCCTGATTTTAGTGGGATTGCTTCAAGTTTCTCTCCATTTATTTTGATGTTGGCTACTGGTTTGCTGTAGATTGCTTTTACTATGTTTAGGTATGGGCCTTGAATTCCTGCTCTTTCCAAGACTTTTAGCATGAAAGGATGCTGAATTTTGTCGAATGCTTTTTCAGCATCTAATGGGATGACCATGTGGTTTTTTTCTTTTAGTTTGTTTATGTAGTGGATTACATTGATGGATTTCCGTATATTGAACCATCCCTGCATTCCTGGGATGAAGCCTACTTGATCATGGTGGATGATCGTTTTGATGTGCTCTTGGATTCGGTTGGCAAGAATTTTATTTAGTATTTTTGCATCGATATTCATAAGAGAAATTGGCCTGTAGTTCTCTTTCTTTGTTGGATCTTTTTGTGGTTTAGGTATTAGCGCAATTGTGGCTTCAAAGAATGAGTTGGGCAGTATCCCTTCTGTCTCTATTTTGTGAAATAGTTTGAGAAGTATTGGTGTTAAGTCTTCTTTGAAGGTCTGGTAGAATTCTGCACTAAAACCATCTGGTCCCGTACTTTTCTTGGTTGGGAGGCTTTCTATAACCCCTTCTATTTCTTTAGGGGTTATGGGACTGTTTAGCTGATCTATTTGATGCTGATTTAATTTTGATATTTGATATCTGTCTAGGAAATTGTCCATTTCCTCTAGATTCTCCAAGTTGTTTTGAGTATAGACCTTTGGAGTAGGATCTGATGATCTTTTGAATTTCCTCAGTTTCTGTTGTTATGTCTCCCTTTTCATTTCTAATTTTGTTAATTTGGATACTGTCTCTGTGTCCTTTGGTTAGTCTGGCTAAGAGTTTATCTATCTTGTTGATTTTCTCAAAGAACCAGCTCCTGGTCTTGTTGATTCTTTGTATGGTTATCTTTGTTTCTACTTGATTGATTTCAACCCTGAGTTTGATGATTTCCTGTCTTCTACTCCTCCTGGGTGAATTAACTTGTTTTTCTTCCAGGGCTTTAAGGTGTGCCATTAAGCTGCTAGTGTATGCTCTCTCCAGTTTCTTTTTGGATGCACTTAGAGCTATGAGTTTTCCTCTTAGCACTGCTTTCATTGTGTCCCATAGATTTGGGTAGGTTGTACCTTCATTTTCATTGAATTCTAAAAAGTCTTTGATTTCTTTTTTTATTTCTTCCTTGACCAAGGTGTCATTGAGTAGAGTATTGTTCAGTTTCCATGTGTATGTGGGCTTTCTGTTGTTTTTGTTGCTATTGAAGACCACTCTTACTCCATGGTGATCTGATAGGAGGCATGGGATTAGCTCGATCTTCTTGTATTTGTTGACATCTGTCTTGTGACCAATTATATGGTCTATTTTGGAGAAGGTATCATACGGTGCTGAGAAGAAGGTATATTCTTTAGCTTTAGGATGAAATGTTCTATATATATATCTGTTAAATCCAATTGGTCCAGAGTTTCAATTAGTTTCACTGTGTCCCTGTTTAGTTTCTGCTTTCCTGATCGGTCCATTGAGGAGAGTGGAGTGTTGAGGTCACCCACAAAAAAAAAAAAAGAAAGAAAATAGAATATCAACTAACCCACATCAGAGCCTAGATGAACAATTGCAGACATTTCTATGAGGATGATGAATATAGGACTCACTTGATCATGATGTGGGAGGTAGACTTGGTCATCAGAAGGCAAATATAGTAAAGACAGAAGAAAATTATTAAACTATAAAATAAACATATTCATGGTTATTTCTCACTCAAAATGACTATCTGGGACCAGGTTTACATGTATTGAGACTCCTGCAGATAGGACCCTTTAGTAGCAATGAGCTTAACAAGAGGTCTTCTTGTCTGCTTCCCTGCTTCTCTATGCCCGGTCCTCCTGTCTCCTTCTTTGTTTCTCTATGCCCATACTATG
The DNA here is from genome assembly GCA_964023405.1 of Apodemus agrarius. NCBI lineage: Eukaryota > Metazoa > Chordata > Mammalia > Rodentia > Muridae > Apodemus > Apodemus agrarius. The sequence goes on along the minus strand of OZ030021.1, from coordinate 37,535,269 downwards.
GAGCTCCATTTCCCTAAAGCCTTCTATTAGAGCAATAATAGAAAAGCATTTGTTTTAGATTCTGCTTTCGAGGCAACCCAAAGCCAAGACACTCTCTTAAGAGGAAGAGTAGACAAAAAGATACTGAACTACATTCTATATTTAAGATTCTATGATTCTGCAATTTTTTAATGTTTTTAGAAGAGACAGTTGATTTACTACCCCTATGATAAATTATTATGGTAAGATAAATTTAGACCTACATAAAAAAGTGGGGGTGGAGAGGCTTTCCAACATTCCAAAGTCTATTGCTCCACTGCTATTTTGTTGAGTTCAATGCTTTTTATTTTCTTGCACTGTTGCTCTTAAGTTTCAAAAGCCATTTTTTTTCTAACCCAGGGTATTTTGTTTTGATGGTTTCACTGGACTGGAATACATCTTGTAATAAGAATTCTGGCATATTCTCAAGAGATGTCTTATACAACATATTCTTGTCACTAACTGAATTACCTAATAAAAGTAATGGGAATAAATTTGAAAGACAACAATAGAAAACAATATTGTTTCCAAGTTAGCAGGCATAGAGCTGAGAAGAGAAAAGGATATAGTCTCATTTACTCTCTTACAAGTGACATCATTTCCATATACTTGACAAGGTTGGTGACCACCTCGACCGAGAACTCCGCACTTGCTCAAGAAAACCAGCAAGTTGTAGCCACTACCAGAGGGTGTGTGGCATATGGGCTCCCTCATACATGAGACCACCTATGAAAATAACTCCTGGATGAAAAATACTCAAGAAAAAATACATACATACATACATACATACATACATACATACATACATAATAAAAACCTTGAGAAAAATCAGCATGGATGGGGGAAATGTTGAGTAAAAAGCACATCCTTCACTCTTCATAGGTGACAAGAAAGCAGAGAATTCTCTCTGATTTCAGAGACAGGCCATGAGATTCTACAATGAAACTGTTGACTTCAACTTGATTAGAGAAATTTTCTGCCACTTCTATAGCCTGAGAATTTTCCAATAAGAAAACAAAAGTATGCATAAGATTTGGTTACCCAGCACATTCGGTGAACAGCTCTTGGGTCAAGAGAGATGAAACTTTACATACCTAAGGGCTCTTACGTTCTCAACCAGTTGCTTTGCCATGGATGACACTTGCCTTAGCTGTCAAGGGACATTATTAGGCAATATAGGTATTCACTTAGCTAAACAGAATGGCTGCTTTTAAAAAAAATTTAATCTATATTCTTTGTTTACATTCCAAAGGCTTTGCCCCTTCCCAGTTCCCCCACCAACACCATATGTCCCATAAGTCCTCTTCCCCCCCCAAACTATTTGCCAATCTCCTTCCCACCCGCCATTTCTCTGTTCTGGTACTCTCCTACAAAACTGAATCCAATCTTTTCAGGCCCAGGGTCCTCTCCTTTCTTCTTTTTGGGAATCACTTGACTTGCTAATTGTGTCTTGAGTATTTAGGGCTTTTCTGGGCTCATTAATATCCACTTATCAGTGATTGCATTTCATGTGTATTCTTATGTGATTGGGTTAACTTGCTTAAGATGATATTTTCCAGATCTAACCATTTGCCTACAAATTGCATGAATTCATTATTTTAATTGCTGAGTAGTATTCCATTGTGTGTGTGTATACATACATACATATATATATATATATATATATATATATATATATATATATATATGTATACACACACACACACACACACACACACACAATGGAATATATCTATCACATTTTCTGTATCCATTCCTACTTTGAGGGATATCGGGGCTACTTCCAACTTCTGGCTATTATGAACAAGGCTGCTATAAACATAGTGGAGCATGTGTCTTTATTGTATGCAGGGGAATCCTCTGGGTATATGCACAGGAGTGGTATGACAGGGTCCTCTGGAAGTGTCATGCCCAATTTTCTGTGGAACTGCCAGACTGATTTCCAGAGTGGTTGTACCATCTTGCAATCCCACCAACAGTGGAAGAGTGTTCCTCTTGCTCCACATCCTCGCCATTACCTGTTGTCTCCTGAATTTTTAATCTTAGCCATTCTGACTGGTGTGAGGTAGAATCTCTGGGTTGTTTTGAATTGCATTTCCCTGATGACTAACGATGTTGAACATCTCTTAAGGTGTTTTTCAGCCATCCAAATTTCTTCTGGTGACAATTTTTTGTTTAGCTCTGTACCCAATTTTTTAATAGGGTTATTTGGTTCTTTGGGGTCTAAGTTCTTAAGTTCTTTGTATATATTGGATATTAGCCCTCTGTCAGATGTGGGGTTGGTGAAGATCTTTTCCTAATTTGTTGGTTGCTGTTTTGTTCTTCTGACAGTGTCCTTTGCCTTACAGAAACTTTGTAATTTTAAGAGGTCCCATTTGTCAATTCTTGATCTTAGAGCATAAGCTATTGGTGTTCTGTTCAGGAACTTTCCCCCTGTGCCCATGTCCTCAAGGGTCTTCCCAAGATTCTTTTCTATTAGTTTCAGTGTGTCTGGTTTTATGTGGAGGTCCTTGATCCACTTGAAGTTGATCTTGGTACAAGGAGAATAGAGTGGGTCAATTCGCATTCTTCTGCATGTTGACCTCTAGTTGAACCAGCACCATTTGTTGAAAAGGTTATCTTTTTTCCACTGGATGGTTGTAGCTCCTTTATCAAAGATCAAGTGACCATAAGTCTGTGGCTTCATTTCTAGGTCTTCAATCCTATTCCATTGATCTACTTGCCTGTTGTGGTAGCAATACCATGCAGTTTTTAACATAATTGCTCTGTAGTATTGCTTGAGGTCAGGAATATTGATTCCCCCAGAAGTCCTTTTATTGTTGAGAATAGTTTTAGCTATGCTGGGTTTTTTGTTACTCCAGATGAATTTGAGAATTGCTCTTTCTAGATCTATGAAGAATTGATTTGGGATTTTGATGGGGATTGCATTAAATCTGTAGATTGCTTTTGGCAAGATGGCCATTTTTACTACATTGATTCTGCCAATCCAAGAGCAAGAAATATTTTTCTGTCTCCTGAGGTCTTCTTCAATTTCTTTCTTCAAGGACTTGAAGTTCTTGTCATACAGGTCTTTCACTTGTTTGGTTAGAGTCACGCCAAGGTACTTTATGTTGTTTGTGGCTATTGTGAACGGTGTTATTTCCCTAACTTCTTTCTCAGCCTGCTTGTCTTTTGAGTACAAGAAGGCTACTGATTTGCTTGAGTTAATTTTATAACCAGCCACTTTGCTGAAGTTGTTTATCAGCTGTAGAAGTTCTCTGGTGGAGTTTTTTGGGTCACTTAAGTAAACTATATATTGTCTGCAAATAATGATAATTTGACTTCTTCCTTTCCAATTTGCATCCCTTGACTTTCTTATGTTGTCTAATTGCTCTCGCTAGAACTTCAAGTACTATATTGAAAAGATATGGAGAGAGAGGGCAGCCTTGTCTAGTCCCTGATTTTAGTGGGATTGCTTCAAGTTTCTCTCCATGTAGTTTGATATTGGCTACTGGTTTGCTGTAGATTGCTTTCCTGCTCTTTCCAATACTTTTAGCATAAAAGGATGCTGAATTTTGTCAAATGTTTTTTCAGCATCTAATGAAATGACCATGTGGTTTTTTTCTTTTAAGTTGTTTATGTAGGGGATTAAATTGATGGATTTCCGTATATTGAACCATCCCTGCATCCCTGGGATGAAGCCTACTTGATCATGGTGAATGATCGTTTTGATGTGTTCTTGGATTTGGTTGGCAAGAATTTTATTTAGTATTTTTGCATCTATATTCATAAGGGAAATTGTCCTGTAGTTCTCTTTCTTTGTTGGACCTTTGTGTAGTTTTGGTATCAGTGTAATTGTGGCTTCGAAGAACGAGTTGGTCAGTGTCCCTTCTGTTTCTATTTTGTGGAATAGTTTGAAAAGTATTGGTGTTAAGTCTTCTTTGAAGGTCTGGTAGAATTCTGCACTAAAACCATCTGGTCCTGTACTTTTTTTGGTTGGGAGGCTTTCTATAACGCCTTCTATTTCCCTAGGTGTTATGGGACTGTTTAGCTGATCTAATTGATACTGATTTAATTTTGGTATTTGGTATTTGACTAGTAAATTGTCCATTTCCTCCAGATTCTCCAGTTGTGTTGAGTATAGACTTTTGTAGTAGGATCTGATGATCTTTTGAATTTCCTCAGTTTCTGTTATGTCCCCCTTTTCATTTCTAATTTTGTTAATTTGGATACTGTCTCTGTGTCCTTTGGTTAGTCTGGCTAAGGGTTTGTCTATCTTGTTGATTTTCTCAAAGAACAAGCTCCTGGTCTTGTTGATTCTTTGTATGGTTATCTTTGTTTCTACTTGATTGATTTCAACCCTGAGTTTGATGATTTCCTGTCTTCTACTCCTCCTGGGTGAATTAACTTTTTTGTTCCAGGGATTTAAGGTGTACCATTAAGCTGCTAGTGTATGCTCTCTCCAGTTTCTTTTTGGATGCACTTAGAGCTATGAGTTTTCCTCTTAGCACTGCTTTCATTGTGTCCCATAGATTTGGGTAGGTTGTACCTTCATTTTCATTGAATTCTAAAAAGTCTTTGATTTCTTTTTTTATTTCTTCCTTGACCAAGGTGTCATTGGGTAGAGTATTGTTCAGTTTCATGTGGGCTTTCTGTTGTTTTTGTTGCTATTGAAGACTACTCTCACTCCATGGTGATCTGATAGGAGGCATGGGATTAGCTCGATCTTCTTGTATTTGTTGACATCTGTCTTGTGACCAATTATATGGTCTATTTTGGAGAAGGTACCATGCGGTGCTGAGAAAAACGTATATTCTTTAGGTTTAGGATGAAATGTTATATATATATATATATATATATATATATATATATATACATATATACATATATGTATATATATATATGTACATATATAACATATATATGTATACACACACACACACACACACACACACACACACACATATATATATATATATATATATATATATCTGTTAAATCCAATTGGTCCAGAGTTTCAATTAGTTTCACTGTGTCCCTATTTAGTTTCTGCTTTCCTGATTGGTCCATTGAGGTGAGTGGAGTGTTGAAGTCACCCACAATTATTGTGTTAGGTGCAATGTGTGCTTTAAGCTTTAGTAAGGTTTCTTTTATGAATGAGGGTGCCCTTGCATTTGGAGCATAGATGTTCAGTATTGAGAGTTCTTCTTGGTGGATTTTCCCTTTGACCAGCAAGAAGTGACCTTCCGAGTGTCTTTCGATGACTTTAGGTAGAAAGTCAATTTTATCTGATATTAGAATGGCTGCTCCAGTTTGTTTCCTGAGACCATTTGCTTGTAAAATTGTCTTCAAATGTTTTACTCTAAGGCAGTGTTTGTCTTTAGCACTGAGATGTGTTTCCTGAATGCAGCAAAATGTAGGGTCCTGTTTCCAAATCCAGTCTGTTAGTCTATGTCTTTTTATTGGGGAATTGAGTTCATTGATGTTAAGAGATATTAAGAAAAAGTAATTATTACCTCCCGACATTTTTGAAATTATTTTTTATATTTGAGAGTTTATCTTCTTTTGGGTTTGATGAGAGGAGGTTTCTATCCTGCTTCTTCCAGGGTGTAGTTTCCTTCCTTGTGTTGGTGTTTTTCCCCTATTATCCTTTGTAGGCCTGGGTTTGTGGAAAGATAACGTGCAAATTTGGTTTTATCATGGAATACTTTGGTGTCTCCATCAATAGCGATTGAGAGTTTTGCTGGGTAAAGTAGTTTTGGCTGAAATTTGTGTTCTCTTAGAATTTGCATGATATCTGCCCAGGATCTTCTAGCTTTCATGATCTCAGGTCAGAAGTCTGGTGTAATTCTGATAGGTCTTCCTTTATATATTACTTGGCCTTTTTCTCTTGCTGCCTTTAATATTCTTTCTTTGTTTAGTACATTTGGGGTTTTGATTATTATGTGACAGGAGGTATTTTTGTACTGGTCCAGTCTCTTTGGAGTTCTGTAGGCTTCTTGTATATTCATGGGTATCTCTCTCTAGGTTGGGGAAGTTTTCTTCCATAATTTTGTAGAAGATATTTGCTGGCCCTTTAAATTGTAAATCTTCACTCTCATCTATACCTAAAATCCTTAGGTGTGGTCTTCTCATTGTGTCCTGGATTTCCTGGATGTTTTGGGTTACAAGCTTTTTGCATTTAGTATTTTCTTTGACTGTTGAATCCATGGTTCCTATGGTATCTTCGGCATCTGAGATTCTTTCTTCTATTTCTTGTATTCTATTGTTGATATTTGCATCTATGGCCCCTGATTTCTTCCCAAGGTTTTCTATCTCCAATGTTGTCTTCCTTTCCGATTTCTTAGTTGTTTCTACTTCTGTCTTTAGAACCTGGATGGATATGCTCAGATCTTTCGTTTCCTTGATTGTGTTTTCATGTAATTCTTTAAGAGATTTTTGTGTTTCCTCTTTCATAGTTTCTACTTGTTGACCCACGTTCTTCCATATTTCTTTACGTGATCTTTGTGTTTCCTCCTTATTGGCTTCTGTTTTTTGATCCATATTCTCCTGAATTTCTTTAAGTGCTTTTTGTATTTGCCTTGTAAAGGCTTCTAACTTTTGATCCATTTTCTCCTGTATTTCTTTAAGAGATTTATCTATGTGTTCTGCTATCAGCATCCTGACCAGTGATTTTAGATCCAAATCTTGTTTTTCTGGTGTGTTGGGGAATCCAGGGCTTCCTGTTTTCGGTGAACTGGGTTCAGATGCTGTCATGCTGCCTTGATTTCTGTTAGTAACGTTCCTATGTTTTCCTTTTGCCATCTGGTTATCTCTGGTGTTAGTTGGCCTTGTTGTCACTGGCTGGTGCTTGAACCTTCCGTGAGGCTAGGCCCACCTGTTGTTTTTCTGCTGATGACCAGACTGCAAGATAGAGACTGCCTCTACAAGTGCTGAGGGGACCTCAGGGAGGGTGGTTCCCAACCGAGTTGGTGCAAGCCCGGAGGACGTGGAGATGTCCCGCTAGCCGCTGCCCTTGCCCTGGTTAGTGGGGAGAACCTGGTGGATCCTCCCAAGCGATAGTAGCTACGGATTGAATCTGTCTATCTGGGTCTCTCTAGCAGTGTCCTGGTGTCAATATGGAGACCTTCAGTGACCGCTGCTGTAAGGGAATGCGGGACAGGCTGCTCCCAGCTGCCTTGGTGCAAGGCTGGAGGGCGTGGAGAAGTCCCGCAGAGCCATAGCCCTGGCCCTGTGGTAGCGAGAGCCTGGCGGATCCACCTATGCGATGGTAGCCCAGGATTGAATCTGTCTAACTGGGCCTCTCAAGCAGTGTCCTGGGAGCAATATGGAGACCCACTGTGCTGCTGTAAGGGCCAGAATGGCTGTTAAAGCTTTTCATCCTTTGTCTCTGTAAGAATTTCTCTTCCTTTTGGGGGCAAAAAAATTGGTTTTCAGCATCTTTGATCAAGATGCTGGTAAGAGGATTCATAATGAGAAAAGTGTATGACAGTATATTCTCACATTTCCCCAGTGTGGATGTATTGAACAATGGGTAATCTATTACCTCTCCCAAGAATGTTTGCATGTTTCTTCCATTCAATAGGGTAAACGTGGCAGCTGCTAGAGGCTTTTAATAGTGGAAAGGAAGACAAAGTAGATGAGAAAGTTCCAGCAGTCACAATCACCCCAAAGAAAGCAGTCATTCCTCCATCCTGATTTTACTCTCAAAAGTACTCACTTCATGCCTTTTCTGCATAACAAAAACCTGACAGCCTGATCTGGCAAAGTGACCACAGAAGATTTCTACCAAGTTGTTGCCTATTTTCTTTGTCCTGAGGAGCCTTCAGAGAAGAAAGGAAATGAGAAAGAAGCTTAATCTACCATTACATGATTTTCCATTCTCTTCAAAGAACCTCCTCAGAGGCACATCACCTGTTTCCCATGGGGCCTTACAAGGGATAAGAAAGCATACTACAGAAAGTCCAGCTAATGGAAAGTCAGAATGTGAGCCTAGAATGAGCAGGGCGCACAACCAGACTATAACAAGAGAGCTGGGCTTGATATCAAGCCATGAGTATGATAAGCTAGAGGCTCCTTGAGGATGTGTACAGCCATGGAAGGTTCAACCCTTACAGAAACCTCCTAGACTGGAAATTAGCATACAAAAGTGAAGGAAGAGACCTTTTCTAGTGACTTAAAGGCTAGTTGAATAGCTTACCAACCCTAGGACACTGCAGGAGTGGAAAGTGTCCATATAGAAGGTGGGTGGGGTGTAGGTGCTGGCCTGTAGTTGAGAGCCAGGAAGAAATGATCTGTGAAAGCATTTGCTTTTGACTGGGCCTTACTTCTAACTGAAATGGTCTTGATGTTCCTAATGCTTTTGTTGTCCAATTTCACTTTCAAATTCAATGATGTGTTACAGAAATTCTTGTGGGCATTTGGAGCTGAGCGCAATACTCTTTCTAGTGTTCTTTGAAATTGCCACCTCTCCCATTACCTTCTCCTTTTATTTCAAATGTTTTACCTTTTTAAGGAAACTGCAGTTTCCTCTTCTTACCCTGCAGCCTCCATCCCACTTGAGGAAATGCTAACATCCCCTCATTACACTGCACAAGAAATGTCATCAGCATTGCAAAGTTATTCAGCGTCTTGTGACTTTGTCAGTATTTACCTAGGTTTCCTTGCAGATCTATTCATGAATAAATTTTACATGCTCTATAAAACTAACTGCATTCTCAGATATTGCCATTCATACTTTTATGGGATGCTAATTGTAAGAAGTTCATGTCTCCTCTGTCACATATATGTCCTTGTTGATTCTAGACTTTTTTTTTTTTTTTTTTTACATCAGCAAATAGTTAAGCAGAAATCAAAAACAGCATGTGAGCCAAGCGGTTGCCAGCACTGAATGGCATGCTTAATTAACACTGGCTGTGGTCCTCTATACTGAAGAGATAACCTTTGATAATTCAAAACACACACATTCGTTCTTTGCAACACAGACCACTTCTATAGTACAAGGAAATCAACCATCTTTCTGAGCGTGATCGTGCCTATGATCCCTTTATGTCAAGTTAACTCTGGTAGACAGCTCAGGTTTAATGTAAAAGCTCGCTCATAATGCCTCTCTCATCCTCACTTTTGCCTCATGGAAATGACCAGGAGCTGTTGCTAAGTAAGAACAAGGCCTGTCAGTGCTCCTAGCTGGCTGGCTGCCCAGATGCTCCTGCCATCTGTTGGAAATGCAACCCGGTAGAAACAGAAGGTAGACTGAAGAACACACTTTTCCTCCTTCCTTTAAAAGTGTGTTTTTCCTGCTTTAATAATTAGGCACATGAACAGGCTTTAAATCACGGCCTCAGATACTAAAATAAACAGTGCCTTGCTTTGTTTTGTTTTCTCGTGTAGAGAAGTTTAACAAAGTGATACATTTAAACAAAGCCTTAAAAAATAAAAATAAATAAATAAAAAATAAAAAACCAAAGGCTTTACTTCCTTTTGCCCCTCAGTTCTGTAAAAGAATTATGAAAGTAAAAGATGAGCAAAGGGTTTTTTGGTTTTTTTTTTCAAGAGGAAGAAATCAAAGAAGGAAGGAGAGGAAGGGCAGATTGGAAGCAAAGTTGATCTATTTTATCAATGTGGCATGCAGCTATTGGGAGAAGTCAATGTCAAAATCCAGACAAGTATCACAAAATAGTATTTTACAGATAGATAACAAACAAATATGATTTTTACAGAATTCATTACACTTCCTGAACCAAAGGATTATTACTATTATTACTCTTACCCAAAATAGTCTATAAGCCATACAAATAATCAGAGACCTGTATGAGCAGTTTTAGAGCATTCTTTTTTTAAAGATTTATTTAGTTGTTTTATGTATGAATACACTGTGGAAGTCTTCAGACACACCAGAAGAGAGCAATAGATCTCATTACAGAGGGTTGTGAGCCACTATGTGGCTGATGGGAATTGAACTCAGGACGTCTGGAAGAGCAGTTAGTTCTCTAAACAACTAAGCCATCGCTCCAGCACTCTAAAACATTCTTACACATCAGAATCACAGACATAGATTTTTTTTTATATACAAAGATTTTGGTGTGGGGCCAAACATATGTCTAGCAAATTTATGTTTAAAAGCAAATTATTAAATATTAAAATAAAATTAAAAGTCTAATAAGAGGGGTACTTATGTAGACAGAGTAAGAGAAACTTCTGAAGACCAGAAGGTTTTAATATGGACTAGGGACATTAATGTAAGCAGTCTGCCTATGACTCAGTTAGCAAGCTTAACAATATGGATACCTAAATAAGACCTAAAACACGACCCCAGTTGACACACCAAAACAATTGGGCAAAATCTTACAAGGCTCTACCCAGAGATCAAGAGATACAGGCAGTTAATTACAGCTCAATTATGGCAAATATGTCTTCTTTAGGGACACACGCCCAAGAGGTCAACCCTAAACACGTGTGAGCAACACTAAGTGAACTCAGCATGTTGTGTTTATAAATTTTCATTCATGTATGTGTGTATACGGTTAATAAAGAACAAAAGGGTATGAATTTGGGGATTGGGGGACAGAGGAGTGATACAAGCTGATGCATTGGGAGTTACTTGACTTGCTAGAAGTTACTCGAAGGCTTAGTGAAAACATGAGCAAGTAAAGATCTCCACTCGTTTTTCCAAGATTTCTTTGAACCAAAAACATATGTGGGACACAGTACCATTAGTGTGTTAACTATATACACTCCATGTTCCTTCTCCTTATATAATAAATGACACACAAAAGAGGGCAAGTAAAGAGCCCAACTTCCAGACAGAAAACTGCTTGGTCAGATCAAGATTAAATGTGCTACTCTCTTCCCTCCATCCAATGAAAGACCTCTTTGAACAGGAGAGTTCTGTAGGCAGGAGGATGCCTTGGTTTACAGAAGAAGGAGAGCTCTGTGGACATAAGAGATGTGTTCCTGAGACAGAGCATGCCCCTTTCTTGTGATTACTCAGTGATTCATTTGAGCCTGGAGGTCACAAAGAAGAAGTGGCATCCATAGAAAAGCTCCCCGTATCGATAAGTCTCAGAGGCAGAAAGGACACAACACATTTCAGGTTACAGGAACACCAGGAAGTCCTGACTTCAGGACAGAGTCTAAATGGGGGTATTAGATAAAGTACTGGGAATTTGGCAAGACATGCCAATAATCTTTAGCACTGTTGTTTGTACATTTCTGCTAATTTACCATCTCGGGGCAATACGTGTGCTGAGCGTTCTGTAGAACACAATGCAGAAAGAAACTAAAACTGATGAGTTTCTGTGCAATGTATTTCCCAAAGAAAGTGGGAAAACCCATGAAAAGTGTGCTTTGTTCATTATTAAATCTCTACCATTCCCACAGAGTGGCTCATGTTTCTGATTAAACTAAATCTATTTTAGAAAACTTCTACTTTATCCTTAAAGAAGAAAGCAAGAAAAGAGTTGGGCCTTTCCATGTAAGAATCTTAAAATAGGTGAATTAACCGCATAAGGGCCAGGTGGCATTTTCTTAGCAGTTAGCACAAGGAGAACTCTAAACAGGAAGACAGAACACAGGATCAAAATCAAACAGCTCTCCTGAAGTCATTTAGTCCGCCTGGCATTCCTGCCTAGCATTTTCTCCTCAAAGGTTTGATTTGGAAGTTCTTGAACCAGTGTTCCTAAACTAGGTTAGGCAAAAGTAGCCATTAGATCTAAAATAGGAACACAGGTGATAGGGATAGATGCTGATAAACTAGTTTTATCTACTAGGGTTTTTTTAAACTATCTTTAAATTTGATTTGCTTTCTCACAGGAAATCTACAGGAAGAGAGAAAAAAAATCCTAGACTAGTAATTGAATGAGGGCTAGTTTACAGAGAAAATAACTGTTCCAAGAGAAGTCAGTTTATATGTCAGCAGTGGATATAGATAAGGAGGGGAGTGGCCAGGGACCAGCACTGTTACCTAACCAGTGTGCTTGTGGCATCTTTGCAAAAGCCATTCTCTTTTTAACACGTGTAACACTAACGTGTTGCCAAGTTTAATAGGAAAACACTGGCTGCCTATAAACCCTGAAGGTGTGTTAGTAAAACCTTGTAAAATGCCTCTAGCGTTACAAAATAAGAAACTCCTTCATGTTCTAAACACAGGGATTCATTTACATAGGAGGAATTCTTTACCAGTCAGGGCTCATTTTTCCACTAACCAACCATTACTTCAGTGTTGGTTCTGCACGAACTGCATGCCCCTCATGTAACTTTGTACAGCAAAGGTTGAGTAAATGCAACCATAAAATTCTCAAGAGCAGTGGAGATCTTGAGCAGATGAAGCAAAGCCAATGACGAGAAAAATGGGCAGAAGACTGTGGCGGAGGCTTCCATAGTTCAGCCATTTTCTAAGTTGTTTCCATTTGAAAGCACTTACATTTGGGGGGACATAATTAGCCCTTGGTGCTGGCTGCTATTTCTATGTAATTCTGAAAGGTCTGGGCTCTGCAGGGGCACATCTGGTCACACTAATGGCTCTCATAGGCAGGGTACTGCCCTGACTGCCAGCACCTGCGGAGACAGGGGCATGGCAATTCTAGCTCCCTAAAGACACCAGGCTCATCAAAACAACCTTCTGTGGTTCTGGCCACTTGCCCGCATAAAGAAGGGCACTGGAGCAGGGAGGGTGTACTGTGGGTCAGCCCAAGGCATGGGTTTAATGAAAGGTGTGCTGGAAGCCAAAATCAAACAGCAGCATGAGTCCACAGAGCCACTCTGAAGAAACATGAGAGGCATCGTATGAGCCCACAAATCTACTCAGCAAAGCAACGTGGATGGCATCTGTCTTACTGCCTTCTCCTGGTGGCGAGCCCTTGACATGCCTCGGGAGAATGCTACAGTGTTTAAAATATTCACTAGACAACTTTCCTACTGTTTGCAAACAACTCTGAAGCCAAAAAATAAGGCCAGTCTCCTCTTTAGTGTGTCCCCAGGACATAAAGTGTCCTGCCCTTCCTAGGCCTTTTGCAATCATAGCTAAACAAAGACAAAAGCATGCACATGCAATGCCCAGACCTGAAGTCCAGCTCCAAAGTCAACTGGCAAACTTTCCTCCAGCTATCTACCAGTTCAGGAGACAGAGAATACTAATCACATTCTCAATCATTCTAAAATTTCCAAACTTATGGATATATATATATATATATATATATATTACATAATATATATATTTTTATGTATATGACATTATGGGCAAACAGCATTACTAAGTGCTCTTAAAGACATGTAAATAAAACTAGAGATAATTCAGAAATTAAGTGCAACTTGCTGATCTGGCAGGGTACCTGGGTTTGATTCTGAACACCTACACAGTGGCTCACAGCTATCTGTAATTCCAGTTCCAAGGGATCTGACAGCCTCTTCTGATCTCTATAGACATCAGGCACACATGATGTGAACATACATACCAACAGGCAAAACACTCGCATATAAAAATGAAAATAAATGAATTATTTTGCTTTTTGTTTTGTTTTGTTTTTCAAGACAGGGTTTCTCTGTGTAACTTGAACATTCTAGCACTCTCTCTGGCCTCAGACTCAGAGATCTGCCTACCTCTGCCTCTCAAGGGCTAGGATTAGAGGTATGTGCCATTTCTGCCTGGCAAAAAGAAATTTTAATAAAATAATACATGTATATATTTAATTAGTGATTCCCCTATGCACCCAATTCCACAATTGATTTTTAAGTCTCTTTTAATGGGAATCATATTTTTAAATACTTTATATGTTCTGGAATTTTTTGCTCAAGGTCTCATGTAGCCCATGGCTGCCTCAAACTTGCAGTATCAATGAAGTTAGTCTGAACTTTCTGCTTTTTGGGCCCCTACATCCTCCATGTGGGATCACTGGCATTTATCACCACCGTTGGATTCTGTGGTACTTCCTGGATCTAAGAAGCACTCAACCAACTGAGCTACAACTGAGCTACATATTCAGTCACCAAAATAATATTTTTTTCGGACAGAGTCACACAGATTCCATACTTCCATCTGTCTTCACTGGGCAGGAGGTTAAGGAAACAACAAAGCAACCCCAAGAATAATTACTGATAAACTCTCAAATATTAAAACAAAATGACTGAATTACAGCCAAAGCCTCTCTCTCCTGAAGGTGTCAGGTGTCCATCAAGAAGTAGTAGGAAGTGAAAACAATCACGTTGCCAGGGGTTGACAGCAGCCCTTCTCAGTGCAGACCCCATGGAAAAAAGAATACTGGGCTTAGGAGAAAACGACAGACTCAACCTCCTCCTAAACCCGCTGAAGAAGTGCCATTCAGTACACCAGAGGCTCCTCCTTCTAGATTAGCATGAACTTATTTTTAGTTTGTCTGATTGATTTACATTCTTATTGATGTTATTTTTAGTGTGCATCTGCATTATTCATGTATTCCTGAAGTGAATGTTAACAAACCACAGTATGAAATTTTCCGGGCTAGAGACAGGGAAAGATTCAAAGAATAATCACTTGCATCTAAAATAGGAATGGTTTTATCACTCAAATGGATAACCACATATCTACATGCTCGTACCAGTATTAAAGTGAAAAGTTAGCCAAAGACATTTATTCAAGCACGGCAAGGTTGACTTCATTAAGAACCTCTACTGTGGGTATAGAATCAAAAGTCAAAGTCTAGGGAAGATGAGAGGAGTTGTCCTCAACTCTGAATACAATGTAGCCAAATGTGAATATATAACCAAAGAGCAAGGTAGAGGTTAGAGGATGTAGGAACACTAAGACAGACATCCCGGTAATGAGGATTCTGTCCAAAATGGTCTAACACAATGTTTACTTGAGAAAGGCAGGTTGGCCAGACATTTCCTGGAAGGTGGTGGAAGATGTAGATAATCAACTATGGAGGGCATGCTAAAACTATTTTACAAGGAAATGTTCTGAGGAGTCTAGGAGACAGGCCAAGATGCTGAGTCAAGTGTGGTCAAGGAGAGGTCCATGCTCTGCCTGCTACCCTCTGTGATCTCCCTACCTCGACCACCTCTACCTACATAGTAGTCCTGGGATATCATCCCTCCTCCTTTGTTTCTACCTAACACTTAACTTCTCTGGGATTTTGTGTTCTCCCTGCAAATCCCTTAACCACAGTTGTTTTGGGGATTTAGATGCCATAAGGTAGATAGGGAATTCAAAGCTAAGCTTGGGATTCATAGATCAGCTTAACCAAGGCTTCAAGAATGAATGACAGCAAATAGAGACCACAATCTGAATGATTTTCTGATCTATGTGGGAAAAGTAATATGAATGCATATATTTAATGAGGCTAACATGCCATGCCATAGTAATTTGTGTGAAATACTTCCATATGGTAACCTTATATGCAAAGTCAATTATAATAGTTATTCTGTAGTTATTGTGGGTAACACAGCTTTGAAGACCATCAGTGCTCTGATACCAATAGCAGCTGTAATCATTAAGATCTAGGAGTCTCAGAGACAACAGCACAGAAGCTAAACACAGGAGTGGACAGAATGCCCGGATTTATCCACACTGACTTTATAGCTGTAAGATCCAAGGACCTGAGCAAAGCATTAATGCAATTTCCTGTTCCTTGGGTTCTACAATTGTAAATAATGACATCGACTGAGCAAGGACATGGTGAAACTGAAAGGGAGTGATCTTGGCAAGTGCTTGCTCAATGATTCCTCAATAAACATTGACCATTAGAATCACAGCAGAATATACTACACAGGTGATAGCTCTCACTCAGGCAAGCTAAGAGGTTTTCTTGGGCCTTTCTAAGGGACTTACACTAATCTCCTTTGATTTATGCCACTGTCACTCTTGTGAGCCATTCTTATAAAGCAACTGAGTTGTGAACTTTTGGTTCCACACAGCTGCATAGTAAATCTGAGCAGGTATGATGAGCCAGCCAGCAGCACGCAAGGGCTTGGAAAGGTGTTCTTTGGGCTTTTTGGTTTTTGTTTGGTTTTGTGTTTTGTGTTTTTTTGTTTTGTTTTTTGAAGAAAAGGCAAGGACTCTTGGGAATATATCACACAGTAAAACAGAAAGAAAAATGCAAATGAAACCCTAGAGATGATGGGCAGATGGGAAACAATTGTGTGAATATGTATTGAATTTGCTTCCATTCAACCAGGTAAAACGACATGCCAAGGTGTAATGTGCATGTGGGTATTAACTCCATGCCAAGGTGTCACCCTCTAGATCTGTGCTGCTCTACTTGTGGGTCATGACCCCTTTGAATGGGTTGCATATCAGATACCCTACATATCAGATATCTACATTGCAATCTGTAACAGTATCAAAACTACAGTTATGAAGTAGCAATGACATAATTTTATGTTCAGGTCACCATAACATGAGGAACTATATTAAAGGGTCGAAGCATTAGGAAGTTTCCTGTTTTTGAAAGAGAAAATTCAGATAGGTTTGCTCAGAGCTTTGACAATATCGGTGAGAACCACACCTCACAACCTAAAGCATGCTGGCTCTGAGAGCTGGGCACGAGGGAATCTGCAGAGGGCTGTCACTCTCAGGTTAGTGGGTCTCGCTGATGCTAGAAGCCTCGCGTTAAACAAAGCCAGAGGCAACTTCAGAAAAGTATCTTAAAGAATTTGTTTCAAAATGGATGAAGTAAAATTTGACAAAGTAATAAAAATTGTAGAAGTCTATCCAGAAAGGAAAACATCTACTTCATCTTTTTTTTTTAATGGAAAAGGATAGGAAACTCTAGTCTTGATATATCAATCATTTGTGTGTCTAAAAATTAAAAATGGGTGAAGCAACTTTTTTTTTTTTTTTGGTTTTTTCGAGACAGGGTTTCTCTGTGTAGCCCTGGCTGTCCTGGAACTCACTCTGTAGACCAGGCTGGCCTCGAACTCAGAAATCCGCCTGCCTCCGCCTCCCAAGTGCTGGGATTAAAGGCGTGCGCCACCACCGCCCGGCGGCGAAGCAACTTTTTTTAATAAAAGCAGCACTGGGGCAGGGAATCCATTTTTAGACTGAGATCAAAGCTTCCAACCTCGACTCTACGAGGAATTTTAATCCTAAGCAATAAAGAATGATTTAAAAATATTTTAATCCTGGCTACTTTTAACAATAGAAATCTATGTGAATTCCAAAAAGTGGGAGAGAGAGAGAGAGAGAGAGAGAGAGAGAGAGAGAGAGAGAGAGAGAGTCTGTCTCCAAAATGGCGATTTCTCAAAAACTCCAGACGAGTTAAAAGTACACTATACCAGGTTTCACAGAAGATGATCAGTGGTATAAATGCCTAAAGGATTCTCATAATTGCCAGAGGAAACTCCAGCTGTGGGCAATTAAAGATCAGCATATTAACAAGGACAGTCTTCTACATGTGGGAGAAAAGAAGCAAGTCCGGAAACTGCCAGTCTTAATGAGAACAGTGGTTTAATCAAATTTTTGACCCAAAGGAGGCAGGAGAAAGTTGTGTTTGGACTGTCAGAAGCATCTGACTCTGGATCAAATGCCACGTCAACATATTGAGTACCAGAACGGAGTGCTGTAAATTTTCACAACTCCAAAATATTTAAGAAATGTTCACAGGCATAGCAGGGACAGAAGTGTTTGTGGAAGAATGTGACTCTCCCTCCTTCCAACAACTCTTGTGAGTGAGGAAATGGAGTTTCCTAAGACAAATGGTTTCCAAGCCTGAAGGACCTTGGACAACAT
This sequence comes from Apodemus agrarius, assembly GCA_964023405.1. Taxonomy (NCBI): domain Eukaryota; kingdom Metazoa; phylum Chordata; class Mammalia; order Rodentia; family Muridae; genus Apodemus; species Apodemus agrarius. Next base: position 37,517,571 of record OZ030021.1, on the reverse strand, counting down.
TTCCATGTCTCTTTTCTGTGATGCCATCCATTCTTAAAGGACACACCCTTTTGTGAGTCCATTTGTGCCTTTTCTTTCTTTCCAACTACTTATGAATGCAATAAAAATCAAAACGTATCATAATTTTAAACATTTCCATCCTTTAGCTGGTAGATTAAATGAAAGTCTTAAATGTGTGATTTTGGAAAGTTTATCTGAACAACTGTCCATACAGAGTTAGTTTTCCATGTATAATTTCTCTGTGTCCAAGATTTACTCATGCCACAGTTCATATCAGCAGAGCTCTTAATTTGTCCATAAATAATGTACCTGTCTTACAGAGTCCCCCAGCTAAAGAGAAATTTTAGTTCAGAGACCTGTTCGATTTTCAATACAGTTTGGTACAATTGTTAAAATGTCTTTAAAATAACGTTTCTCAATCCAGATTGAAATGTCATTTGTTTTCTGCCCTGGTCTGAAACATGGCAGTTGCGGGAAAGCTGTGGGCACCAGAATTAGTTAGTGGAAGCAAAGACTTCCTTGTGAAGCATCACCCACCACAGCTGTGATATTCGGTGCTATTACTTTCTTCTCCCAGTTGTTAGGGTCTGGTAGCTGTCCCATGTCTATTCCTGGTGCTCCAGTTTGTCCCTTACTCAAAAAGTCTTTGAGGGGCAGCATTTGCAGCATAGTGGTGAGCACAGCTGCCTTGCAGGAGGTCTTTTACTACCCACACTTAGTGTCTCAATGGAGTATTCTGTCCTCTCTTCTGAATGCCAGATCACATCTCTCCAAACACAAAGGTCTCCATAGCAACCCATCGCTTTCATAGACACATTCCCAGGAAAGTGAAAATTCATAGGGTTGTGGTATACCTCACAGGAATTTTGAAAGACCGGGGAGGCAGCCTACTCATTTTTATACCATTTTATTTGGACAGGGTCTCACTATGTGGCCTGGAACTCACTATGTAGAACAGGTTACCTTTGAGCTCACATAGATCAGCCTGTTTCTATTTCCAATAGCGTGCTGTGACTCTAGTCGTGTGTGCTTCCACCTTCCCATTCTACTCCTTGTGAACTCTAATTTGAATGTTAACCTCACACCATAATAAGCCTAACAGGTAGGGCCATTTTCTATGCACAGAGCACTCTGATAAAAATAACAGGTTGCCCATGGCATACCACGCCTAAATATGGAAAAGTGTTTGGAATGCATTTGGAAAAGTAGATCAGAAAGGCCTCTCTTGCGTTGTCTTCTGAAACAGGTCATGAAGAATTCTCCAAGCTTCCTCGAAATCAGTGGTTCTGGGGATCATGCATGACCCCTGGGGATTGAAAGATTGTTTCATAGAGGTTGCCTCAGACTATCAGAGAACTCAGATATTAACATGACTCATAACAGTAGCAAACTTACAGTTATGAAGTAGTAACAAAAATAATGTTATGGTTGGGGGGGGTCACCATAGCATGAGGAACTGTATTAAAGGGTTCCAACCTTGGGAAGGTTAAGAACCATGGCTCTAAAGCCAGTCATATACCTTCAGTCTAGAGCAGTTGTTACTATAGCCAGAAGAAAGGAATAACCAGAGAGAGAGGAGGAACCAAACCGTTTGTTGAAAGAGCCCTGCTAGGTAGCCCATCCCCAGTTTATTAGCATTGCCATTACCATTTCCTCCTTTTATCAAACCATATCTACATGTCTAGCACAATAGCAGTTTTCCTGATTCTTCGCGTCTTTACTTCTAAAGGTTCCAATGTCATCTAAAATTTACACTAAATAAATGTGTTTGCTTTTCTCTCATTAATCAGCCTCCTGTAGGGTCAGCCATGAACCTAACGATGATTAAAGGAAGAAATATCTTCTTTCAACAGAGGTTTTTACACAGTAGCCTTTAATGTGGTATATGAAGCTCAAATAAGGTACCAAGTTTTCTTCTCGTTCTGTCTACCCTCAGCCTCCATTACACTCCCAGCTAGTTTACAAGCACGTGGTCCTCCTCAGGCAGTTATTATTGGCCTCTGTCCTAGGATAATGATGGTGATGGAGATGATGATGCTATGTGTGTGTGTTTGTGTGTATGTATGCATATATCTATGTGAGAGTGTGTGTGTGTGTGTGAATGTGTGTGTAAGTGAGTGTGTATATGAGAGTGTGAATGTGAGTGTGAATGTGAGTGTGAGTGTGTGTGTGTGTGTGTGTGTGTGTGTGTGTGTAATATTTTTCCAATGTCATGCCTTCCTCAAGAAAGAGATTTAGTCTTTTTCTGACCCTTCATGTTCTACCTGCCTCTTAGTGACCAGGTAAGAACAGTAGAAGTTCCCAGAGCAGGGCACATTTGTGGAAGACAAATACAAGAATTATGTTTCTTCCTTCTCAAAATACAAAAGTATTTTCTGCTGGACACTCTAAGCCGACTTTGACACACAGGCATTCAATACCTTGTTCTCTCTTCCATTATACATCCTGCCCGTTTGTCTCTGCCTTAAAGTCCCTTGATCATATGACCCATATATTCCTCCATATGATCCTCTTAGAATTCATCAGAGCATTTCCCTGCAGTTACTTGTTTGCTCCGGTATGTGCATAGGCACACGCACTCATGCCACAGCAAGCATGAGGAGGGCAAAGGATAACTTCTGGGAACGTCCGTTCTCATCTCTGTCGCAGTTTAAGGCAGCATCTCTTCTGTTGCTTCTTAACACACTCTGTATTCAAGCCTGGCTGGCCTGTGAGCTTCTTGTTGGTCCTCTTGTCTCTGCCTTTATTTAATTTTTTACTTACTCACTTTACATCCTGCTTATTACCCCTTTCCCACAATCCTTCCCCTGTACCAGCTCCCCTTTTCTTTTGAGCAGGTGCCCCCCCCGGGTATATATCCCCCACCATAGCACTTCAAGTCTCTGTCATCTGCCTCCTTTCTAGATGTAGCAGTGATGTGCCCCCCCGCCCCCATTGCACGTAGCTTTGTTCATGGGTTCTGATGACTAAACTCAAGTCATTGCACTTAAGCATTGTCTTAGTTAGGGTTTTATTGCTGTGAAGAGCCACCATGACCATAGCAACTGTTCTTATAAAGAAAAACATTTCATTGGGGCTGGCTTACAGTTCAAAGGTTTAATCCATTATCATCATGGCTGGAAGAACAGTTATATGCAAACAGACATGCTGCTCGGGAGATAGCTGCAAGTTCTACATCTGGATCTGCAGGCAGGCAGCAGGAAGGGAAAGTGAGTCACTGGTCCTGGCTTGAGCGCCTGAAACCTCAAAGTCTACCCCTCAGTGTCACAGTTCGTCCAACCAGACCACACCTCTAACAATACCACTCCCTATGAGTCTAGGGAGGCCTTTTTCATTCAGACCACTAGGAGCAGCATGATCCTTTACCTGATGAGCTTCTCCACTGCCCTTTTAAGTTTTAAGTTTTAAGCCACATAAAGAGAAAATTGGCATCCCTGTGACATTCCTGTGTGCAGCTGTTCCAGTTGCTGAGAGCACAGCTTTAGATGACAAGTTCTGTCCCTGACTCTGTGAAGTGATCAAGTCATGTGGCGTGTGCAGAAAGGCAGTTCTTAGTAAGCTGCTCTGACTAGCTAAAGGAAGATGACTTCAGGGGTTGCTTAGGAACACTATGATGGAGAACAAGGTCATACTTGCAATTGCCAAGTCTCCACTTCTGCAAGACAGGGGCTCTTGACTCCATTCTAAACTGACATGTGAAAAAGAAAAATATTAGTCAGTTATATATTTCCCTTATATTGTTTCAACTCGCTGAGTACTACTAGAAGACATTTTCCCATTTTTAATGAAAAATGTCCTTTGTTGTTTATGCTTTCCTATGTAGAAATGATTATATGACAAGGAACTGTAATATATAGTTTACTAGAAAAATTATTACCTGCTACTTGTTTTTTAAAAAATCAAGATATATACACCTACCACATATTGACTTGTCATAGAAGCAAAATATAAAAGAAAATCATTACTTATTTCATTATTTAAACCAATTATATTCTTTCAATAGCTAGAAACAGAACCTGAGGCCTCATTAATAAAGCAAGCACTTTACTACTGAGCTAAACCCTCAGCCCCCAAATACTTTTCTACCAAAAGAAAAAGGGGTCCTTCGTTTTATTTTAATTTGTTTGTTTTAGAAATAGTATCTTACTGGATGAATCTGGCTGTCCTTCCACTCACAATCCTCCTGCCTGGCTCCTAACTGTTGCAATTCCAGACATGTGACACCTGGAGCCAAATAGAAAAAATTGTTTTAAGGGATCATTAGCTTTCTTGAAGTTCAGACCTATATTGTTATAGCCACAGCACCATTTTCTATGTGTCATTATTATTATTATTATTATTATTATTATTAATTATTTATTTATTGTTGTGGAGTCCTGCTCTTGCCCTGGTACTGCTGTGGAGATTAGAGCATAACTTTCAGGAGTTGATTCTCTCCTTTCACTGTGGATTCCAGAGACCATACACGGGTCACAAGCCTTGCTTGGCAAGCAATTCTAACCATTGAGCCATCTTGGCAGCCCCCACAGCTTAATTCCTTGTTATAAAAGCAACTAGGATGTTTTGGTCAAAGGATTTGAAAAGAAAACATAGTCAGATAGATAGATAGATAGATAGATAGATAGATAGATAGATAGATAGATAGAGACTTAAAAAAGATGTAATTACTAAGCCTCATCTCATCTGGTGGCGCACGCCTGTAATCCCAGCACTTGGGAGGCAGAGGCAGGTGGATTTCTGAGTTCGAGGCCAGCCTGGTCTACAGAGTGAGTTCCAGGACAGCTAGGACTACACAGAGAAACCCTGTCTCGAAAAAAACAAAAAAAAAACAAAAAAACTAAGCCTCATCTTTAAAATGTCTTCTTACGTAATTCAGCCATTAGAAGGGAAAAATATTTGTAACTCACATATGAGACTAGAAGTTGACTTACTCATTTTCTTCCATAGTGGTGATGTCTATGCCACTCTGTAAATGTAATGATTGCTTTATAACTTTTTTTATAATATTTTTAGATTTATTCATTTATTTTTATGTATATGAGTACATTGTCACTGTCTTCAGACACTAGAAGAGGGCATCAGATCCCAGTACAAATGGTCATGAGCCACCATGTGGTTGGTGGCTGAGATTTGAACTCAGGACCTCTGGGAGAATAGTCAGTGCTCTTAACCACTGAGCCACCTCTCCACCCCGCTTTATAACTTTTTTACAACTGGAAATAACTATCAGAAGGAGAACACACTATTACTTTTTTCCTGAATGATAAAATTAACTAGAGAATCACCCCTAATTCTCCCAGTTGGTTCTAATAGTTGGGTAGATTCAAGAAGCCCTTGTGAAGGAGAAGGGTGTGCAGGCTTCCTTACAATTAGACAGGTCATTGTCAGCACATCTCTCACAAGAGGCAGATTATCAGGATGAAAGAATAACAAGTTAATCTAACCAAAATGACATGTATCATGGAGGCCTTCAGAAATAAAGCCTCAAAGGCCCAGGCACACTGTGGTGTTTATTTCCTTTTTTATATTATTAATGTACATATGGGGGCTGGGTTTGACCTACCATGCTTGTAGAGCTTAGAGAACAACTTCTTGGGAGTCAGTTCTCTCCTGCAAACCAGGGGTTCGGGATCAACATACAAATTGATTTGTGCTGTGCCTTTACCAGCTGAGCTATTTCAGAGCTCCCAGAAAAACTATTGCTCAGTGAAATAATGGGTGGTTAGGCTTGAAGAAAAGGATTTGACTGGGGCTAGATTCCAAGCAAGTCCTCGGTCCAGAGTCTTCCCAACCTTTCTGGGTAGCCATCCACCCTGCGTATAGGGGATGTGCCTTCTAGAGTGAGGGCCATCTCACCTAGTTTTGGCAAGCTTCTAAGAGTCTATTGATGACTAAATCACCCAGAAGAAAAGAAAGGCAAATCAGTGTCTTTCTTGCTTTTAAGCTGCCCCACTCTCAGTTCAAAGCACTTTTGGGGCAGTGATTTCTGAGCTCCGATATCCTCTTACCTGGCTATTTCTGATTATATCCAGATCTGATTTTATATCTCTTTTCCAAAGCTATGTCTCCTCTCTACAGCGTCTCTCTTCCCACCTCTGTGTTCATGAACTTTCATATACTCTACCGCTCTACCATACATATCATCTACTTCTAGCTTCTAGTGCCTGCCTCTGCTTCTTCTGCCACAACTTGCCTCTCCATTCTCTTTGTTCTTTCCTTCCTTCCTTGATGTTCATCCTTTTGTTTTTAGAATCTACATCTCCTACCTATGTACTCTGTATCCCACCTGCGCTTCTTATATCCTCCTCTGAGGTCAAGAGTTACATCTCTTCTCTGTTACCCATTCTTTTTGTTTCTCCTCTGATTTGTTTATTTATTTTTATTAGATATTTTTATTTACATTTCAAATGTTATCGCCTTTCTGGTTTCCCTTCCAAAAACACTCTATCCCATCCCCCCTTCCCCCTGCTTACCAACTCACCGACTCCCATTTCCCTGTCCTGGTATTCCCCTATACTGAGGCATGAAGCTTTCTCAGGACTAAGGGTCTCTCCTCCCTTTTATGTCCAACAAGGACATCCTCTGCTACTTATACAGAGGATATGTATACTCCATGTGTACTCTTTGGTTGGTGGTTTAGTCCCTAGGAGCTCGGAGGGTACTGGTTGGTTCATAATGTTGTTCCTCCTATGAGGCTAACAGTTCCTTTGGCTCCTTGGCTCCTTTCTCTAGTGATTCATTGGGGACCTTGTTCTCAGTTCAAATGTTGGCTGGGAACATCTGCCTCTGTATTTGTCCAGTACTGGCAGAGCCTCTCAGGGGACAGATATATCAAACTCTTGTCAGTAAGTGCTTGTTGTCATCCACATTAGTGTCTGGGTTTGGTGACAATATATGAGGTGGATCCCCAGGTGTGGCATACTACTCAGCTATTAAAATCAAGGAATTCATGAAATTCTTAGGCAAATGGCTAGAACTAGAAAATATCATCCTGAATGAGGTAACCCAATCACAAAAGAACACACATAGTATGCACTCATTGATAAGTGGATATTAGCTTAGAAGCTTGGAATACCCAAGATATAATTCACAGACCAATTGAAGCTCAAGAAGAAGGAAGACCAAAGTATGGTACTTTGTTTCTTCTTAGAAGGGAGGACAAAACAGCCATGGGAGGAAATACATAGACAAGTGTGGAGCAGAGACTGAAGGAATGGCCACCCATTCTTTTTAGATCTTAATCTCAATGAAATGTAAACACCATCTATTTCTCACTCCCTACTGTAAATGTCTACACATAATTCTACTTCTCTTTGAGTTATGTGTGATTTGATAGAAGGCTCTAGAACAGTACTTCTCAATCTGTGGGTCACAGTCCCTTTGAAAAACCTTTTTCTCCAAAAAATATTTGCATTGCAATTCATAACAATAGCAAAACTACACTTATGGAGTACTAAGAAAAAGAATTTATAGTTAGGGAGTCACCACAACATGAGGAACTGTATTAAAGGGTCGAAACATTACAAAGGTTGAGAACCACTGTTATAAAAGAATAGAAGTGCTTGTAGAAACAAAGCAATGAATCCATGGTTGAAATTAAGACACATAAATGAGTTAACTTTAGTATTTTCCTTATGACCATGGAATAGTCTATTTATTCAGCTCTATGATTTTATTTTCTTCTTTTCAGTATTTACATCTTGACGTTTGGGAAATGAAAAAAAAAAACACCAAAGAAAGAGTGATTCTTTGTGAATTAATATCATTTCCAGTTAACTGTTTCACTCGGGAGACAGACATCTGGAATAACAGAATTTGGAGTAGAGTTTACAATGGTATTCAAACTATTTTTCATTCCTTTTTTTATTATTGAAAGGACCAGATGCAATGCATTAAAAATTGTTTGCCTAATTCTAACCATAAAGAATACTATCTCTTTTCCATATGACAGCAGATTCAGAAGGAGGGGGTTGAGAGTGGAGTAACAGTAACAAGTCTTGTTTGTGAGAATATGTACTGTCACTGTGCCCCCAGCTCTTCTGGGGCCACACGGGCATGTGAAAGTCCCTCTTTATGATAATTTTAGGTATTACTTTATAAATGAGTTATTACATACATCTCAGATTCCACTCATTAAAGGCCATGTGTGGGCCCTCCACAGTGAGAGATTGCTTTTACATATTTGATCAGTGGAACTTTTTGAAGAGGTAAGAAAGGTTCTGTGATTCTTACAGGACAACTGGTTCCCAGAATAGATGACACTAAAGCAAGCCAGAAACTCCAGAAGGAAACATGTCATTCCGAAAGAGCTTTTTCATATCTTTTTCATATATCTTTTATGATAAGGTAACTTCGATTCATGAAGACAGAGAAACTTCTCTCACTAGGGGTAGGCTTCTTTAGCTACCTCACTCTTTCCTGACTTCAGATTTTGTCTCTGAACAATTTGACCATCTAGAAAAGAAAAATCTTAAGACCCAGGAAGTTTCAAGTTTAGGTAAACAGAGTCCCATAAATTCATAAACCATGTCTATAGCTTTGTTCAGATTTTTTTTTCTTCAAATCTTATGAAATAAAAAAAAAGAAGATTATGACCTCCCATTGGCCAGACCATGACATGGTGTCTTTGCCTGTTTAGCCAGGAAATTTATTCCTCATATTTCTTGCTCATATTTTATGTCTTAACAAGTCTTTCTATATCTAACACTGTGCAAATAGTATATGACTATTGGGAACAATGTAAAACCCAAACATTGGGCCAAATCTGTACTGAAGACAATTAAAAAATTAAAACAAACAAAAAAGATAAAAACAAATAAAAGCGAGTATAACATAACTTTAGTGACTTTGACACATGATTGAAATTATTCACTTTGCTTTGTTTTTCAAGAGAGGGTTTCTCTGTGTCGCTCGGGCTGGCCTGGAACTCCCTCTGTAGACCAGGCTGGCCTTGATCTCAGAGATCCACCTGCTTCTGCCTGAGTGGTGCAATTAATGGGGTGTGGCACCATGCCCAGCTTACATTATTGAAATTTAAAAGTGATAGATGAGGCCAAGAGGTGGCAGAATATTTTAAAACAAATACCGACCATAAGTCCTATCTAAGTAGCCAACTAATAGACTAATTTGGGGTCAGATCTTTCATAGCCCACTTATTCCAGGCCTATGATCTCTTAGTTTGGGCCTTAATTGGAAGCTGAACAAGGACTAATGTAAAACCTGTAAGGTCAAATACTCAAAGTGACAAGACACTCAGAAACCTATACCTAATTAAATCATGAATATGATTAAAACAATAATAGGTTTTGATCTTGAACAAATTGAGTTTTTATGTATGTAGCCAATGAATATAATGCAGCAGTTCTCAGCCTGTGGGTCCTGGCCCCTTTGGCAAACCTCTATTTCCAAAACTATTTACATGATGAATCATAACAGTAACAAAATTACAGTTATAAAGTATCAACAAAACTAATTTGATGGTTGAGGGTCACCACAAAATGAGTAACTGTATTAAAGAGTTAGAGCACTGAGAATCATTGTCATAATGATACAATAATACAATCCTCATTAAAATGGCTTTTTATAGCATGGCCAAAAGTTACCCTGTTGACAGCCCCTAAGAGCCAATGCTTACCTGCACATGGTGGCACATACCTTTAATCCCAACACTTGAGAGGCAGAGGCAAGTGGATCTCTGTGAGTTCAAGGCCAGCCTGGTCTACAAAGTCAGTCCAGGATAGCCAGTACTCTGTTACACAGAAAAGCATATCTCAGAAATACAAACCAACAGCCAATGCTTAGATGCTTCCTCCCGAATGAAACTGAGTCCAGGACTCAAGGCACTAACACCAGCATGAACTACAGTGTGCAGACCTGTGCGCTCCCAGACCCCTGCTTGTTTGTGTCTTTGCAAACTCCTTTCAGATTAAGGTTCAACTTCTTCTGAATCAAAGAGCCTAATTCCTAATCTCAGTTCTTTGGCCTTTAGACTGCGTTGTTGTTGTGCTGCTGCTGCTGCTGCTGCTGCTGCTGCTGCTGCTGCTGCTGCAGCTATTGCTGTTGTTGGTTGGTTTTTAATGTGATAACTATAGACTGGAAATTGAAGAACAACCTAAGAGAGGATGAAAAGGATTGCCTTACTGAGCCCATGTCTGAAAAATACATGTAAGTGGGCATTCCTTAATGCTCTATTGCAGACATCTGGAAAGAGTCTAACTCCCCCCTGCTCCACCCCAGTGCAGACATTGCTAATTGATTGCAGAATTCTTTCCAGCCAAACTTAGAGGCAGCCTGGCTTATAACCCTCAACACAGGACTCTAGCAGCCACTTCCATTAATTCACAGTTGGCACAGGATATGGAGTCTCCCTGGCACTCTAGCCTATGTACCCCTTATAGAAAATGGAACCAAGGGAGAGCCTCACCACACACAGACACCGACACAGCCATATGGGGCACCAACATTTCTGAGATGCTGTATTTATTGAACGAGGATCAAACTATATATGTATATGCTGTTGGGAAAAACAGCTGCTGTTGAGATAAATTATATATTTTGAAGGGGCAAAGTAAAAAAGAAAAAAAAACAAATACCAAGGTTGGGACTGCCATTTTTATGAACTGCACTGTATAATAAAAAGCCAATTATAAAACACAAATCTTAAAGAACCTACAAACTGATCATTGACTTTACCATCACAGTTCCAGAAGTGTGCTACACAATCATAGTTTGTCAAATTACCCAGAAAGTCAAGAGTCTACAGTTCTTGATGCAAAACTTGCTGACCTTAAAACACATGAGCTAGTTCGGTTCCATGAACAAATAGACAGACCCTTCTCTCTTTAGAAAAATCAATTCCTGTAGGTTTTATTATTACTTATTTTATGTTTATTGTACATGTATAGTGTTTTGCCTGCATTGATGTATGTGTACCACATGTATGCTTGGTACCTATAGAGGTCAAAAAAGGGAATCTGGTCTTTTGGAACTAGAGGTGTAAGCCACAGTGTGGGCACTGGGAATCACACCCAGATGCTGTGAAAGTGCAGACACATGCTCATAACCACTGAGCTATATTTCTAGTCCTAGCAAATCAATTCATTAATATCTATTTGGAATATTATGGTCACATTAACACTGTCTACCTGATAAGAAACAATCCTTGAAGAGAGTAAAGAGTTGGCTAAAAATCCTCTACCATTTTCATTGGAACCCATTTAATTACAAAGAAATATGCCTCCAGATGCTACCAGCCATTGCTAAATGTGATTCCTATTCTCATTGATCCCCAGAAGTATTCTTACTGTCAATTTCCCAAACAGAATGGGACCAAGGAGGAGAGCTGCAGAGAGTACATTGCTGCAGATGGAAATAGAATCAATCTGCTCATTTGGGCAAATAAATGTCTTATCAATCAGAGCTGTTACATACATGCTTTCATTTTCAGCTTTATTGAGAATGTGGAGACCTTTATGTTTGAAACATTAAGTATCAACCAGGGCATCTGCATTCTTCTCAGAATGGTCCTAAGAGTCAACAAACCCATAGTGTCCTAGAAACTAGAGTTTGTATGTGTGCAAGTAATAAGTCAATGGAAATGTGCTGATGGGAATTAGGCCCCATTCGGACAAATGGTAGGCATGTAGGCATCATACATCACAGCATCATGATATGCCAGTTCCTCTTTTACCTCTTCCATCACTGAAGCAAAATGAGAGTAAAGTTTGGGAAACCCTGAACCTCAACTTTCATCACTTTAAATCTGAGCAGTAGAACTCTCACTTTGGAAGATTGCCTGAGGATTCCATGAGGCAATATATAGCAAGCTCCTCCAGCACCAGGCCTTAGAGTGCTTTGCTTTTCTTCTGCTCTGAAGGATCTGTATCCACAGGGGAAATGGCCTCTGATCTAAACTTCCTATTAGAATGTTTTTCAGTTTTATGTAGGAGAAAACACAGAGCAAAATGGCTTAAATATAAATGTATAAGTGCTTTACCCCAAAACGTCAGAAGTACATTGTTTTCCAGCAAGGTCTGAAAAACTAATGTCACTGGGAAACAGCTCTCTGTATCTCCTGTCCTACTCTCGTGCCTACAGGTTTATTCTAGAGACTTCATAAGAAATGTCCCAGAAAGACCACATTGTACAGCAAGCAGCAAAAGCAAGGGCCTTTGAGGCACATTTCATGTCACTTCACATTATCTAGGGAGGGAAGAACAGCTATTTTTAGCTTATACTCCAGGCCTGCAATTTAAACACAGCACACAGGGCAGTGAGATGGGCTGTGCTGTCAGACCACATCTGTGGTGGGTTTCAGGAAGTTAAAGAGGTACAGCAACCCAAGGGATCAAAGCATCATTCCCCAGGAGGGAGAGAAATGGATGTGAGACTGTCAATTGTCTATTGGAAAGGATAGTCTCCAAGGGCTAACTACGGGTCTGTAACCATACATTTTTTTTTTATAAGGCAGTCTGTCGTGGAGAATTATTGTGGTTAACTGTGGTGATTTGAACATGCTTGACCCATGGGAAGTGACACTATTAGGAGGTGTGGTCTTGCTGGACTAGGGGTGACCTTGTTGACTTGTGTAGCCAGGCTTTAAGATCTCCTATACTCCACCTCAGTGCAAGAGAGACCCTATCCTAGCTGTCTGTAGAGGAGAGTCCCCTGCCTGCTTTCAGGTCAAAATGTAGAACTCTTAGCTCCTTCTCCAGTACCATGTCTGCCTGCCTGCAGGCTGCCATGCTTCCTGCCATGATGATAATGGGATGAACATCTGATTGATTTAATTGGCCAACTCCAATTAAATGCCATTGTTCAAGGGATGTGGTGATGACTCTAGAGCCAGGTATGACTGCATATAACCATGAGAACTCATGAGGCCGAGGACTGCTGAAAATTCAAGAGCAGTCTGGGCTATGTAGCAGTACACTTTTTCTAAAGAGAAAGGAAGAAAGAAAGAAAGAAAGAAAGAAAGAAAGAAAGAACGAAAGAAAGAGAGAGAGAGAGAAATATAAAGAAAGAGAAAGAAAGAAGAGAGAAAAAAGATACAAAACAGATAATGAACTCTTTAAAACACAGAAGAAAAACTAATAAAAAGGAGAGGGTTCTTATAGCTAGGGTAAGTGATTGGTGACTTAAATTCAATTTTACTCACACTGAATATAATTTTAAAATATCTTCAGATAAGGGCAGCAGAGATGACACAGTGGGTAGCGTGCATATTGCACAAGCATGAAGGCCTGCATTCTGTTCCTTAGCACTCACAAGGAAGCCAGGTGTGATGATGTGTCTACAACCCTAGGGCTGGGGGACAGTGAGAATCCCCCAGCTGATCCTGGCAGCTCCCTGCCTAGCTTGCCTAGGTAAGAGGAACCTCAAGTTTTGTTGGAGACCCTGTCTCAGAAATAAAGTGAGTGTCAATGGAGGAAATACCTGATATCAACCACTGGCCTCTATAAGCACATACACAATTGAACACCTTCTACATACACACCTACACGCACGCGCACGCACACACACACACACACACACACACACACACACACACCAAAAAGAAAATGAAATGCCTCAAAATGAAGATCTCCAACTGAAGCCCAGAAAATTATTAAGATAGATCTACAACCTATACAATAGTAGGGTCAACATTCTCTCCTTTTCTTTAATTTTGATACTGGAGATTGAAATGAGGCTCTCACAAGCACCAAGCATAAATTATTCTCCCCCTACGCTGATTCCCCAGCCCCTCTACCACGTTTATTGCACATCCTGAGACTCCTTACCCTGACCATGATCTTTTGACCTTGGTGAGTTTCAACACAAAGTGTACTTACCAAGGTTACCACCTTCACCTGAACAATCCAAAAGCCAGGAATGAGACTTTTCAAAGACTGCTGTCTACCCAAGGATGGCAATCCACCATACTGTAAGTTATAGACTATTCCACCACATCTGTCAGACTAAAATTCTCCGGCTGTCTACTCCCTCAATAGAAGATAGGATGCTACCTCTGTACCTCTCAATTCACAATGCAAATTGAGGGACAGTTCTAAGTATTGGACCCCTCAGACATGACCATCCAAACTCATAAGTACCATATCATATATGGTACTTAGTCTTTTGTTGGCCAGGAAACTAGCTGAGTCCCTGATGTTGCTGAGTTTTCTGTGGGTTTCAATAGTGTCTTAGTTGGTGTTCTTCTATTGCTGTGAAAAAGCACTATGACTTTGGTAACTCTTATAAGAAAAACATTTCACTAGAGATGTCTTAGAATTCACATGTATAGTCTATTATCATCATGGAAGGAAGCATAGTGGCATGCAGGCAGACATGGTACTGGAGAGGTAGCTGAAGGTTCTATTTCCAGATCATCAGGCAGCAGGAATAGAGTGAATAGGTCAAGATCCTGGCTTGACCATCTGAGACCTCAAAGCTCATCCCAAATGACACTTCCTCCAATAAGGTCACACCTACTCCAACTGGGCCACACTTCATAATAGTGTTACTCTCTAATGTCCTATGGGGGCCATTTTCATTGACATAAACAGTATTGGACACTCTTGACAGCTGATAACTGGAAGTCATTTTGTGCCATAACTCAGCCCACAAATCCTGGAGGGAAAGGGTTCCATTTGACCATCACAGCGTCTATGTTTTTGTTGTTATGCTGATCAGATATTTCTTGGTGTTTCCAATTTGGAGGGAAGAAGAAAAGAAGAAGAAAAAAAACAAGGAAATGAAGGCTGGAATGACTCCAAGTCACTGGTGGAAAGAGACCCACCAAGAGACCAAAGGCAAGACAGTATTCCTAGCATATCACAGAACTGTGGATGACCCCAGAGACTTCCCTGAAGTAGACTAAATCCCATTATTCCTCAGGTCTCCAGTCTTAGCCCTCTCCCTCTATCTGCACTCCCTCAAGATGATTTCATCTTCTTCCATGGTTTAAAATATCTTCATCTCAATGTTTTCGATTTCTATCTGATACCAGTAATCTGCCATGACCTATATACCTGTTGTCTACTTAACATTCCTACTTATATGTCTTTTGGGTAACTAAAATTCTATGTGTCTTGATGAAAACTGAATGTCTACCACTTCATTCTCCTTTCTCCCAAATTAACCTATCTCAGAAAACCCATCCAAGTGAACTAGTGCCTTAAATGTCAAATTACTCTTCAGTCTTTGGTGCCTCTTCCCTTCCTCTTAAGTATTAAGATATTGGAAAATCTTATTGAATTTATATACAAAATATACCTAAAAATTCTCCACTGATTGCATTTATATTGTCATTACTCTCATGAAAGTCAGACTCACTTCCTACCTGTGCTTTTTTCCCATTCCCCTATCATTGTAATTAATAACACAGGATTGTGATCTATATACGGTAAATTCATTCTTTTCCCTTTTATTTATTTTAATTTTTTGAAACAGGTCTCATATACCCTAGGCTAGCCATGAACTTCCTATGAAGTCAAGAATAGCCTTAAACTCCTGACTCTCCAACCTCCCTATCTTAGTCAGGGTTTGTATTCCTGCACAAAACAACATGACCAAAGAAAGCATCAATCAAGTTGGGAGGAAAGGATTTATTCAGCTTACACTTCCACATTGCTGTTCATCTCAAAGGAAGTCAGGACTGGGACTCACACAGGGTAGCAACCTGGAGGTAGGAGCTGATGCAGAAGCCATGGAGGGGTGCTGCTTACTGGATGGCTTCCCCTGAATTTCTCCGCTTGCTTTCTTAGTATAGAACCCAGGACTACCAGCCCAGTAGTGGTACCACCCACAATGGGCCCTCCCCCCTTGATCATTAATTGAAAAAAATGCCCCACACCTGATTTCATGGAGGCATTTTCTCAATTGAAGCTCCTTTCTCTGTGATAACTCCAGATTGTGTCAAGCTGACACACAAAACCAGCCAGAATACTCTATCTTCTACATGTTGAAATTAGAGACATTTGCTATCGTATGCAGTGTTGGAACACAGGTCAAGAATGGACTCCTGAAAGAATTCTGGGTGGTTGCAAAAATACTAGAAGAAAACAAAACATCAGTTTCTTCAAAACATTGTTTTTGAACTGTTTTTGGAATAAGTTTTTTGATTTTTATTCTTTCTTCTTTTGCGGGGGGAGTTGTTTTGTTTTTTGTTTGTTGTTTTGCTCCTCCCAAGTATAATAGGTAGAAGTTTATATCAGTAGTTGTTAGTCATATGCCTCCATGGAAAACACATGTTTTTACCATGTGTGGCTTGTCCTTGTGATTGTATTAATTGTCCGATTGCCTAACTGAAGTTGGCTATTGCCTCGGTTTTAGGTTCCACTTTCCCAGGTTCACACTGCCAATGAGGGCTGTAAACAAGCCAGCTCCAAACAAAATTCAAACTCCAACACAGCATGGAGTCTCCATAATTTCTCCCTAATCTTGGCTCCTGTCTTCTCTGTCTTGCTCATGGTTTATCCTCAATTGCCTTCTATCTGTTGCTATAACAGGTCAAGCTTGTATCTTCCTCCACCTTTTTCAAGTCTCTGATTAAACATTGTCTTGGTAAAGATGCTTTCTCTAAGCTCACTGGACAAGACCTCAAGGCCGACCCAATGCTATCATTATACCCTCCTTGGATTCTACATATCACTCAATTACTCTTTCTTTTTCATTTTTTTTCCTGTTAACTTTGTTACTTTTGGTTTGATTATAAAACTTAAGTCTTTATTCTTGGCTAAATAAAAGCTCTGTCATTTTTTTTATTGCTTTGCTTTTTTGTTTGTTTTTGGTTTTTTTGTTGTTTTTTTGTGGTTTGTTTGTTTGTTTGTTTGTTTGTTTAACAGAATATACGTCCCAAGAAAGCAACTACTTGGTTAGTACGTAATAACTTCTTGTAGAATCCATTTTAGCAATTTTTAAAATACTGTCCACGGGGCCCTGGGAATTTCGCAAGATGCTTCGCTGGCTGAGGGCAGGAGAGGAGGAAGGTAGCAGAGAGACATAGGCAATGACCTTTCAGAGTTCAGAGTCCTCCATTGATTCAACTAGAACATTTTTACTTTCATCTGCTTATGCAATGGCATTTGTGTGCAACTTTTTTTTCTGCTAAAACACTATGCCATCAAACATGCCTCACAACCAATATTGCCTTTCTATCCTCTCACTGGATCCATGAGCTGCTGGCCTGTGACCTCAAAGTGTGTTTACAGTGTACCTATACCAAAGTTCAGCCTGCCCCAAAAGGACACACATGCTTTTCACAATAACAAGAGCATCCTAAACATCCCACTTACAAATGCAGCTGCTGTCATCTTCAGTCTTACTAAACAATGAAATTACATTTTCTTTCTACCGGGAAAAGCAACATGCCAATCTTTGAGGTTTGATCCCAAATCCATGGTAAAAGTTCATTTTAAATGACATGATGGCTGTTCTGAATATCAGAGTTCACTATTTACTTCTGTTTTTCTAAGCAAATCATTAAGAGTAATGGAAGAAAGCAAATGAGGTTGTCTTCACATTTAATATCTTTCTCTACAACTCAAACTGTCAGGCAACAGAGAAGCCCTAATAGCTACCAATGCAGAATAAATGTCATGAGATTGTTAATTATAACACTTGTTTTTATAAGCCAATATGTAAGGATTAACTATGAAGTATTAACTTTAGTTTAATACATAAAGTAATTTATAACATAATCTAATACAATGTATGTCCTAATATAATTTGTTATAATTTGTCTTAAAGGAGTTTAATCCAATAGGAAAAAGGTTAAATAATCATTTTCTGGCTATAAAAATGTTTAAAGTTATTGAATTTCTAAGTACAACAAATAGTAGTAGTAAATGCCACAAATCTCATTCTGTACAGAGCACATAAAAATAGTGTTAGAATCTGGAAATCCCAATCTATGAGGAGCCAAACCCTCAGAGTTCTAAAAGTATTAATGTTGGCATGGAAGAGACTCCAATAAACATACAAATTGTAATGAACATGAATATTAATAAATAGGTAAACAACATGCTATGCAGACAGTATTGAAGAACCTAGGGGAAAGTTTCAATACAGTGGAAGTCCACCTCCTGAGATGTTACACCGTCTCTTTAGCCCCATCTGTAATCAAAGTGCCCATGGGAAGACCATTATAATCTATTTCAAACTATCTATGATTTAAATGCATGCTAGACATTTCTGCTATCTTTTCTGTCATCTCTTACCTTACTTTATTTTCAATAAAAAACTAACCACTGACCCCATTCTCTGTGGTGGTCTAGATATAATCCCCTAAATAACCCCAGTGCTTGTCCCTGGATGAGATATTTCTGTGAGCTGATCACAGCTATTGGTTGAAAAGAGACATAAATCCCAAATAGCCCATGAGGTCATATTGACCAGAGCCTCTGATATCTCTTGTACAGTCACCAGACCTAAAGACTTCTCTTCCTCTAAGAACATGGAGTGAGGACAGAAAAGACCAACTACTACAGTCAACGTTGCCCACACCAAGTCAAACTGAAGACAAAGATGAAACTGGACCGACAAAAGAGCACCTAAAAAGAAATCAAAGCTGAAGCCTGGTTAGTTGAAAGCTTGAGCCTCCATTTGTAACTAGGCCTGATACGAGTCCAACTTAACTGTTGACTTCTTGGTTATTGAGACAACAGAATTTTGCCAGTTAAAATAATTTTAGTTGTGGGTTTGTTTGTTTTTTTTTTCAGAATTATATCTGAATTGACAGATATTGAGGGTTATTGAACAGGAGTCTTTATCCTCTCCCTCTTCTTTCACTCAGTCTGAGTCTCAGTCTTGCCTTACACAAATGGGCAAAAGCTGATGCCCATTTCGAGTCCTGAGTCAGGGACAAGAAGAACTGACTACACAGTTTAGGACAAATTGCATTTCAATCCATTGTTTCTTGCCAAAGGTTGGTTTAAGGAAGTCACAGAAGATTTTTTGATGGAGTCAAGATTAGGGTTTAAGAAACTAAATTTATACTTTCTTGAGAGGTATCAAACTCCTAGAGAAATATAGCCAACCTGGACCTTGGGGCAACCTAGCAGGAAAGCCAAGCGTAGGACAATTTTACAAAAGAAAAATGTAGGGTCTGTGATAATGTCACTGAACTGCTGAGTCAGCTAAACCTGTGCTACCCCACTCCTGGTCTTCTCGGTTGTGGCCATAAATCACCTTTCAGCCACAGTGGTGGCTCTTTGATTGATAATTGAAAGCATCCAAACCAATGCACCATGCCTGCTCTCAAATATTTAAAGTTAAAACCTAACAGTACATTGAATCTTTTAAAGTAGTTTTAAAACTGTTGACTCATTACTAAAAAAATATGAATTTTTTTAGGATGGGGCTTACAATTATTTTTTCATAGATAATTAAAAAGAACACTTGAGAATTTTCCTGATATTCTGAAGCTATTAGTATTCCCCCAACAAAAATAATAAAAGGATAAGCAGTATTTATTTCTTGTCACTTACAAGTAAATGGTGGAACAGATGTTAGGAATATAACAAAATTTCAAAAGAAGAAGGAAAATGTCACCAACTACTCATGTTCAGAAATTCTAAGACTCCCTGGGTACTTTTTAATTATCACCTAAAGTAAATCTTTATTTTGTGTTTAGTAAGAAATTAAAACTAACAGTCACCTTAGAGACACTTAGCTTGATATAGTCCACTTAGAAGAAAGCAAAACTATCAAGTTGGCATTCAGATCTGGAATGGAAAAGCATGGCTATCATTGAATTTCCTTTTATAACATTAATCTTGTGTTTTATTTTTATTTGTGAAACAGCGTGGCAACTGGTAACAGTCGTATAGTGCGTGGTGCAGTTAAGCTTCTTTTACCAGTGTGTCTTGGGCCTCCTCTCCAGTCTCATTTCCATGTGATTGTGTTCCTTGTATGCAAAAGCTGCATCTAATTTTACTCCTGCCAACCACTCACATCATGTAGAAATGAGAAGCCACGCACTGTACACGGTATAGTGGGGTTACTGTCATAGCTTAATTCTCAGTGTTTTGAATAGAGTTGAGTTAAAAAAATTTAAAAAAAAGCAAAATTCATGTATTAGTACAGAATGAGTCATGAGGGTGAATACATATCCATCTGTGGGACATACATGACACCATCTTGCAACAAATACATCTACCCTTTGGTTGGTGTCGTTGGTATCAACTTCTATTGCTTTCTAAACTCTCCTTCAGGATATTTTAATGGAGTCCAGTTTCTTACTTCCTAGAAACTCTGGGTTGGTTGTGACTTTGCCACACAGCTATAATGAAATTTTCAGATCCCCATTCTTAGAGTATCAGAGTCTTCACAAGCATTACAGCAATATATGATTATAACAAATATTCAACAGAGTAGCAGTTCATACATAGCAGTCAATTCACAGCTTTTTACATGTTAGTTCTTTTTAAATTTGATTTTTTAAATCAGCTGCAGAGAAGAAAAAAATTAAATGCTACTTATTATGTAAAATGCTTGGGACCAGAATTTGAAATATTCTGAATAAGTTAACATGAACCCAATCCTGTTTTTTTCACACTTGTTTTCTTAAATATGAATCCTGGCACCTGAGAGCTAAACAGCTGTCAGGAAGCATGACTGCAGCCCATTCTATTTTAGAATGCATTATTAATCACAAAAAGCTTATAGTATGTGTCTTATTAGACAAATAAGAGATAATTTTCACATTCTAAAAGCTAAATATAGCCGGGTGGTGGTGGCGCACGCCTGTAATCCCAGCACTTGGGAGGCAGAGGCAGGCGGATTTCTGAGTTCGAGGCCAGCCTGGTCTACAAAGTGAGTTCCAGGACAGCCAGGGCTACACAGAGAAACCCTGTCAAAAAAACCAAAAAAAAAAAAAAAAAACCAAAAAACAAACAAAAAAAACAAACAAGCAAAAAACAAAAAAATAAAAATAAAAAAAAAGCTAAATATATAAAGTATGTATTGATAGCATGTAACCTTTCAAAGGCAAGCTGAAGATTTGGCACTTCTAGATACTTACAACATCTGCAACAACCCAATCCAATAATACACACACACACACACACACACACACACACACACACAAACACACACACATGCATGATTCAAGACCAATTTCCACAGGGCAGAATACAAAACTGATGGAACTGAGACAATGTGAAAAGACATACCCAATACCTGCAACTCTAGCACTTCAGAGGAGGTGGTAGAAAGGGAAGGAGTTCAAGGCCATCTAGAGCTAAAGTGAGTTCCTAGGTAATTTGAGACGAATGGGAGAAGTACTTTTTCCAGGGTAAGGGAAAACCAGTTGGTTATCCGATATCAAATGGTCAGCCTGGAAAACATACATATAAGTAATGTTACAGATTGAACAGATTAAACATATATTTAGATACCTCCATAGATAGATAGATAGATAGATAGATAGATAGATAGATAGATAGATATGGATGGATGAATAGATGATAGATACATAGATAAATAGACAAACAGGTATATAAACACAGATATAGATAGATGATAGATCAATAGATCAATTGATCGATAGATCAATAGACAGAAATATAACCACAATTAAAATAAAAAATCATAAATTTGAAATTGAGTAGGGTATGATACTTAGAAAAATAATGTAATTAAATTTTAGATTCATTTTTAAAAATTTGACCACAAAAAAGAAGTAATGTCTATGAGTGATGCTTAGCAATAAGTGTTCACTTAGTCTGTGCCAAGTTTAAGTTCAATCCCAGGCACCCTGAGAGGGAAAAGGGCAATTTAGTCAAGAACCCCTATAATCCGGAGGGTCCTTTGTGCTACCTCTTTGCATCACCCAGTTTCTATCGCCAGGGAGTCCCTCCTTCTCTGAGATCACCATCTTGTTCACCACTGAGTTCAACAGGCATGCGGTCGGGAGTCTCATCCTTGGTCTTTTCACCTCCTCCTTGGCCAAGATGATTTTAACTCTGTAAGTTTTCATTTCTTTCTCTCAACACAATAGAATTCATAACTGCTGTGCTTCAGCCTCCCCTAACTCAACCAAAAAGGTCCGGCCATTGTATGAATGTGCAAGTTGTTCTTTTTTAAGTGTTTTGCACTCTGTGGATGAAAGTTGTCTCATGAGTTCAAAGCATTCCTGTCATTATTTGTCCAGTATTAAAGACAATCAGAGTAATTTGGCAACAGCTCTTTTTCTCCTTGGCAGAAGAAAAGGCTGATTGCCGGATGGTAGTGAGGGAGAATTAAGTTCTATTTATTCAAGGTTAAGGTCACAAGCAGTGTGCAGTAAGATATTCTTTGTTTTATGAATAAAGCACACTTCTGGTTTATACCCTGTTTTCAGCAAAGGAGCAAATATTCATTGTTAAAATTCATTAAATACATTTGCCTACAATGTTATAAGCAAACTTTCTTGAGTTATAAATTTACCATCCGTATTATTTATTTCACAGTCATGAATCCTTACTCTCCCATCAAACTGATGCAGATTTTGATATTCGCCATGAATTATGTCTTCCTGGGTGATTTGTTGAGTAGGTACTTATTTGTTGTTTCAAAGGCTGCAGTGAGTGACATCCATTGCTCAGTGAAAGGGACACCAGAAGTTGGTAAAACGACTAGCCAGCAATTCAGGAATATTGACTTGTACTGAAAAATGAAGGAGAAACTGGTCATTGCAATGTGCGCTCTGTTTCACTCACACTCTACAGGTGAGTCGAAAAACTCCTTAGTGGTATCTATAATGAGACTCTGCTTCTCAGTGCCAGTAGCTTAGTTTCTATTTCCCCCCAGACACAAACTCTTTAAGAAAATAAATTTTGCCCACATTAAAATAATGATGATGATTATGGTGATGGTGATGATGATGATGATGAAGAAGAAACTTTATCATCGATAAGAAGTAGTTCCTGATTGATTATTTAACATATTTTGTTTTGCCTTTCTATTTGATTTAATTTTGTTCTAAATATCCTTTATTTTCCCCATACCTATCTATTTATTCAATACAATGTCTCTCTTCCCTCTTAAAAAATGGTGGCTACCTCACATCTAGAAAAACTCTTCTACTTTACTAGGGTTTGTTTTGAACTTTAGGAATTGGACTCCGTTCACACACAAATCTGCAAATTGCCCGTGTATGAGCTGCTAACCTATGCTCACGCATGCACTACCAGTAGAACTGTCAGTCAAAAGGATCTCTCACAATAATGTGAACTAACTTCTGCATTGCCTAAAGGAGACCAACTAGGCATGGCTGAGTTTTCATTTCACAACTTGGAAAACTATGTTCATGACTTTGGGAACTTAAAACTACAACAGAAACAACAGGACAGCTGCTCTGGTCTTCCTCCAGTCTGTACTTCCTGATTGAGGTGCTAGACTAGTGTTTCTCTACCTGTGTATCGTGACCCTGTTAGTGAGTGGAACAATTCTTCCACTGGGGGTCACATATCAGATATTTAACTACCGTTCATAACAGTAGAAAAGTTACAGTTATGAAATAGCAAGAAAAATAATGTTATGGTTTGGAGTCACCCCAACATGAGGAACTGTACTAAAGGGCTACAGCCTTAGAAGGGTGAGGACCACTGTTCCAAAAAACACACCAGAAACCTAAATCTGCAGGGCCCAGTGCTTTCACTTTGTAACCCACCAAAGATCAATTTAGTGGGCAAGTCCCCCTCCTGTGGAATGCATAAACTTCCTCTTCAAGATTCAAAAGTGTCTTTTTCATAATTAAAATCATGAATAATCTTGTAGTAGGACTGATCTTGTTATTGTAGCAACCAAAAGGAAGTCCACGAGCACTGACATTTAGGCCATTATCTTAATGTCATGTCATGAAAGTCATGACAACCTCTAAGTATAAGGGCTAGAGGTTTTATTACACCTGCTTATACACGAGTCCAGTCAACTTAACAATAGAATGTAGAGTAGATTTATTAGTAATTTGGCTCATTTTTCTTGTTTGAAAAATAGAGAGGGTGCCCATTTTGTTTTTAAGTGATTTGAATTTTTCCTGAGGACAGAATAGTTATGATTTCCCTTTGTTTAATGAAATGTAAGGACCCATTCATCACACAGTGAATGAATGCATACTCTTTCTGTAAGGAAGACGTGACTAAGAACCAGAGGACTGACGGGTACCATTACCCACTCTGAAGTATGATATCCTTAAATGATGGAGAATCCTGAATCACACCATAATGTCAGTATGAATCCATGGGTCTTCATTTGTCTATCATGCATTTTTATGTAAACCATGCTTACTTACATTTTATAAATAAGGTTTTGGGTTTTTTTTTTTCATTCGCAGGAAAACATTATTGGAACTTCAGTTTGGTTTATATTTTTTTGTTAAATGTTTAAGTAGAAGGTGGAAAAATATTTATTCTTCTTCAGTCTTACAAATTTAGGTTTCTAACATGCAATATTAAATATAGCAGAATTTAGCCATGTTTTTCCAAAGAGCCTTTAAATAACATTTAGTCATTGTGGTGGTTTGAATAGGAGTGTCCCCATAGGCCTAATAATTTAAATACTTAAAGAATGGCACTATTTTCTTTGGAGTAGGTGCAGCCTTGTTGGAGGAAGTATGTGGCTTGTGGGGTGGGCTTGAAGGTTTTAAAAGGACAAGCCATACCCAGCATCTCTCCTCCTGCTACTTTCAGATCAGCGTGGAAAAGGATGTGCATCCTTCTCCAGCACCATGTCTGCCTTTGTACTGCCATGCTTCCTGCCATGCAAATGGACTAAACCTCTGAAACTGTAAGCCAGCCCCAATGAAATGCTTTTCTTTATAAGAATTGCCTTGATCATGGTATATCATCATTGCAATAGAACTTTGACTAAGACAGCTATATAAACAAACAGCACAACACAAATATACAATATTTATCAAATGTGTAACTTTTCACTAGCTTAATAAGTCCAAATGACAAATATTCAAATAACTAATTCAATGAAATACAGGTAGTCTACTAGAATTAACATCATGGCACCAGATATTGACATCAATATTTTCTAAAATTCTAAGAATGAATTTATTCCTCAGTCAGGGGATGACAAACGTATTTGTGTTTCTTTATACATTTGTAGCTATTTAAAACATCAGCAGTGTAACATTCTTCTTACACAAAAATATTATTTTTACTTTTCTTATGCTAATAACATCTATAGTTATTAATTTAAATCTAATATTTTGCATTTCAACAGAACATGTGCAACAACTATATCAACTGTAAAGCTTAGTTTTAAAAACGATTTATGAATCTGTCACCAATGTCACAAAGTCTCACTATAAGCTTCATCCCAAACCCATCACTCTGAGCCCAGAAATCACCAGTCTTCATGAGTATTCAATTTTTTTTTTTACTTTATCCTTTACATGCCTATTTTATGTGTGTAATCTTCCAGTGTGTATATACATATACTTAGACAAGATTCCATTTAATTCTTCTCTTGGGGACATAGTGCAGTTTTTTCTATAGTTTTCTTTTTACCTTTTTTAAATGTGTATGTGTCTGCGTGAATGTATGCCACATGTGTATGAGTACCTGTAGGGACCAAAACAGTTCATCCAGTCCCCTGAGCTAGAATTGCAAGTAGTTGTAAGCTGCACAGTGTTGGTGTTTGGACCTGAAACAGGTCCTCTGAGAGAGTAGCAAGTCCTCCTAACTGCTGAGCCTTATTTCCAGTCCACTTTGTCTCATATTTAAAGTATCATTTGTACATAATTCTAAGTCATCCATCTTGAGATACAGTCTCAAGAAAGTATGTCTCCATAAACCAAGTCCACTCAGTTCTTTATTCTTCTGACACCAAGATCTAGTCTTTTTCTGCTTGCTGAATTCATTTTGCATCCCTTTTTTTTTATTGGATATATTCTATATTTACAATTCATTTCCCTTTTTCTGGTTCCCCACCCCCAAAGGTCCTACATGCCCTTTTCCCTCCCCCTGCTCCCTCATCCACCCCCTCCCACCTTACTGTTCTTGTACTCCCCCACAATGATGTTTTGGTCCATTCTAGCACCAGTGTCCACTCCTTTCTTCTTGATATGTGATTTATGTCTTTGGTGTTCCAAGCTTCTAGGCTAATATCCACTTATCAGTGACTGTATACCATGGGTATTCTTTTGAGACTGAGTCACCTCACTTAGTATGACGTTCTCCATCCATTTCTCTAAGAATTTCATGAATTCATTGTTTCTAATGGCTGAATAGTACTCCATTGTGTATATATACCACATTTTTTGTATCCATTCCTCTGTTGAGGGACATCTGGGTTCTTTCCAGCTTCTGGCTATTATATATAAGGCTGCTATGAACATAGTGGAGCATGTATACTTATTGCATGCTGGGGAATCTTCTGGGTATATTCCCAGGAGTGGTATGGCTGGGTCCTCCGGAAGTATCACATCCAGTTTTCTGAGGAACCGCCATACTGATTTCCAGAGTGGTTGTACCAGCTTGCATTCCCACCAGCAGTGGAGGAGTGTTCCTCTTTCTCCACATCCTCACCAACACCTGATGTCTTCTGAGTTTTTAATCTTAGCCATTCTGACTGGTGTGAGGTGAAATCTCAGGGTTGTTTTAATTTGCATTTCCCTAATGACTAATGATGTTGAACATTTTTTAAGGTGTTTCTCAGCCATCCGAATTTCTTCAGGTGAAAAGTCTCTGTTTAGCTCTGTACCCCATTTTTGGATAGGGTTATTTGGTTTACTGGGGTCTAACCTCTTGAGTTCTTTGTATACATTGGAAATTAGCCCTCTGTCGGTTGTGGGGTTGGTGAAGATATTTTCCCAATTTGTTGGTTGCCGATTTATCCTTTTGACAGTGTCTTTTGCCTTACAGAAACTTTGTAGTTTTATGAGGTCCCATTTGTCTATTCTTGCTCTTAGAGCATAAGCAATTGGTGTTCTGTTCAGGAATTTTTCCCCTGAGCCAATGTCCTCAAGGGTCTTCCCCAGTTTCTTTTCTATTAGTTTTAGTGTGTCTGGTTTTATGTGGAGGTCCTTGATCCACTTGGAGTTGAGCTTAGTGCAAGGAGATAAGAGTGGATCAATTCTCATTCTTCTGCATGTTGACCTCCAGTTGAGCCAGCACCATCCCTTTTAAACCAGTTTCAAACCTCTAAACTGGGAATTAGAGAGATGGCTCAGAAACAAGAATCTGAGTCTAATGTCATCACCCATAACTAAAGTTCAGGGGATCTGACCTCCTCTTGGGGCCTCTGTAGGTATCCACAAGCATGTGTGCAAACTCATGCACAAACACATACATAGTTTTAAAAATATATCCTTTCAAAATGAGTTACTATCTTAAAATGCATTCTAGAATCTAGTGCTTAGAAAAATCTGTGATTCTCATCATCATTAACTATTTTTCTAGAGTTTATGTTTTGCCTATTAAAATACAGAGGCATACAATCTAATTTTAA
The DNA here is from genome assembly GCA_964023405.1 of Apodemus agrarius. Classification (NCBI taxonomy): domain Eukaryota; kingdom Metazoa; phylum Chordata; class Mammalia; order Rodentia; family Muridae; genus Apodemus; species Apodemus agrarius. The sequence continues at coordinate 37,490,145 of OZ030021.1, read as the reverse complement.
GCTTTGTGGACTTCGTCTTAACTTTAAAATATAGTTTAAGAAATGTCTGTCTGTGTCTAGAGAGATGGTTCCACAGTTAAGAGTGCTTCCAGGGGACCCAAGTTCAGGGAGCTGGCATTGATGCCAGACAACTCACAGCTACCGTAACTTAGAGTTCCAGGAAAGCCAACTCCTCTGGCCTTGGTAGACACCCCTCATATGTAGCATGTACTCACGACACACTCATAGACATAAATAAAAGCAAATCTAATTGAAAATTTGACTTCTGTTCACTTTCAAACCATCTGTAATCATCCTTTACACTATACTTTACACTTTACACTGATTAAAAGTCAGATGTTACCAACAATACCAATGATACATAAATAGCCTAACTTTAGAATAGAAACTACTTCCACAATCCATCATTTCTAATAAGACAATACATACCACATTATTTGACCCTTAACAGGAAAATGAAGAAATTTATATGTAATTAAATGAGAAAATTAAGCCTGTGCTCTCAGGCTCCCATGAAGTTCATCACCTTTACTGTATTTAACTGAGAAATTAGACAGCATAGGCAGGAGTATTTTTGAAACACAACCACCTGCCATTGATACATATACACACATATATATATATGTATATATATACATATATATATGTGTGTGTATATACACACACATATATATATTCCTTTTAAAAAACAGAGTTCTCAAATTCCTACATGCTTAGGAACTGGAAAGTAGGATTGTGTGTGTAGATGTGTGCATGTAAGCAATGGCATCAGACCCACCATCTTCAAGGTACATTTCTGCTCTTCTAGTTAAATTCACGCCTGTGGAGCTCCTTGAAGATAGTGGGCTGGGAGAGGCCTGGGAAGGGCAGCCTACAGCCCCACTCTGCACTGGCGCAGGGGGCCTTAACTGGAGAACTCCATGAATAGCTCTGGGAGGGCTTAAAATATCCCAAAATTAGATGTTAAATTGGATTTCTGTAGACACATTTTTTATTTAAAAAAAAAAAAGGACAGCTTGCTGCTTTAATCAGAGTTTGTAAGTCAGCACTTCCAAACATTTCTCATGTCATGGTACAAATAAAAAATGTTATTTGTACAACTCCCTGGGAAGAATAAGAGTTTGGGGAACCTAGATGGAAATACAGTTTAAAATTCATGCGTTTTCCCATGTAATTATAAGCATTAAACGCCAAGTGTTAAAGAAGATTATACTTGTTAAATTTGAATAATATTTTCAAATAAGATAAAATATTAAAGAGAACCTTGTGAAAATATTTTTTCAATACCGTTTAATGCCTAAAATCGCCAAATTGTAATTACTGATTAAGGATTTATTTTAATAATGATACATTCAAAGTCTCAAGTCAGAATCACAGGGAATATTTGCACAAATAACAGAAAGAATAAATCCAAGCCAGAAGAAAGGAACATATCAGAATTACCTTTATCCTTTTAGCAATGATTCCACACAAACTCTATGAAATAATGACATCAAAGACACCAGACATCCAATAATAAGAGATTAGTGATAACCTAAAAGATAGGAGAAAGGCGGTGTTCCAACCCCCAAATTCCAACAAATTGCAGTAAGAAGCAGAGAGTGGACACTTAAGCCAGTCGCTCTAGGATGGGAAGAGATGGGAACAGGAAACCAGGGAGTTGTGGATGGAACATAGAAGGGAACGTGAAGAGCTGCCAACAGCAGCCCACAATGTTCAACACTACTCACTGTACACATATGAGCCAGCGACTCCATGCCACCAAGAAAACCATCTCAAAGGAGGAAAGATAAGGAGTAATTCAGAGTAGCAGAGCCATGGAAATCCTGACTCAGTAGCAGCAAGCAATAGCCCAGACTGGCTACTAGTTTTGATCAACCTAGCTAATAACCAAAAGACTAGATAAAAGGGAGGAGTAAGGAAAGAATGCAGGGAAAGGGCACAGTTTACGAGAGAGATTGTAAAGATAATACTTTTTTAGTTCTCGTTCTGTCATGACTTTTTTGTTAGATGATGAATAAGTGAATAAAATATATTCAATACTAATAATATATAATATATAATAGTAATAATGTGTGTGTGTGTGTGTGTGTGTGTGTGTGTGTGTGTGTGTGTGAGTGTAGTTTGTTTTTGAGACAGGGTATCTCTATGTAACAGCCTTGGAGATCTTGGACCTCACTTTACACACTAGGCTGGCCTCAAATTCACAGAAACCATCCTGCCTCTGCCTTCCAAGTGCTGGGATTAAAGGCATGCACCACCACACAAAGCTAAAGTGTAAAATTTCATGTAAATGTCTATAGCTTCCATTTTGAAAGCCTAGTCTAATGATACAGAAATCCATTGAATGTTATAGATCTTAGGCCTTGTTCATTTTTGTGTGAAGTCTTTTATTCATTTGCGAGGCTTTTAAACAATAAAATTTATTTAAAAAAATAAAATAAAGTCAATACCAGGGAGTATCAAACTACTTTCACAAGAAAACACAACTATATTTACAACAACATGAAGTTGATATTCATAGTAAGCCTTCTCTTTTGGAAGGAAACCAGCAGGAGCAATGGATCTTGGGAAAGGGAAGGTATTGGGAGCAGAGCCTGGGAGGAGTCGGGGGACCGAAACTTGGTCACGATGTAATGTGTGAGAGCAGAATAAATAAAAAAAGAACACAGAAAATACCTTGTTTAGCCTCCAAAATTTAAATTTATGATGTTTATCAGTTAACCAACGATTATGATCCCTCCTTTAACTCCAAAACTGATCAGTAAATTCCCTATAATTGAGTTTAGTAAGCCAACATTTAAAGAAAAAAATCAGGTTTATTTTTCTGCCAATAGTGAATTTTTTCAAAATGAAATCAAGAAAATAATTTCATTTGTTAAAAATTAATCAAATAAAATATGTGAAAATACCTATCCACTGGAAACTGTTAAAGACTGATAAAATAATTAGAAGACATAAATTATTGGAAAGATATTCCATGGTCATAGATTTACAAAAAGTGAATACTGCTAAAATGTCTGTACTACTCAATACAATATCAACAAACCAGAAATAGAAAAAAAGAAAAACCCTAAAATTCTGATAAAATAAAAGATTATGAACAGCTAACACAAGGAGAAACAAAGCGAGAAGCATCACACCTTCTGATCTTAGTCACGTTAAATACGTCAGTATGACTGTCAACACAGCGATGAATACAGAAAATGAGGTTGGCATACACAATTTAAAATTTTTCAGCCATAAACAAGGTAAAGTTACACTGTTGGAAGTAAAATGGATGAAATTGAAGATAATCTTGTTAAAGGGATTAAGTCTATATCAGAAAGGCAAATATCATGTTTTCTCTTGTGGTAGGTCCTATATTTTACAAATATATAAAATCGTGTATAGCTTTATGCCAGGACAGTAGAAACAAAAGTGTCCAGTAAAATAGAGGGAACTGGTTGGGGAGCTGAAGGGCGAAAAGGAGAGAGTAGAGGAGCGCATGCTGTTCTATACATTTGAACAAGAATCGCCTAGGAAACACTATAAAATAAATAGACATTTTAGAACTGAGCTGGTACAGACTACATCGTAATTAAAGTAACTGAATTTCTGCATTCTGCCTTTGCAATCCCTCTCTCCTTGTAGTCACATTTATTTTGCATGAACTACATATGTGCAACAATATGGAGGCACACAAGGACTAGATACACAAGCTGCACTTCAACAGAGCTCAAACAATGCTGTCCATTATTCACACACTCCCCAAATAAGCACTCACAGATGAATACATTTTAAAAATCAATTAAATGCCTCCATCATCAAAACAGGACAGGACTGCACAAAACCAGGTACAGAAGTCAGTGAAATTGAATGGAAAGTCCAGGAATTTTTTTTTTTTTTTTGGACAAGGACATGACAAGTGACAAGTAGGACACAATGAGAATAGCTAACTTGTTCAATAATTTACATGAGGAAATTGCATAGTTACATGTGAAAGAAGATACAGAAATATCAGTTCAACAGACTTAAATGCAAGGTGCGGGTAATAAAGTTTGTAGAATAGAGCAAAGGGAACAGTTCGTGACATTATTTTACAAGAACTTTTGCAGCTATTCCATCAAAACCAAAATCCGCTAAAAGTAAAAGGAAGCTGTGTAAAGCGGAATGGTTTCTGCAGAACAAAAGAAATAATCCGAAAGATGAATAGGACAGCCCAGGAAGGAGTACAGTAGTTCTCAACCTGTGGGTCGTGACCCCATCACAGGCTGCCTATCAGATATCCTGTGTATCAGATATTGACGTTACCACTCATAACAGTAGAAAAATTACAATTAGGAAGTAGAAACAAAATAATTTCAAGGTTAGGGGTCACCATAACCATAACAGGAGGAACTGTATTAAAGAGGCACACCATTAGGACGGTTGATAACTACTAGAGAAGAGCATATTTACAAATCATACATAAAATAAAGGGTTAACTCAAAATTATATACGGTATTCATACAACTCAGGAATAAGGCAAAAAAATAGTTCACTGGGGAAAATGCACAAAAAGAATAATTATTGATAAATTACCTTAAAAGATGTTCAACATCATTAGTCATCAGGGAAATGCAAATCAAAACAACCCTGAGATTCCACCTCACACCAGTCAGAATGGCTAAGATTAAAAACTCAAGAGACAACAAGTGCTGGCGAGGATGTGGAGAAAGAGGAACACTCCTCCACTGTTGGTGGGATTGCAAAATGGTAAAACCGCTCTGGAAATCAGTTTGGCGGATCCTCAGAAAATTGGGCATGTCACTCCCAGAGGACCCTGGCATACCACTCCTGGGCATATACCCAGAGGATTCCCCTGCATGCAATAAAGACACATGCTCCACTATGTTTATAGCAGCCTTGTTTATAATAGCCAGAAATTGGAAGGAGCCCAAATATCCCTCAAAGGAGGAATGGATACAGAAAATGTGGTATATTTATACAATGGAATACTACTCAGCAATTAAAAATAATGAATTCATGCAATTTGTAGGTAAATGGTTAGACCTGGAAAATATCATCCTGAGTGAGCTAACCCAATCACAAAAGAATGCACATGAAATGCAATCACTGATAAGTGGATATTAATGAGCCCAGAAGCACTAAATACTCAAGACACAAATAGCAAGTCAAATGATTCCCAAGAAGAAGAAAGGAGAGGACTCTGGGCATGTAAAGATTGCATCCAGTTTAGTAAAGAAACTGAGGGGAGAGGGGGAATGATTGGGGAATAGTTGGGGGGGGAGAGGAACTATGGGAACTATGGTGGGTGGGAACTGGGAAAGGGGAAAGCCTTTGGAATGTAAACATAGAATATAGAAAATAAAAAAAAAATGCAATCCAAAAAAAAAAAGAAAAAAAAAGAAGAAAAAAAAGAATAATTATTGATAAATTACACCCCCCCCAAAAAAAAAAGCACAAAAGGCCAACAGATAGGTGTGAAGGTCCTCACTGGCAATTCACACCCGTCAAGATAGCTAGTATTAAAAAGACAAGAGGGGAAAAACATCAGTTTCCACCAAACAAACTTGCCAGTGCCTTGGCCTTAGACTTCAGAACCTTAGCTTACAGAATGATGAGAAATAAATTCCTGATTTTTTCTAAATTAATATTTTCAATGCTCCATCACAGAAGCACAAGTGGACTGCAGCAGACAGAGAAGCTTTTACTTCTTACTCTTCCCTCATATTATGTTAAGTCCTTTAGACTGAAGGCATTGATACCAAGCGGACTAGGGATTGACATAAAGAAACTGAGACTATCAAAAGTAATTACTGCATTAGTAGACATGCAGACTTCTTTATTATTTTAAGCCATTTAGATGACGGAGGAGCATGGTAGCTTGAATGAGGAGAACACCCCTTAGATGGGTTCACATAATTTAAATACTTGGTCCCCACTTGGTAGAACTCTTTAAGAAGTCTTAAGGAATGTGGCCTTGTTGGAAGAGGTGTGCTCACTGGGGGCAGGCTTTGAGGTTCCAAGCCCAGACCAACCCCAGTTACCTCTTTCTGTCTCGTGGTTGTGTCTAAGGAGGTGAGCTCTCAACTATTACTATAGTGACAATCATGCACTCTAAGCATCTGAAAGGTTAGAAGGGCAAGGTAAATGTTTTGTTCTCTAAGTCCCTGTTGTCAAGGTGACCTATCACAACAATAAAAAATGTAACTGAGGCAACTTCTCTGTTTTTTTTTTAATTAGTGTATTCTTTCTTCAGAGCAATAAGTTGGTGTTTGTGTTACAAGACATGCAAAGTAACAACAAACTGAATCATGGGTACACCGGTCCTGGGCTTCATATCTTCTTTGCTGATGGGCTTTCTGATAAAATATTGGCAGACACCATCTTTAAACAGCTTGAAAAGTTTTCAGGTTCTGCTAACTCTTTTGGGCACCAACCACAGAGGCATAGTAGCTATCTCATCAGTCTAGAAATACCCTCTTCTCCTAATTTTTCAGTAACTAAGTTGAGAACAAACACTCAGATTTATGTTCACAGTGCATTCTGGACAGACTTACACTTCCTTTCTATAGTTATTCTTGATCTATAATAAGAATGTCCCTCATGCGACAGCAAATGCATGCTGTCATGCATGGGTCCAGACACATTGCTTCACGGGAACTTTGTTGTTACAACATTCATGTGGACCACATAATCCTTCGCACAGAGCATCAATAGCTACTTCTGTGCTTATGAACTTCCCATAGAAAGTGGGATGCGTGTGTTCATCTTCTACTTCAGTGAGTTTCTGACAGCTGGTGGCTCAAAGGGGGACATTCAGTTTCATCTTGTTATGGACAACTGCCTAGGAAGTGCCACAAAAATGAGAAAATATTTTTTTGAAACAACACTGTTAAGATAATGAACTTACTGTCTAAAGGAAAAGCGGGGGACAAAATTGGAGCTGAGACTGAAGGAAAGGCCATCCAGTGACTGGCCCAACTTGGGATCCATCCCATACACAGGCACCAAACCCTGACACTATTACTGATGCCATGTTTGCCTAGCACGGCTGTCCTCTGAGAGATTCTATCAGTAGCTGAGTGAGAGATGCAGATACATACAGCCAACCATTGGACTGAGGTCAGGAACCCTGATGGAAGAGTTAGGAAGGACTGAAGGAGCTTAAGGGGAGGGCAACCCCACAGGAAGAACAACAGTATCAACTAATCAGACTCCCTCAGAGCTCTCAAAGACTAAGCTCCAACCAAAGAGTGTACATAGGCTGGTTCATGGCCCTGGCTACATATGTAGCAGAGGACTGCCTTATCTGGCCTCAGTGGGACAGGATTGCTCCTAACCTTTGGAGACTTGCTGTCCGAGGGAAGGGGGATGCTGAAGGAGGGTGAGATGGGAGGGGCACCCTCTCAGAGGCAAAGGGGAAGGGATATGGAATGAAGGTGGACCTGGAAGGGGGACAACATTTAGAATGTAAATAAATAAAATAAATTAATAAAAAAAAAAGATAATGAACTTAAAGTTTGGAGAGATGGCTCAGCAGTTAAGAGCACTAACTGCTCTTCCAGAAGACCAGAGTTTAATTCCAAGCACCTACATGGTGGTTTAAAACTGTCTGTAACTCCAGTTCCAGGAGATCTGATACGCTGGACTGACACACATTCAGTCAAAACACCAATACACACTTTTAAAAAAGGTAATGATAAGGACATACTCACATGTGTTTAGGTTCTGGCTTCAGTCCCTGAGTTTCAAGCATGTTATTGCATGTGCCATAGTTTTCAGTAAATTGTTTTAAATATGTAAAAAGAGGTTGACATATTTTAAATACTGTATCTGACCAATGATTTGTATTTAGAATTTACAAATAACTCAAAATCTAGTGATAAGAAGAGAAATACCCAAACAAAAATAGAGATTTGAATACTTTACCATAAATATCCAGGTAACTATTGACCCCATGAATATACAGTCAACATTGTTAAAAACTGACCATGCATAAAGTGGAACTCGGAGACAGTCCTACACAAGATTGGGTGAAAGCAGAAGTGATGGGCCATGTGACTAACTGTGAAGGATGACTTTCTGGACCTGCCATGCTCACTAACAATTACTAGCAATTACAAACAATGAAACCTCTCTTTGGAACAGGTCCTTACTAAGTTAAACCTGCCTTTGCCACAAAAGCCAATATTCTTCGCTTGAGTCTTTGTCTAAAGATGAAGGAGTGCCTGGGCATACAGAAACCAAAACACTGAAGTTTTGTTGTGTCTTCAGAGAAGACCTCTAAAGCAGAGGCAACCACATTTTAGCAGATGGATGTTTATATTGCTTTACATACACATAGAATTATTATTCTACAATGAAAAGGATAAATGAAATTAAAATATAGAAAACAATTATCAAAAACTATGACACATTTGACAACATTCTTGAAACTCAAGAGACTGAACCCAGAATCTAAACACATACAAGTATGCACATACCCTAGAACTCCATTTACAAAATCTGTAGAATGGGAAAGGGTAGCATCTTCTGTGATAGTAAACATTTTGTAGAGACCACGAAGCTTCTGTTAAAACTACTGAACTCTGTTAGTGCCAAGCAATCACAATGTGTGAATGAGTATGACTGTTCCAATAAAACTTTATTTACACAATGGGTGTGTTGGCCCACAGGCCATGTTTGTTGGCAAGCCCTGCTCTGGAAGACACAAGGTACCGTGTGGTGGTAGAGAACAGATCAGCCTTGGCCAGAGGAGGCTAGGGCACTAAATGGGCTGAGGGAAGGGCTCCAGGAGGACGGAGCCTTTGGGAGCCATCCATATGCTCACACTCTCGTTGTGATGATGGCTTTGCAAGCGCATACATGTGTCAACTCATCAAGTTATAGATGTTAAACACGTGCAGTTTATTGTCTGTCAATTACACCTCAATAAAGCTGTTAAGGAAAAGCAAAGCCCAAAAACTCCAGGACTATTTTTTCCTATCCACTTATACATTCATAGCAGTTGACATTTTTAGTTCAAGAAATGAACAGCCCTTGTTTTTCTTCTATTATCCAATGTAATGTTAAAATGAATTTCAAATCCAGTCACACTTCTTTATACGGAGTTTTGTTTCGTGTTTTAAAATGAAGCTCTCTTTTTGCAGTATGGCACATCCATCACCAACACAAGTATTACAGGAAAGTCGTTTTGGTGTTTGGCTGAGCTGTGTCTTCCTGAAGCCTACTCTCTTATCCTGTCTACCCCAGCTCACATGTCCCCACTTTCCAGTGGCTGCCACTATTACATACAAAAAAAAAAAACCACTAAGCAGCTTTCACAGTTTAAGGGACCCTTCACAAATGGGCAAGGATGCTCTCAGCTGGCAAGTAGTTGACAAGGTAGGACCATCTCACTAGCCAGGCTCAGGGAATATAAGAAGAGGCATGACAGCTAACGTTCTTGGTGTCTGACATCTGCTTAGGTCACCATCCAACATATATGAGCCCTGAAGCAACCAGCCTGGGACAATGAGTGTCCAGGCACACTAGCTGCCCAAGGATTTCACAGAATTCCTACCACTTCCACTGCCATCCATTGGCAGCAGGAGAGGAAGCCCAGCATGCTGGGAGATTCTACTCCAAACCTGTGGTTAGCATAGAAGTCAACTCAATGCAGGAAATGCAGGTTTGATTCTTACTAAAGAAACAGGCACTAAGAGTACCATTGCATGATTCTGCCTGAATCTATCTTATTGTATGCACTTCAGGAGGGCAGTGAAGCAGAAACACTGCCTTCCAATGCACTGTTGGTGCTCTCTGTGTGGGTGCATGGGAGCTTTCAAGAATTTACATGAAACACTGCCTGGGGCTCCTGTAGACAATCGATTAAAATCCCACATCCTCAGTATGCTGTGTGTGTCTAAGCAATTCATTGAAATTCTCTGTGCTCCAACATTTCCACCTTCAGAATTAGACAACCCTCAGTCTTGTATAAAAACTGAGTGGGGCCATAGAACCCAAATGCTGTATTAAATATAAGTGACTAACGTTACTATAATTTACAAGGTCCCATGACATACAATCTTGTCTCAATATCGATAGTTTTTCTCCAAACTTGTTTTATGCTTAATTTTTATTTCGTGAACCTGGAGTCTTGACGTTTATTATCTCATCCAGCTGGTGGCTAACATGGCCTGGTTTTAGCAGTGAGGCTTTCAGTATAAATGTCTCTACTTTGCTCCCTCCTATTCCTCAAGTCACTTTAAGCAGGCCTGTTTCTTTCTGGGTTTACACTGCTGTGCTGTATTTTCTCTATCTTTGCTGATGACCTTACACTTCGCTGCTGCATCCAGCCGGGTCAGATGTGAACAAACACAAACAAAGTGGGGAGGAATGCCTTTCGGTGAAGAACACATCCGCAACCCTTCTTTATCTTTATAGTGTTTTTTTTTTTACCTTCAAAGTTAGAAAAATGACATTACTTATGTCATATGACATCTACAATGATTGGATCATGTATATTGAATTGCCCAGCATGTAACTAGCAATCAATAAATGTCAACTGTAATTATCTGTCTTATAGTCCTTGGACTATTCTTCCTTTTCTCCCAGAGTTCCCCAAGCTATGCACACCTCCAGGTGGTCTAAGGTCTTCCTTACAGCACACAATTTCTTTGTGTCTTTCTTTGTTTCTTTTGATCTTTCTTTCCTTCCTTCCACCCACCCCACCCCCATCATTTGGATAAGATTCCTCTCTGTTCAGAGCAGGCTATGGTCACCTTTCTCACTATATTACTCTCACATTTTCCTTCACAAATTCCAAAGCCATTGCTAAGTGTCTATTACATCCATGTAGCCCATTGGAGCACTTGATATTAAAAATTTTTTTTCATTAGCATCACCAACATTTATTGAAACCACCATGCTCTAGGTCAGAGAAACCTCTCACTTTCAGTAGAGAACTTTAAAGTAACTCATTTTAAATGTGGAAAAGCCAGTTTCCAGCTTTCTTTAAAAACACCAGTATAGTCCTTTGCAAAAAATCTAAGATAATGTATTACCTTATATTGCCAAGTTTAAGATTTGATCTGTCAGCAGAAGTAGTTTGGAGAAAGTCTGTGTTTCTCATTGAAGGAAAAGACACAAAATGACCCCCAAAAGAAAATGATGTCACATAGATTAATTTAGATTCCATGTAAAAAGATATTTATGTGAGACTCCTTCTGCTAAGTTTGAGTCCCTTAAAACAAAAATCTAGCTATTTCTTTTTAATTGAAAGTTGTAACAGAAAATTATACCTGATTTACATTTCAAATTTCCATGTAACTATCAACTTTTATAGTGGGGAACAGATGCTGATGTGAATGTTAGAAAGCTGAGAAATGCTTCTCAAATCCATGGCTGCGATGTCAAGTGGAACTCAGGAAAAGAAATACTAAAAGAAGACCGGGACCCAAACACTTGCCTGGACTTGTTCAGTGCAACTGTGCCTTTATCCAATGATCCCTATGTGAAGAAGCAGCTAGAGAAGTCTTCAGCAGTGTGAATCCCAGTTTAGATAAGCTTCAAACCAAGTTCCTATCCATACTGTTAACAATCAAGACCCTCAACACAGACACAGACACACACACACACACACACACACACACACACACACACACGGATATATACCAGGACAGGTCCTTTGGAAGATTTTCAACAAGCAAGTCCCTTAACACAGACACAGACACACACACACACACACACACACACACAAAACACACACACACAAGGATATACCAGGATAGGTCCTTTTGTAGATTTTCAAAAGAATATTTAAATGTAAACCACCACAATCATCATAGATTGGGCGTTACTGAATCTTGAAGTCTATGGCAGCAATCAACCATGTCAAAAGGAAAGTTGCATATATTATCCAATTCAACAACTAATATCGGTGGTTCTTGCCTCTGACTACATGGACCCAGTTAATTAATTCATTATCGAGAGTTGGTGGTGGTGCATGTTAAAGCAGATGTGAACTTGAGTTTGAGCCCCTCGGACATCTTCCTGCAATCACCTGAAGTAGTATAAATCTGTGGAGACCACCACCAAGGAAGGTGGGAGCTAGGCAGAGATAAACAAAAAGTTTATCCTAAGGGCATCCTAGAACATGTCAACTATTCCAATCATTCCATAGATCATATTAAAAGGAAATTTGGGGTAAATAGTACCCAGTTTCTTGAACTTCTTCTAATATTTTGAATATATGAGTCCTTGACCTCAGAAGTCTGAGAATTTTTTCTCTACTGGACTGTGCTCCCTCCAAAACTCAGATTTGTTTTGATATATTATAAAATGTTACTGATATTTAAAGAAACAGATAAGGACACCGGATATTGCATACAGAATATCATCTGTTAACTCATAGATCAATACGATCTGCTGACAGGCTGGGCTCTGCTAATTATGTTTTCCACAGCCTGATAAAAAATGTTCAGAGACTATGTTCTATAGCTGGCTACAAACATCCACAACAGGGTCCTTGTTGAGGGTCTGAACTTCCTCTTAAACCTTCCATGTTAAATTCCTAGTAAGCAAAATAATTAAATAGAGTCTAGAATCAACTTTACGCTTTAATGTCATTTTATTGGGCATTTTATGTAACTTCCATTTGTTGTTTAATAATTTCCTGTCCTCACTGTTCACATCCACCGCAATCGTCACACGGTACTTACCAGGCATTCAGTGGCTTTGAAGGGTTGCCATAGACTTGACACCCAGGTCACAAAGCATGTAGGAGGAAGCAAATGGGACCACAACTGTGGCTATTTTACATACAGCAAGAGCACCCAATGGGGCTCAGAACAAACACAGCATTGTGCAGCCCTGGGCAGCTGCTTGGCTAAATGTGGCCCCCAGCTGTCAATGAGACAACTGGTGATCATGAATTACTAGAGATTCAAGTCGGATCCAGCCTGTGTTTAGTTCCTCCTCAGAGACAGACTCTTTAGGTAGGTCTACATGTTTTGTTTTGGGCCACCAGGGGAAATTTTGGACACAAAGGCAAAACAGATGTATCAGCAATGTAGCTTTACTCCAAAACTGGTGGTAAAGCAAAAATGTGATATGGAGTTAGATTTGTTCTCACTTAGCAGGAGAATTCTGATGGCAAACTGAGCCAACTTCAAGGAAACATAGTTTACTGCTGGATTCGTTTTGTATGCATATACTGTAACAATTTTTAATAAAGGTTTTTAACTACTTGTATCAGAGGAATATGGTTCAAAGTTTTGATGGTTTGTATAAAGGAGTTGTGTAATAATGGGAAATTGTTGAGACTTAGAAAGTCAAGCCAGGTAGACATTCTGTTCCTCTCAGTTCAAAACTAATGACTGTGTGTTGAGAAAGTCTCTCTCTTGTAAGAGTCATGCTGTGCAGCGACTACTCCTACCCTCTCCTGGCAGTTTGCAGTTATATTGGTATCAAGGTTGTCCCTTCCCACCATCTTTGGCTGTAGAGAACTCTAGAATGCTGTGGGTCTCTTCTTTTTTCTTTTTTCTTTTTATTATTTTCTATATTCTTTCAATGTGGCTATGTATGCTCCCTGAGATTGTCAGGAGACTTTTTGAGTTGTCATTTGTAAATGCCTAAGGCAAAAGTAATGACTCTTCTAAGCAAATTGCTCTATCAGAAGCCTGTGTGTGTTCCCAACAATGCTCCAAGGTGAATCCCTCCTGGTCTAAGCACGGATGAGGCAAAGTCCTTTGCAATGCATAAACATGCTTATTCCTATAGTTTGCACATACAAAAATCCATAATCTTTGCAGACACATCATTTGGCTGTATCATTAGCCACTGCCATTGTGAGATAAGTTTTACAGAAAGCCTGATGCTAATTACATTCTTAGATATTAAGAGAAAACAAGGATTTTTTTAATACTTTCATTTTTAACTATATAACAAAAACAGGATATGGCTTTATCCTGTTTTGTTTTGCTTTTACCTTTATCTAGCTAGGATTCTGTCCAGTTAAAGAAAGAAGAAACTAAAGATTAAGGGTTACAATTGTCCCTACCTCAAGATATAACTCTGTTGTGGGAAAATATCATCCAGCCCTTCTTATCACTCCCTTTATACCCAGAGCATGCTTGGGTTTCCTGATACTAGAATGTAAGATATCAGAGGCTAAATATAGGAAAAATGTTATAAGCATCCTATTCAGAAAGGAAGGTTTAAATGTCCTGTGTACCAGAGTCTCCCTAAGTTCACCACCAAAAGTATCATGATAGCATTTCTTTCTTAGTTTGGGTTCAAACCTTTTCTTCTTCTTCTTAACAGTAGAAAAAAATAATGATTTGTACTTGAGATCATCTTCAAAACTTGCCTGTCTTTATAATGTGTTCACTTCATTCTTCTATTTATTTTCTTTTTTTGTTTTTGTTGTTTTGGGTTGATTTTTGTCTTGTTTTGTTTGTTTTCAAGACAGAGTTTCTCTGTGTAGCCCTGGCTGTTTTGGAACTCACTCTATAAACCAGGCTGGAGTTGAACTCAAAAGATCTGCCTGACTCTACTTCTTGAGTGCTGGGATTAAAGACATGTGCCACAGCTAGTACAACCACTCTGGAAATCAGCCTGGTGGTTCCTCAGAAAATTGAACATAGTATTACCTGAGGACCCAGGTACATCACTCCTTGGCATATACACAGAAGATGCTCCAACATATAACAAAGATATATGCTCCACTAAGTTCATAGTAGTCTTATTTATAATAGCCAGAAGCTGGAAAGAATCCAGATATCCTTCAACAGAGAAATGGGTACAGAAAATGTGGTATAGTTACACAATGGAGTACTACTCAGATATTAAAAACAATGACTTCATGAAATTCTTAGGCAAATAGAAGAAATTAAAAATATCATCCTGAGTGAGGTAACCCAATCACAAAAGAATACACATAGTAAGCACTCACTGATTAGTGGATATTAGCCCAAAAGCTCAGAATATCCAAGATACAACTCACACACCATATGAAGCCCAAGAAGAAGGAAGACCAATGCAGATGCTTCAGTGTTTCTTAGAAGGGGGAACAAAATACTCACAGGAGGAAATATTCAGACAAAGTGTGGTGCAGAGACTGAAGGAAAGGCCATCCAGAGACTGTTGACCTGGGGATCCATTCCATATATAGTCACCAATCTTGGACACAATTATGGATTCTGGGAAGTGCTTACTGACAGAAGCCTGATATGGCTGTCTCCTGAGAGGCTCTGCCGAAGCCTGACAAATACAGAGGCAGATGTTTGCAGTCAACCATTGCACTGAGCACAGGATCCCTAATGGAGGAGTTAGAAAAAGGACTGAAGGAGCTGAAGGAACTTGCAACCCCATAGGAAGAACAACAGTGTCAACTAACCAGACCCCCCAGAGCTCCCAGGAACTAAGCCACCAACCAAAGAGTACACATGGAGGGACCCTTGGCTCCAGCAGCATATGTAGAAGAAGATGGCCTTATCAGGCATCAAAGGGGGGAAAGGCACTTGGTCCTGTGAAGGCTTGATGTCCCAATGTAGGGAAATGCCAGGGTGGGGAGGTGGAGGTGGGGGTGGGTGGGTGGGCATGGGAACACCCTCATGGAAGCAGGGGGAGGGAGAGGAGATAGGGGGTTTCCGGTGGTATAATGGAGAAAGGGGATAACATTTGAAATATAAAGAAAATATTCAATTAAAAAAAAAAGAAAAAGAAAAAAAGATCTATGCCTCTATGCCTGGCTCAGATTTTCTTTCTTAATTTAAAAGTTTAACATACATTTTTTAGAAAAATTAGAAATTTTGAATTTTTGAGAACTATAATGTGAGAAATGTTGGCAAAGCCACTTACTTTTTTTTCAGAGAATTAAGAAAAAAAATCTTAAAATTTGAATGAAAGCACAATGATCTAAGTGACCAGAACAATTCTAAGTAGAAAAAAGCATGCTAGAAGTATCTCAATATTTGTCCTCAAATTATGCCACACAGCCATAGTGACAATAGAAACTGTGTGATGCCAGTCCGAGACAAACAGGAGCACAATGGAACTGAACACTCAGAAGTAAACCCCACAGCTACAGCCATGAATCTTCCACAATGGTGTCAAAAACACACATTGAAATGGAGATAATTTCTTCAACCAATGATGCTGAGAAAACAGATGTTCCCAGGTAGAATATAACTAAAGCAACCTCTCTTGTCATGTACAAAAGTCAAATTTAAATGGGTCAAAGACCTTAAGACAAGCCAAAGGCAAACAACTTTGAGATACAGGCATGGACAAAAACCTTTCTGGAAAAGACTCTAATAGCACAGGAATATATATATATACATATATATATATATATATATATATATATATATATAAAATCTAAATTGTGCGTGTATGTGTGTGTGCACACACACATTACACATGCAAATGAGAACTGGTGCCACATCTCACCTGTAGAGTTCAAGGTGTCAACTTGCTGAAGTTGTTCACCTGTAGAGTTCAAGGTGTCAACTTGCTGAAGTTCTTCCCTTCCACCATGTGGATTCCTGGGGTCAAGCTCAGGTTTTCAGGCTCTGTAGTAAGCAACTTAACCCTCTAAGCCATCTCACAATCCCCCTAAGCATCTCTAAGACACTGTTCAAAGCTGTGTAATTGGATAGAATTTATTTTATTATTATTATTATTATTATTATTATTATTATTATTAAACAAGAAGGGAGACAGTTAAGAAGAATTGTATGGTCAAAACAAAAAGAGAAACAAGAAGAAAGCTACCTGTCAGTGAATGAAAGAAATGACAGGCAAGAGGAGAACCAGAAGTCAGGAGATATTGCTGCAAGTATATATACTTGTCCCATAGGGAAAGAAAACATTCCTAGGAATGGCCTCAAAGGTCATTATTAAAACACTGCATGAAAGAATCAATGGGTGACCACCTCAGTGGAATCAAAATGGAAGTTTTGAGGGCTCCACAAGGCCTTCCCATGAGAAATGATATGTATTTGATGGGCTCAGATGATTGATGGGTTTAGTATGACCACGAAGAATTTTAACTAAATGACTTCCCCTCAATCTAGCCTTTGATTTACACAGGAGATCAAATAAGAATGTCAGGATGATCATCTCAGTTAAATTTAAAACTACTAAGTGCATCTATTTCTTTCCTCTGGCATTTGAACACTTATGTAAATAAAATTCAAAGTCTGTTCTCAATATAAATCAGTTGTTTTTATGTACATATGAAACAACCTAGGAACATTTACCAATATGTAGTTCGGGAATATGAGCAGATCCCTCAACACTTCCAGAATGTTAAATGAAGGCAGAGAAAACTTGTAAAGAATGCCTTTGGAAGGACTGATAAAAAAGAAATAACAAATACAAAGGACACAAGCTAACAGTATGGGCACAAAGCAAACAATTTCATCATCATGTCTGTCTTACTGACCTGAGCAGAGGCCCCAAGTGCAGTGATAATAGGAACATGGGTTGTAGAGATCTATTGTTTATGACTATCAAGGATTCTGGACCCAGAGTTTTCAAATACTGTTTTTCTTTTCCTCATTGAGAATTCTCCCCTAACTCCCAATTCCCATTGAGTAAAGCTCATGCAGAGAGCAGGTTACACAGGCTTGGCCAATAAGGCAATACATATACACACCACGAGATTAATTTATGTGGGGGATGGGACTGAAACTGTTCTTTTAGAGAGCCACACCAAGAAGTATTTGGGGAAGTTTGCTAGTACATGGTACATACATTTTTTCCTGAAAAAGAGGCCTGTTCAGTGAAACAGATGACTAGATATGGAAACAGGGACATTTATGATAAGAGCCCTGGAACCAATTATTCCTGAATTGGAATATCCAACCGATCATTCAGTTGCTTTGGCCAATAAACTTCCTTTTCTCTTTGTCAGTTTATATTGAGTTTCTGTTGACAGCAACCTAAAGAATTTTGACTTATACTTCAAATAAACTGAAGGAGCCCAAATAATAAGTTTGAACTTGAGTCATTGGAACACAAAACCCAAGAATGTAACCACCTAAGTATGCAGTGTTGGTGGGAATCATGTAAGCTTACATATTTCAAAGTCAGTTTCAGGAAAATTTTCTTTCTAATTCTGACTCTTAATTTAGCAGTAAAAGTTTGAACAAATAATTTGATCTGTATATTTAATCACCTTATGTGATTAAAGATAATACTGCCTTCCTACAGCAGTTTGGAAGTGTAAAATCAGATACCATGTGTGTGAGAACACACTACATGAACAGTGGATAGAGTTTCTTTTTTTCTACATTCCTACTGGAAATGGCAGCAGAAATTACACAGAAGAGATTATATGGCTTAAATAAATTCAAGTTATTTTCTGAATGTCTCAGCATAACCCATCTTCCCATGCTTATGTTAAAAAATTACATGCTTTCCCATCACGGCCTTCCATATCCCCTTCTCAGTATGATATTATTCATGACAAGATGTTGCAAAACCAAGAAAGCTTGTATTTTAAGCGGGGATACATAAAATGGAAATCTTAAACCTTTAAGAATAATTTCCTGAAGTTGACATTTGTGAAGCAGAGTGTGTCGGGCTTGTTGCATCAGGAAATTCCGTTTACCTAGATAAAGGCAGCATGGAAGGGGAAAAATAGGTCACAAGTCAGCCCACACAGAACAATATATGTAAGCAGAGATATGTGATCACCATGAAATAATTTGGCCTTAAAGCCGCATGTTGTAGAGTTACAGCATAAAGTTCATTGGAAATATGGACATACAAAGAGTGTCTGAAAGGGGTAATGATAGGGGGAGAGAGATGGCTCAGCAGACAAGAACACTTTTGCAAGGAGTCCATGTTCCATTCCCAGCATCTACATCAGGAGGCTCACAATGGCTTGTAACTCCAGCTCCAGAAGAGCCCATGCTATGTGCTAGCCTCAATGGACTGCCACACATATGAGGCTTACGCTCAACACAAATGTACACAATAAACAAAAATAAGTGATTTAAAAATCAATGTCATGAAGTGGGAGCATTCTTTTTTTTTTTTTAAGTGTTAATATGTCTACTTTATTCAGGTTTTCTTAGTTATTTTTTTTCACCTCAAATGAGTTTAGTAGCTAGCACAGGCTAGTCCATATTTTTTCTATATTAAAAATTTATTTTGCCCCGCGGTTCTCCCAGGCCCCTACACCGAAGGTCTCCATTTTGCGCCCGACTCACGGGCAGAGAGGTGCAGGTATCCAGACCTGATCGGGGCTTGCCATCGCTCGGGTGGGAAACCGCCAGGCTTGGGCCAGGAGCCAGAGTCGGGGCTGATCGGCGGAACAGCTCCACAGTGTGGCTGGGAACTGCTTGCCCCGCAGTTCTCCCTGGCCCCTACAACGACAGTCTCCATCTTGTCACTAGGTCACTAGTAGAGAGGGCCAGAGACGCAGACTTAATTTGTTACTACCATCACTCAGGTGGAATTCTGCCAGGCTCTTGCCAGTGGCCAGAGCCTGGGCGGCACAGCGGGTCATCTCTATGGCCATTGGGCCTTGTACCAACTAGAATGGGAACCGACTACTCTGAGGTCCTCTTAGCACTCTCAGCAGCGGTCTCCATCTTGCCGCCTGGTCATCAGTAGAGAACCAACAGGCAGGCCCAGCCTCATGGGAGGTTCAAACACCAGCCAGTGACAAGGTCAACTAACGCCAGAGATAACCAGATGGCAAAAGGCAAACATAGGAACGTTGCTAACAGAAATCAAGGAAGCATGCCAGCATCTGAACCCAGTTTGCTGGCAACAAGAAGTCCTGGATACCCCAACATACCAGAAAAAGAAGAATTGGATCTAAAAATCACTGGTCAGGATGCTGATAGCTGAACACATGGATAAATTCCTTAAAGAGATACAGGAGAAAATGGATCAAGAGGCCCTTACAAGGCAAATGTAAAAAACACTTAAATTCAGGAGAATATGGATCAAAAAATGGAAGCCAATAAGGAGGAAACACAAAAATCACTTAAAGAAACACAAGAGAATGTGAGCCAACAAGTAGAAGTTATAAAAGAGGAAACACAAAAATCCCTTAAGGAATTACATGAAAACACAAACAAGCAAACTAAAGATCTGAGCAAAACCATCCAGGATCTAAAAACAGAAGTAGAAACAACTAAGAAATCACAAAGGGAGACAACTTTGAAGATAGAAAACCTTGGGAAGAAATCAGGGGCCATAGATGCAAATATCAACAATAGAATACAAGAGATAGAAGAAAGAATCTCAGATGCTGAAGATACCATAGGAACCATTGTTTCAACAGTCAAAGAAAATGCTAAATGCAAAAAGCTTGTAACCCAAAACATCCAGGAAATCCAAGACACAATGAGAAGACCAAACTTAAGGATTATAGGTATAGATGAGAGTGAAGATTTACAAGTTAAACAGCCAGCAAATATCTTCTACAAAATTATGGAAGAAAACTTCCCCAACCTAAAGAGAGAGATGCCCATGAATATACAAGAAGCCTACAGAACTCCAAAGAGACTGGACCAGAACAGAAATACCTCCTGTCACATAATAATCAAAACACCAAATGTACTAAACAAAGAAAGAATATTAAGGGGAGTAAGAGAAAAAGGCCAAGTAACATATAAAGGAAGACCTATGAGAATTACACCAGACTTCTCACCTGAGACCATGAAAGCTAGAAGATCCTGGGCAGATATCATGCAAACTCTAAGAGAACACAAAGTTGAGCCAAAACTACTATACCCAGCAAAACTCTCAATCGCCATAGATGGAGAAACCAAGGTATTCCATGACAAAACCAAATTTGCATGATATCTTTCCACAAACCCAGCCCTACAAAGGATAATAGGGGGAAAACACCAACACAAGGAGGGAAATTACACCCAGGAAGAAGCAAGATAGAAACATCCTCTCATCAAATCCAAAAGAAGATAACCTCTCAAATATAAAAAATAATTTCAAAAATGTCAGGAGGTAATAATTACTATTCCTTAATATCTCTTAACATTAATGGATTCAATGCCCCCAATAAAAAGACATAAAATAACAAACTGGATACAGAAAAAGGACCCTACATTTTGCTGCATACAGGAAACATATCTCAATGTCAAAGACAAACATTACCTTAGAGTAAAGGCTGGAAGACAATTTTACAAGCAAATGGTCTCAGGAAACAAGCTGGAGTAGCCATTCTAATATCGGATAAAATTGACTTTCAACCTAAAATCATCAAAAGAAACCCCGAAGGTCACTTCTTGCTGGTAAAAGAAAAAAATCCACCAAGAAGAACTCTCAATATTGAACATCTATGCTCCAAATGCAAGGGCACCCTCATTCGTAAAAGAAACTTTACTAAAGCTTAAAGCACACATTGCACCTAATACAATAATAGTGGGCGACTTCAACACCTCACACTCCTCAATGGACCAATCAGGAAAACAGAAACTAAATAGGGACACAGTGAAATTAATTGAAACTTTGGACCAGTGGGACTTAACAGATATATATATATAGAACACTTCATCCTAAAGCAAAAAGAATATACGTTTTTCTCAGCACCACATGGCACCTTCTCCAAAATCAATCATATAATTGGTCACAAGACAGATGTCAACAAATACAAGAAGATCGAACTAATCCCATGCCTCCTATCAGATCACTATGGAGTAAAAGTGGTCTTCAATAGCAAGAAGAACAACAGAAAGCCTACATACACATGGAAACTGAACAATACTCTACTCAATGACACCTTAGTCAAGGAAAAAATAAAGAAATCAAAGACGTTTTAGAATTTAATGAAAATGAAGGTACAACCTACCCAAATCTATAGGACACAATGAAAGCAGTGCTAAGAGGAAAACTCATAGCCCTGAGTGCCTCCAAAAAGAAACTGGAGAGAGAATACACTAGCAGCTTAACAGCACTCCTGAAAGCCCTGGAACAAAAAGAAGCTAATTCACCCAGGAGGAGTAGAAGACAGGAAATCAAACTAAGGGCTGACATCAATCAAATAGAAACGAAGAGAACCATAAAAAGAATCAACAAAACCAAGAGCTGGTTCTTCAAGAAAATCAACAAGATAGATAAACCCTTAGCCAGACTAAGCAAAGGGCACAGAGACAGTATCCAAATTAACAAAATTAGAAATGAAAAGGGGGATATTATCACGGACCCCCACGGACACTGTGAATTCCACAGGTAAAGCGAGAGTCTCAAAGTGGACACTTTGAATAAGCACTGTCTAAAGTGCAAGGTTCAGTGTACCTTATGAGTAATCGCAGTCCCTGAGGGAACAAAGCTGTGAATTTCCCTGGCCAAAAAGAATGCTAATCTCAGGGCAGCTCTATCTTTGCTTCTTCTTTTGATCTATTTCTCAGGTATTTCTGAGATCCGGAGCTATATGCAACCAGGCAAGAATGTTTATTAAAGATTCATTCCTCAAACTACAGTACTGGCCAAAACACCTCGGTTCTAGGCGCCATCGCTTTGCTCAGTAGTCTACATACTTCATTGATCTTTTGTGGCTATGCTAATGAGAGTGGCACTGACATTGGGAGAGTTTGACTTAACTCTAAGACTCTTCAAACTATTCCACAAAATAGAAACAGAAGGAACACTGCCCAAGTCATTCTATGAAGCCACAATTACACTGATACCAAAACCACACAAAGATCCTACAAAGAAAGAGAACTACAGGCCAATTTCCCTTATGAATATTGATGCAAAAATACTAAATAAAATTCTTGCTAACTGAATCCAAGAACAGACCAAAACAATCATTCACCATGATCAAGTAGGCTTCATCCCAGGGATGCAGGGATGGTTCAATATACGGAAATCCATCAATGTAATCTACTACATAAACAAACTAAAAGAAAAAACCACATGGTCATCTCATTAGATGCTGAAAAAGCATTCGACAAAATTCAGCATCTTTTCATGCTAAAAGTCCTGGAAAGAACAGGAATTCAAGGCCCATACCTAAATATAATAAAAGCAATATACAGCAAACCAGTAGCCAACATCAAAATAAATGGAGAGAAACTTGAAGCAATCCCACTAAAATCAGGGACTAGACTCCATATCTTTTCAATATAGTACTTGAAGTTCTAGCAAGAGCAATTAGACAACATAAGGAAGTCAAAGGGATACAAATTGAAAAGGAAGAAGTCAAACTATCACTATTTACAGATGACATGATAGTATACTTAAGCGACCCAAAAAACTCCACCAGAGAACTCCTACACCTGATAAACAACTTCAGCAAAATAGCTGGTTATAAAATCAACTCAAGCAAATCAGTAGCCTTCCTGTACTCAAAGGACAAGCAGGCTGAGAAAGAAGTTAGGGAAATAACACCCTTCACAATAGCCACAAACAATATAAAGTATCTTGGCGTGACTCTAACCAAACAAGTGAAATACCTGGATGACAGCAACTTCAAGTCCTTGAAGAAAGAAAACTAAGAAGACCTCAGGAGATGGAAAAATATTTCTTGCTCTTGGATTGGCAGGATCAATATAGTAAAAATGGCCATCTTGCCAAAAGCAATCTACAGATTCAATGCAATCCCCATCAAAATCCCAACTCAATTCTTCATAGATCTAGAAAGAGCAATTCTCAAATTCATCTGGAGTAACAAAAAACCCAGGATAGCAAAAAACTATTCTCAACAATAAAAGGACTTCTGAGGGAATCAATATCCCTGACCTCAAGCAGTACTACAGAGCAATTGTGTTAAAAACTGCATGGTATTGGTACAGCAACAGGCAAGTAGATCAGGGAAATAGGATTGAAGACCTAGAAATGAACCCACAGAGTTGTGGTCACTTGATCTTTGATAAAGTAGCTACAACCATCCAGTGGAAAAAAGATAGCCTTTTCAACAAATGGTGCTGGTTCAACTGGAGGTCAACATGCAGAAGAATGCTAATTTATCCACTCTTATATCCTTGTACTAAGATCAACTCCAAGTATATCAAGGACCTCCACATCAAACCAGACACACTGAACCTAATAGAAAAGAAACTGGGGAAAACCCTGGAGGACATGGGCACAGGGGGAAAGTTTCTGAATAGAACACCAATAGCTTATGCTCTAAGATCAAAAATTGACAAATGGGACCTCATAAAATTACAAAGTTTCTGTAAGGCAAAGGACACTGTCAGAAGGACAAAACAGCCATCAACAAATTGGGAAAAGATCTTCACCAACCCTACATTCGACAGGGGCTAATATCCAATATATACAAAGAACTCAAGAAGTTAGACCCCAAAGAACCAAATAACCCTATCAAAGAATGGAGTACAGAGCTAAACAAAGAATTTTCATCAGAAAAAATTCGGATGGCAGAGAAACACCTTAAGAGATGTTCAACATCATCAGTCATCAGGGAAATGCAAATCAAAACAACCCTGAGATTCCACCTCACACCAGTCAGAATGGCTAAGATTAAAAACTCAAGAGACAACAGGTGCTGGCAAGGATGTGGAGAAAGAGGAACACTCTTCCACTGTTGGTGGGACTGCAAGATGGTACAACCACTCTGGAAATCAGTCTGGCGGTTCCTCAGAAAATTGGGCATGACACTTTCAGAGGACCCTGTCATACCACTCCTGGCCATATACCCAGAGGATTCCCCTACATACAATAAAGAAACATGCTCCACTATGTTCTTAGCAGCCTTATTTATAATAGCCAGAAGTTGGAAGGAGGACAGATGTCCCTCAACGGAAGAATGGATACAGAAAATGTAGTATATTTATACAATGGAATACTACTCAGCAATTAAAAATAATGAATTCATATAATTTGTAGGCAAATGGTTGGATCTGGAAAATATCATCTTAAGTGAGTTAACCCAATCACAAAAGAATACACATGAAATGCAATCACTGATAAGTAGATATTAATGAGCCCAGAAGCTCTGAATACTCAATTAGCAAGTCAAAAGATTCCCAAGAAGAAGGAAGTAGAGGACCCTGCTCCTGAGTACCAGAACAGAACAGAGAAATGGTGGGGTGGTGATTAGGGAATGGGGGGTGGGTGGGAAGGAGGGAGAAGAGGACATATGGGACATATGGTGAGGGGGTAGCTGGGAAAGGGGAAAGCCTTTGGAATGTAAACAAAGAATATAGAAAATAAAAAAAATTATTTTTTATTTTATTTTTGTTAATTTTATTTTTTATTAGATACTTTATTTACATTTCAAATGATTTCCCCTTTCCTGGATTCCCCCCTCCCCAAAAGTCCCATAAGCCCTCTTTCCCCCCCAGAACCCTTCCCCTTCCCCAATGAACCCCTTCCCACTTCCCTGTCCTGGTATTCCCCTACACTGCTGCATTGAGCCTTTCCAAGACCAGGGGCCTCTCCTTCCTTCTTCTTGGGCATCATTTGATATGTGGATTGTTTCTTGGGTATTCCAAGCTTCTGGGCTAATATCCACTTATCAATGAATGCAACACACAGGTAAACATTGAAAACAGCCAAATTGCTTAGAAAGAGCTTCTTTCTCACCATGCACTCACTGTTTGAATCAGAAACCAGCTGCTGATCCCCTCACTAACAGAGTCTGGCACTGGTACCCACGATTCCAGAGTGCCCCTGCTCTTGAAATGGACTACGTTGACCTATTCTGCCCAACTCTGGGATTTTGAAACCTGCTTGCCACACCTATTTTGCAACTTCATCCATTTTTCCAGCTTTCCTGTCACAACCTCAGCTGGGGCCCCTCCTTTGCCTGCCGGTCTTCGCCAATTAGTAGTCATCTTGGTCTTCAACACCTTCTTCCCCTCTGAGAGCTAACTGAATCTCATGTGTTTGGTTGTTACATACTTATTGCTGAGTCCTGGGTCAGTTCTTCCGATTTGTGAGCCTTGAATAAAGACATTCCGAGAATGAGGACTACACAACATCCAGCTCTTTGGCTCCAGGGACTAAATGTATAATAGGTATCTAGTATCCATTATATGATTTGTGTGCATCCCACTTACAATCTGGGAAAACTGGAGACCAAGCAGTATAACAGTAGGCAGACAATCAGCATGATGTCCATTTTACAGCCATATCACAATAGGGTAAGACAGGTAGGGTTTTTTGTTGTTGTTGTTGTTGTTGTTGTTGTTGTTGTTTAATCAGAAAATGCAATAAACAGCCTGGTCCTCAGAGATAACACATGTGCTATAACATAGCAGACAGTGTTTGTCGAGCCTATTGTCCCATGTATTCTTTAGTAAGAATGGCTTCCACTCCCATCAAGAAAGGGACCCCTTACAAAGTGGAACAACAGAACCTGTGACTATTTTGGCTAAAAGAACATGGCAGGGGTAATGCTATGCCAATTACAGCCAAAGGCCTACTGACCTGGTGAGTTCTGCTTCCTTTGTCTCACAAGCTAGTTTTACTCAAAAAAAGTAGAACCACTGACCATCATTCTTTCAGAAGCCCAATCATCAGCAAGTACACAATGTAAGAGCATGGGGCACTGAGGTGCCTGAATCTTAATGAAGAAATCAGGTGAGACACCAGATTTCTGAACATTCATACTGATCATAACCATGGACACTGTGGGCCTTCAAACACATGAGTGAGGATCCAACAGCATGAATGAGGGCTGCCACTAATGCCCAGTCAGCTCACAGAGAGAGGTACCAAAGAGCCCACATGTGGGGAAGGGGTGTGATACCACAACCAATAATTGAAGCCTGTAATTTAGCTTTCAATTTTCTCGAATGTTAGAATTTCTAAATTGTATAAACAATAATAAAGACTGCCTTTTGAGTGTTAAATTAACTAGCAACCCTGTGGGGGTGAATAAAAAGACAAACAAGTATTGGAAGGCAACAATGATTTAAAAAAAAAAAGATATTGTCTTTAAATAACAAAAACATGGAGGAAAGTCAATATCTGTTTAAGCAGAACTGGTTAAAATAATTATGCTGCATCTCCCCTTCCAGTGGAGCCCTGAGCCCAGTAAAGGAAGGGAGGGCCCTGTGCACCACACTGTGGACTGCAGCCAACAGAATAAACTGAATTTCAGGACAATCAAGGTACAGTAAGGAGCCACCCCATGTTTTTGGTAGAATGTGTATTTATAAATTCCAGATAAACTACGTGAACATGTTCCCGAGCATGCATGTTTACCTCTGATAAGCTGCTTGACAAGAGAAGTCTTTGATTTGCAATAATTTCCATCCTAGTGATTGAAAAATTTTATAATGGATGTGCAGCATAATTTTCAAAGGAACAAACAGGTCTAAACAGAAAGATCAATGTTTATCAAATGTTTAATTTTTTTCTCTCTCTCTCTCACTGGCCCCTTCTCCTCATTATGCCCCTCCAGAGCTATGTTTAAAGCAATTAACCTTCTCTTTTATCCAGTTTTAGCCTTGTGGCTCTGTAGAATTGAATGGTGCAAGTTGTGTCATTAGGAATAAAATTATTTGACACGTCAAGCCTAGTTCTTCAGCCTAGCAACTGAGTTTGTCACTGTTTTGTTCTAAACATTCAAGATAGAGTCATAGTTTCTTGAAGGCTTCTTCCTGGTTGAGCAAACTACAACTGCATCAGATCAGATCACAGAACTGTGTTGTGATGGTTGGAATGAGGTTGTCCCCCATAGGCACATGTATCTGAAACATTAGTTTAGTCAGTGGAACTACTTGGGGACATGATAAGGCCTTATTAGAGGAAGAACGAATGATACTGAGGTATGGTGGGCTCAGAGCAGTGCTTCTTAACCTGCGGGTTGTGACCCTTTTGGAAAAACTCTAGTATTTACATTAGGACTCATAGCAGTAACAAAAAACTACAGTCACAAAATAGCAGCAAAAAATAAATGCTTGGGAGTCACCACAACATGAGAAAGTATAATCAAGTGCCACAGCAGTAGGAAGGTTGAGAACCACTAGTTGAGAGTATTCACAGTCTGGCCCCATTTCCAGCCTACTTATTCTCTCTGCTTCATGATTTGTTTTCTATATTCTTTGTTTACATTCCAAATGATTTTTCCCTTTCCTGGTTCCACCCCTCCCCCCCATAAGTCCCATAAGCCCTATTCCCTCCACCTGTTCTCCAATCAACTCCCTCCCACTTCTCTGTCCTGGTAATCCCCTACAATGCTGCATCAAGCCTTTTCAGGACCAGGGCCCTCTCCTTCCATCTTCTTGGGAATAATTGGATATGTGAGTTGTATCTTGGGTATTCAGAGCTTCTGGGCTAATATCCACTTATCAGTGACTGCATTCCATGTATGTTCTTTTGTGAATGAGTTACCTCACTTAGGATGATATTTTCCAGTTCCAACCACTTGCCTAAGAAGTTCATGAATTCATTGTTTTTCATTGCTGAGTAGTATTCCATTGTGTAAATATACCACATTTTCTGCTTCATGATTAGTGTTGCGGATGTGATCTCACAAGTCCCTGTTTCTGCTAGCATGCCTCCTCCCACCACAATGGACATTCCTCACTAACCATAAGACAACAAAGAAACAAACAAACAACCTTTTTCTTTCTTGAGTTGCCTTCGGTCGTGGTGTTTTATCATAGTAACAGAAGAGCCACTGAGAAGCATGTCTTTCTTTATCTAGCTCTAGAGCACACATGCTGCTGTGTTCACTAAACGTGTCTTTCTTTATGTAGCTCTAGAGCACACATGCTGCTGTGTTCACTAAGCTTCTCTGCTGCCGCCACCCCACCCATCCTGCAAGGCCAATACCACTGCCTCAGTTTATCTACCACAGGCCCACACATGTTACATACCTTTTCTGTTTACCTTCCACTTTCTAGGGTTTTAAAATTATTTTACTTTTGACTATTATTTGAAATTGATAATAAATTCCCATAACCAAGCCTGATGTATATTGAAAAATACGCAATGAACAATTCTACTCCCCAGATCTGTCTCAGTCAGTCCATGGACCCTTCCTTATGAGCCCTTTCAGGCAATTTTTATATACTACAAGCTTATTCTCCCCATGATTCAGACAAATGATGGTATATTACATACTTGGTTGCAGTTTTCTCTTAATACATTTACCCATTCAACCAGAAGAACTTACAGGGTGTCTGGCGTTGTGTTAGAAGCCACTCTGGGCATTATAGGGACAGAAATAAATTGTAACATACAAAGCAAAGAGTTCTATTCTCACAGACCTTACATTCTAATGAAGGTTACAAGCTAGAAACACAATACATAGGGTACTGAGTATGGTAAACAGTGAGTGCCAAGCATAAATTAATAGTAATGGCAAGGCAAGAAATGGATAATAAGTATTCTGGTGTTGCATTTCGAATAGGGTGACCAACAAAGGCTTTATAGAAAAGGCACTTTTAAAATAGTATCCTGGAGGCAATAAAGCATTAAGCATGTGACTCCCTGGGAAAATAACATTTTAGTAGAGGGAGCAAATATAAAAAAAAACATGAGGTGGATTGTGTCCTCTGGGTAGAGATAACAACAGCAACAAAAAAAAAAAAAAAATACTGCTGTACTTGTACTTGTCCAGAACAAATGATAAATGATCAGATAAATGGCCAACCTAAATGTCCCGAAATAGTTTTGTGTTTTATTTGTTTTGAACTATAATTTCATCTAATCTGGTCTGATTAGACGCACAGTCCCATTTTATTTATTGTTTGCGTGTGTGTCTTAATCATAAGCCTTATAAGAGCAGAGGGGTGAGTCAACTCCACAGAGGAGTTCTCTTCTCGCTTCTACACAATCTTCCTGTTGCACACATGCAGACATGCTTCATACACACATGCATGTGCACACACACATAAACCAACAAAATAATAAATAAATAAATAAATAAATAAACTAGGTCCAGGATTCTAAAATCTTAGAGATGCTGGGCAAAGAATGTAAAACTCTTAATTAAAGCCCTGTTCGTCTTTTTAGGTAGGTCCCCACCATGAAGAGAGTGGCACGAATCTAATTGCTTACATCATGACCAAAATCTGACTCTGGTTTTATCTTAAATGCCATGGATGCTTTGTGGGGAAAAAACAAAGTACTTTTTGAAAATTGTCTATCATGCATTATAAGGTAAGAAAGCTTTGCCATAGACAGAACTGGCTCTGGCTGAGCACACGGGGAGAAATATCCATAAATATTTGCACTGATCCACATTAACATCTTAAAGAAGACCTTGGCTCATTAGACTCATTTCACAGGAGTTCACGTTGATATTTTCAGATCACTTAAACTATCAGATTGTTTATTGGAATGAAGCTACTCTAGCTTCTCATCAGGTCATCTAAGACTTCTGAAAACACGACTCCAATTGCTTCGTTATGTCTTAAACATAACACCATTTTGCAGCAGATGATAGGAGAGCGCTTGCTAATCTCTAAGGGGGTGATACACAGAAAGAACATGCCTGTGGTGGCACACCTTAGAATCACCACTTTAGATCACGGTCACAGACTCCCGATTCTGCTGCCCTGAAAAGAGTATTTCTCAACCTTAAAAGCTACCACCAAGAATACTATATTCTAAAAACTTACAGGCAAAATAGTTCCTTCTAAACTCTAAGAAGAAACTATATTCCTAAGTATTTGAAATCTATATTCTGAGAAAAATTGCTTCCAATATCTTCTGTGAGAGTTGATACAAACATGGAGTATGAGCTAAAATCTTGCATCTTCGACTTTGGGCATGAAATATGACCAAAGTGCTGACATATGTACAGAAATGTACAATGAAACCTCTTTACTTTGTACAGTTAAAAGAATTAAGTATTTTCTAAAACATTTTTTAAATGAAGTAGGCATATTTTCACAGTGTCCAGCAAGAATGAACACACAAATAGAAACAACAAATGAAAAGCTGTCCCACCAAGACAATTCAGGATGAAGATAACTATCACATGAGTTGCTCCAGGACCACAGCCAATACAGTTCTCTAAATACCTGCCTTATCCAGTGGCAATCCTAAGCGCTCCCTCTCCATTCATTTACTCTTTTACTGAGTGTTGTTTTGTTCTTTGTTTTTGTTTTTTCCTCAGCTGGGGATTAAACACACAACCTGAAGCTTGTTCAGCAGGTTTAATACCAATCTGTAAACCAAATCCTTTAAGTAACAAGCTTAAACACCTGGCAGCACACCAGTGCAGCTCACTGCAGTTAGCTTGGGGTGTGTGGCAGAAAACAAGTCTGAAAAGGTCATTGCTAACAAAGAGTTTGCATTCTAATGAGGAACAGGTGAGAGGCGCGGAACGGCAGCAGTAACTGCAGGTGGCAGTGAAGCCTGTCCTAAATTAGTGACCAGAAGGAGGTGGGATACTTTAAATGCAGCCTTCACAAAAGCTGTATTTCAGCGGAGATCAGAATGTCAAGAAGACGCCCATGAAAATTTGTAAAGAATGTTCTAGAATACAATAAATGGTAATGGAACATTATGAAAAGGAAGGGTAAATAAGCAGTCACAGATATTGGCTACAATAGTCTAGTGAAAATCCGATTGAAAAACTGTCATTTCAAATAACATAATTCTTGGCGAAACTATGAGAAGCGACCATTTCCAGTCACAGGACAATGGATGGTACCTGGCTGTGATCCTTGAGATCTGACAACAATGTGATAATGGATTTTATGTCGTATTTATTCTATGTTTACTGCTGGGGGCACACTCAAAAAATCCTAACACAGAAAAGAAAGAGTTCAATAGATAAGAGGAGATAGTGAGGGAAAAGACACAGAATTAAGACAATCAGGGTATACTGAAAAGGCCCGAAGAATTGGTCAGACAATTAAGTAAAAGGAAAGAAACAGGGCTGGAAGTTGGGTCAGCGATTAAGAGAACCTGCTGCCCATGCAAAGACTCCAAGTAGGTTCCAGCACCCCCATGTCAGGTGGGTCACAGCCATCTGTAACTCCAGTGTGAAGGAGTTCCGACAACCTGTTTTGGCCTCTATGGGTATCAAGCATAAATGTGGCACACAAACATGCAGACAAATATACATATACATAAAATAAAAATAAGTCTTGAAAAAAAATAAATAAAATTTTTAAGTAAAGAAACTCCCAGAAACTAACACAAGAGTAACCTCAAGTCTAGACTAACTATATAGTCCTGTAGGCAACCACTAAAATCATGACACAAAACAACTCTAGGTAAAGAGAGGTTCCAACCAGCATTCACGTAGGGGAGGCAGGCCCTGCCTCCAAAAGGACTGCAATTCAGCCTGCAAGTTCAAACTGAAGGCTTGATAAATCGTCTGCCTTCCATAAGCAATGCAAGCCCTGTTACAGAGACTAGAGCTTCTGTAATGCAGCACCCACAGCACTTAGAATCTGTCTTAGCCAGGGTTTCTATTCCTGCACAAACATCATGATCAAGAAGCAAGTTGGGGAGGAAAGGGTTTATTCAGCTTACACTTTCCACATTGCTGTTGATCACCAAAGTAAGTCAGGACAGGAACTCAAGCAGGTCAGGGAGCAGGAACTGATGCAGAGGCCTTGGAGGGATGTTACTTACTTGCTTGCTTGCTTCCCCTGGCTTGCTCAACTTGCTCTCCTATAGAACCCAAGAACACCAGCCCAGGGATAGCACCGCCCACAAGGGGCCCTCCCACTTTGATCAATAATTGAGAAAATGCCCCACAGCTGGATCTCATGGAGGCACTTCCCCAACTGAAGCTCCTTTCTCTGTGATAACTCCAGCCTGTGTCAAGTTGACACACAAAACCAGGCAGTACAGCATCTAATACCAATTTTGGAAATTGTAAGCCAAAACATCAAAATATGCCAACTAAAAATAAAGGGGAAAGTATCCCTCAACAGAAAAATCACAGCAATGATATTCTTTACAATGGAAGATAATGAAAAATTTTAAACTATTATAAGTATTTGAGGATTTAGAGGATTTGAGGATGTTAAAAGGGACATTAACAAAATGAAAAATATTATCTAAATGGAAATTTGAAAACTGAAAACTTTTTTATTTGAAAAAAATCTTATGTACAATTAACTGATACCTGATAAAAACTAAAAATCAGTGAAACTGAAGCCAAATCTAAAACAACAAAATTAACACAGTAAACTTATGACAGAAAGAAACAAAAACTAAATAATAGTGATAAATACCAGCACCATGTAGCCAAACATACATACAAAAAGAAAAATATAAGAAAAAAATTTTATAGAAATATTGATCCTTGGGGTCTGGTGAGATGACTCAGCCAGTAAGAGCACTGACTGCTCTTCTGAAGGTCCTGAGATCAATTCCCAGCAACCACATGATGGTTCACAACCATCTGTATGGCTACAGTGTACTCGTATACATAAAATAAATAAATCTTTTTTAAAAAAAGAAATATTGATCCTTGAAATAGGATTTGTAACATTTTAATGCACGGTTACATAGTACCAAATAAACCAAAAGAAAAAATAAACCCACAGACAAAAGAAAGGCCATACAGAAACACTTCTTTGTGTCTGCTGTACCTCAGTGTGTACTTTTATAATAGCATTGCTTGAGTCACATGTTGACTGACATGTCACGATGGTAGAAACTGCCACAAATCCAAATTTGAATTTGGATGTTTTCCTGGGCTAGCAATATGCTGTAAGAGGTTCTCTCACGGAGTAGCAAACCATGCATCCTCCTGAGCCGTGCTCACAGCAGTCAACTGCAGGGAACGCTACAGAACACTGATACATAGCTGTGCTTTCTAGTAGGTTACAGGTTGGAAATACATTTCCAAATTAAATGTCTTCAGAAAACATTTCCAAATCTCACGGAGAGTAGAGAGGCATCTGCAACTTGGTTTTCACAGAGTAGAGCTAAGTTACTTAGAATTGCAAGTTCTTTGGGTCTCCTTTTATTCTTTGATACAGGCAGGTCCAGAGCCATCTTTAGTCAAATTTCAGGCTAATGACTGTTACTTCTACAGCAGTAACTTTTAGAAGATTCTACTGCTCTGTGCTCCATGGATTATAAATCTGATTTTCCTATGCTTCTGAGAATACAGGTCATATCCAAGTCCATGGGAACTTGGGAACTGCTGCAGTAATTCTCTTTCTTATTAGATAGTTCTTGTCAGATCCGCAGACCTATGGGTTTGTGTGTTAGTTCTGTTCACTGTGACATTCTGCCACAAATTAGAATCACCTTAAATAACCTCACTGAGCTCTAGCTCCTCACCTTCTTCACCTCCCAGGATCGCCCCAGTTTCTACCTCCTAACACTGTGGCCTGGAAATCGCCTCCACCGGGACAAGAAGCTATGATCCCAAAGCTGACTCTCATCTCCCTTCTCGCATGGTTATAATACTGGCCTGTCTTTAACAAAGGCCTGAAAACCATTGTTTCAGACGTTTTCTCCTTAAAATAGGAGAGAGCCAGTTGCTAAATACTAGCAGTCTACTCTGTTGTTACCATTTGCAGACTTGCACGATCGTCTACAGAGACTATCACAAAGTATCTTCACCAAATCTCCTAGAAATGAGTATATCAAGCAAGTGCGATGCAAGGCCAACATGTAAATGAAACGTCATTTCTACATAATGTGATTAAAAGAGTAAAAAATTAAAATCTCAAAATCAGTTACACTTATGGTATACCAAAAGTCAAAAATACATAGAGAGAAATCTAAAAAAAAAAAAATAGGTAAAATAACAATGCAGACTGGCCAACTAATGGATCAGGGTGTTTTGAAGAGAAATAGAGTGTTTCTTTCTAAGATAGAAAAGGATAACGCAGGCTGGAGAGATGGCTCAGTGGTTAAGAGCTCTTCTGAAGGTCCTGAGTTCAAATCCTAGCAACCACATGGTAGCTCACAACCATCCATAAT
Source organism: Apodemus agrarius (assembly GCA_964023405.1). Lineage (NCBI taxonomy): Eukaryota > Metazoa > Chordata > Mammalia > Rodentia > Muridae > Apodemus > Apodemus agrarius. The sequence goes on along the minus strand of OZ030021.1, from coordinate 37,455,360 downwards.
GAGAACTGACACCCTCTTCTGAAGTGTCTGAAGAGAGCTACAGTGTACTTACATATATTAAATACATAAATCTAAAAAAAAGAAAAGAAAAGGATAATGGTTGTGCCACATCTTGTTGTACCAAATACCACTGGCTCCTAACTTTAAATATTTTCATGTTTAAAAATCAACAACCTATCATAGCCAAGGCTCTTCTCTTTATTAATATATTATGTTAACATATCAGACAGTCTTTAAGATTGGGGATGTAAACATTTATTAAGTATTGAAGAGTAAACCACTAGCTCTAAGACATGCCATTGAGAAGTCTTTCGTCCTGACTGTGCTGTTTTCTATGTCACTGTGGAAGCCACAGTATCACTATAGGAGCCACACATTGGCCTGAAAGGAATGTTATGCTCAGGGGATCTATGTATCACAGTGAATATTCTCATGTAACATGACCATGGATGGCCCATGGCTGTGTTCTGCTGAATTGCTTTGTTTTAGATTCTCTTTTGATTTTTGTTTTGTTTTTGAAGGGCTTTCATTCTATTATCCACGTTGGTCTTCAACCCAGTGTGTAGCCCACGCTGGCCTCCAACTCTCAACAATCCTCCTGGCTCAGCCTCTCCAGTATTGGGCGTACATGTATGAGCCTATCCCCATGTCCTATCACCAGTCAATATTGACCGTTAGTGATGAGGCCTGTTACATGTACATGCAAGGATAGATTTGATTCTTGAACTTTTGTATAACAATAAAGTAGTACTGTTCTTTGTCTCCATGTATGGGGACAGTAGATAATAAATTCTGCATTACTGACTATCATTTATTTGTAGCAAGAGAATCCCCAAATTTCTTCTCTAGCTATTTTTCAAATACACAATACATAACTGCTAACCATATTCACACTACTATACATTTGAACACCAGGATCCTTCTATCAACCCATAACTCTGTACCTACCTGTTGAATAATCTCTGCCCATCACCCCCTCCCATCACCCCTAATGATCACCACTCAGCTCTACCTCTATGGCATCAACATGATTTAGATTACAAATTATGGTATTTGTCTCTCTGCATCTGGCTTATTTTACATAATTACTCTTTGAGTCTGTGCATATTGTCATGAATGACTAGATTTCATTCTTTTTTATGGCTGAATACTATTTATTTATATGCCATATTTTCTGTGATATATGGAACATTCTATACAACATTCATCTGTTGTTAGACATGTAGTCTGATTCTAGATCTAGGCTATTATGAGAAGAGTACTACAGTAAACATGAGAGTAGATACTTCCTTGACATACAAATTGACTTTGTTTTGTTTGGATATGTGCCTGGCCATGGGATTCCTGCTAGAGGATATTTTTCATGTTAGGGTTTATTTGAAAATCACCTTAAATGTGCTAGCTTTTCCTTCCTGCTGTTTGACCCTTGAAAAAAAAGCTTTAGATTAATCCCCTCTGAGTCAGATCTGTTTCTCATTGTGAGTATTGCAATACCAGGCCTCCCAAGATGGCGAATTCCTATAACATACCGATGAGTCTTAACACTCCACTTCATATGTGCTCTGAGGTCAATAGTTACATAGCCTCATCAAAGTTAAAATAAATTATAATGCTAGACCTGTCCACAAGATCACTTGAGGTATTTTTTTTCATCTCCCTCTATTTCAAAATCTTGTTTGGAAGTTTCCAGAGACAGGATGAGGCTTTGTGTTTCCATTAGTACCTTCAAGGTCCTATGCATTTGATGATTTTGTAATAAAAACAATTTAAGAAATAAAAAGCTGGTGACAGAATTGTTTCCCAGAACAATAAAAAAAATGGTTCCAGGTTCCCTATCAAATGTTTAAGTCCTTCCAAGTCCCAGGTGTGATTCATGGGTTTTCACAGGCAAGAGAACTGTCAAAATTGATAAAGCAAAACTCCAAACATTGAAATTGTTCACTTTACATCTTTATAGTTATTTTTATCTAGATGTAAAGTTAAACCATAGCCCAGATACTTCTCCAAGCATGGTCTCTTATTAGGAAATCCATTTGAACTTTAAAAAAAATTTCATGACCATTTATTAGATATATGCAGAATAATTTGTAAAGTTATAGCTGAAAAATTTTTTGAAGGAAAAAATACATAGAATAATGGCCAAGACCAGGGCTAGAAGTTAGAAGAATTCCATTCCCTAAGTGATTTTGAAAAGAAAAATACTGCTTTCTGATCATCCACACCAGATTGGGATGGAAACAAAAATTAAACTTTCATTGTTTTAAACATATATGTGTGTGAGTTTATGCATGTATGCATGCATACATGTGTACATGTGTACACACGAGTGTATGTGTGTGTGCATGCGTGCGTGCGTGCGTGCGTGTGTGTGTGTGTGTGTGTGTGTCTGTGTGTGTGTGTCTGTGTGCATATACCTACATATATGGACTTATTGGTTATACTGTCAGCCTATATATGTTTCGTTTTAATTTAACTTAATTTTTATTTTATTTTATTTATTTATCTTAATTTGATTTAATTTAATTTAATTTAATTTAAGAAGAAAGTAACAACAGTACAAGGAAAGATTTAGAACAGTAATTAGGACAGACTTACAAACTTGAGCCAAAATTGAAACCCATTATAAATTACAAATGATAAAAATCTCATCTCTGTGTGCTAATTAATGGCTAACAATGATGTAATAATTCCAAGTGGTCGAGCTATGTTTCTGAGAGCATCAATGTGGAGGATGAGGCTTCATGGTGGATCAAAGCAAGCGTGATGCCTTACCTTGCTGTAAAGAGCTGAACTGCTTTTGACACTAAATCAACACACAGAATACAGAATGGCATTCTTGTTAACTTAAACAGCGATTTCCCCCAAGATGATTTACAAAACACTTTGGTATTATTTCATGTTAATCTACTAGGAACAGATATGTAAAGCAATTTTGCTTTCAGCAAGTACCCGCTCAGAGGCAAAGGTCTTCTTTCTGATGAAACCTGCATTTATCTGACACGTACTCTTCACAGGGGCAGAAACTCGAGGAAGGCTTCCCTCAGCAGCTGAAGTAGTGTTACCGTAGTTAAACGATGTGCTGCAACTAAACGCCCAGCAGATCTTGTCCTTGCCCTTGTCCTCCTGGCCTCTTCTCTTGTAGCTATCAGTTATTCCGTCTGTCCCCATGTCTGCTTGTTGACCGTTTAATTGAGTGCAGATGTTAAGTGCTAAGAGACTCCTATTTCCTATCTTTTCCAGAGAAAAGGGATAAAGCCATCAAAACTATAATCTGCAGGGCCATGAAAAAGTAAAAATGAAAGTACTGCTTATATAACATAGTATATGCCTCCTCAAGGCTGATACTTATCCAGTTGTCACTCATGGAAGATTCTGGGTAGAAAGCCAACAAAGACCCTGGAGATCTTAGGCTTCTAATTCTATAACAAACTCAGGGAGGGAGAACAGTTTTATCCCTTTCGAACATAACTTTAAATTATAAATGAGTGTTTCTGAGTTTAAAAGAAAGAGACAGAGATTCCAACATTGAAAAATGATTTTACATTTTTGGGTTAAGTGTTGATTTCTACAGCTTTGCAATAATTAAATGTGTATAAATGGGAAAATTAATAGAAAGCACATATGCTAATAGATACAAAAGAGAAAGCAAGATCCAAGGCCATTCTCTAGCCTAGTGACTTCAGGGACTTAAGGAATACAACCACATCAGTTCCTCTGTTTTCCTTTTGCCTCCTATATTCAGACACTGAGTTAAAGAAGCCAAAAACCCAGCAACACTAACAGACAAGGACAAAATCACAATGTTCAATAAATGCTTGTTCTTCCAAACCAGAGAGGCCAAAGATAGCAGCGGCCTAGCAAAGCAGAAATCTTTTGCATCATAAACTATTCTACTCCAGTTAGACTTGACAGATGGCTCCCATTAAGGAATTGAGATACAAGGGACCTGGGTACCCAGTGAGGGTATTGTTAGAGAAGGTTCAGTGGAGAGCCTGAACTTCTAGACCAACCTAAAAACCTAGGGTTTCTATTGTGCTGGAATCCAAGGAGACTGAATATAGAATAATGACTTTAATTATTGCCTGGTGGTACCCAAACCACCCACTCCATTCCACACCCCCATGGTCAGTGGCAACCATGTGGGAAGCAGCTCCTTACCTCCAGCTACCCACAGGAGTGTCAATGAGCACAGGAGAAGCTTAAATTAACCCCACTGGATAGGAAGAGAAGCTGGAAACTCAGATACTCCTGTTGGGGAGATGAAATGGTACAGCTACTATGGCGAATGGTTTGACAGTACTTTCAGAATTAAACACACATAAAAGACTCAACCTTTGTCCTTCCCATAATATAACCCCCCAAAATGAAAGAGTATCTTTCCTACAAAAACCTGTGCACGAATGTCTATAGCAGCCTTACTCACAATAGCTTAAAACAGAATTATCCAGGTGCCTTCAACAGCTAAATACTTAAACATTCTAATTTTCATCTCCACCATGGAACACAATCCACGTGAAATGAAATGAAATGAAATTCTGACACATCAAACAACCTGCATATGTTTCTCAAAAAGTTTATCTCAATGAAAAGGACTAAGTTCAAAAAGTTATCTATACTAAGGGAATCTATGTATGGCCTTCTTTAAATGACAGAATTAGGAATGGAAAGGATATTAATAATGTCCAGTGGTCAGGGGGCACAATAGGACAATAAGGAGTCATGTAGGTTACTCTTTTTTAAAAAAGATTTATTTATTTATTATATGTAAGTACACTGTATTTGTCTCCAGACACTCCAGAAGAGGGTGTCAGATCTCATTACAGATGGTTGTGAGCCACCATGTGGTTGCTGGGAATTGAACTCAGGACCTCTGGAAGAGCAGTCAGTGCTCTTAACCTCTGAGCCATCTCTCCAGCCCACGTAGATAACTTATCTTCAGTGTCAATGAAGATAGCCAGATTATGAAAGAGAGCTACAGCTTTACAGTGTATTACAGTGTAAGAAATAACAGTGCACATGATTCCTCTTTTATTTCTTACAACAGAGGGGAACTTCAATTATTTTGAAACATCAATGACAAAGAGAGCTTCCTGGAGCAGTTGGGGAAAATATTGATGGCCATGTTAACTAGAAATGCGGCGGTCAGTTGCCGCGTGCACCTTTGCCCAATGTGCCTCCCACAAATGTGGTTAATATCTTTCAGCACACGAGATGTGCTATTATGGTTACTTTTGATATTTTTACTTTACAAAAACTTTTTGATTGCTTTTACTATGTTTTCAATTTCCAGAAGAGAGAGGAGCCCAAGATTACAGGTAGGACGTCTATATTAACTGGAAATGGAGCTATAGCCAAGATTCATGGCTGTGTCACTGCGCAAGAGTGACAAACAGAGGGATATAAAGTGCCAAAAATCTTTTGCTGGGAGCATTAAAATCTACTGTAAATCAATTTTTCAATCCAAGATACAACAGTTTTCAACTATTAAAATGTCTAGTCGGTACCTCTGTTTAAATGGTCTTCAGAATGAGAACTGGGTTTCTATTGAATTCTCTCATTGAGTTCATAAGGTCAAAAGAGTTTTTTGATAGCTCGATTACTGGTCCGCAAAAATCTCTTGAATTTTTATTCCTAGATATGACATAGCTTTTGTGGATAGTTTTCAATGTGATATAGTCTGTCTTGAGGGGTTTGCTTTTCTTGTCAGGTTTATAACTGCAGATGCAAAGCCAAATTCTTTTCGTATTTTTTTTTTTTTGTCCTCTACCACTTGGCTTGGCATATGAAGAGCAAACTCAAGGACACAAGCCATGGCCACTGCCTGGGCTGAAGGAGAAAGAGAGTAGCAACATCTATACAGAAATCAAGTCACGGTCCTTGCTGAATTGGAAATGCAAACTGCTGTGTTTGTGCCTCTTCTTTCCCCGTAGCTTGCGTCCTTCGACACACTTCCTGAGGCTGCAAGATTCACACAGCTCCTCACACGGGGTGAAAACACCAGGCCCTCCAGAGCCTTCGGACACCTGAACTACCAATTCTCCTGTCCACTCTTTTGTTTCACTTATTTCATTTCATTTCGTTTTGTTTTGCTTTTGTTTTGTTTTCTCTGCAGGAAAAAGAAGCAAAAGATAGTCTATAAGATGCTTTCCTGGCAACCCACTGAACTTTCTGACAGGTGAAAACCGGCCCTAAGAAATGCCTTGCCTTGCAAACACTCTAGCAGAAGTCTCAGTCAAATGCCCACTAGGACTGTCAAGAATACAGTTAGCAGCTTCCTGGACTCTATAAATTATACTTAGGGCTTCCTGTGTCCAAGACACACAGACTGAAAGAAGTGTTAGAATAGTCTGTGACCTCACCAACACAAACAGAGACATCTTCAGTGGCCTCACTATCTGCTCTGCTCTGCTCTGCTCTGCTTTTCCCCAGCGAGCCAATAAGCAGAAATCAGAAGCTCAAGGATATGCTCAGCTTTCTCTGCAGAAGAGTAGTCTGTACAACCAAGAGTCTTGAATTAGCATTATCATTCCTTATGATCAAACTAACCTCACTGAGAATCTTATGTGTATATATTTAGTAAAAGTGTGATATGCACGTATTTCACCTATGTTTAAGGACACCCTCAATACTTACTTTCATGTAATGTTCCTAAGAAGAGCTACAATCACCTTTATGAGAATTACCTGGAGATTAATTAGAAATCCTGAATCCCTGGTCCTGTGTTGAGATCCAAGAGGCAAAACCCACTGCCTAGAACCCAGAAATCTGTATGTTGTTACAGTTTATTTTGAAGGCAAGTCTCAGTTTGTATCTTAGGTGGACCTTGAACTCTCCACCCACCTGCCTCAGTCTCTAGAGTGCTGAGACTGCAGGTAGGGACTATCGCCCTCATCTAGGACTCTTCCTTTGGAAGTGATGGCTGTGTTCACTGAGGTTTCAGAAGCATCTTCTACAGTTTCCTCTTTTAAATTGCCTGCACTCATCTTATCCATCAATCTTTGAAGGTAATACAGCTTTAGCCTTTGAGGGAAACTGAACCCTCGATCAGTATTTCCCTGCGAATAGAAATTGAGCACAGGGTCCCCAACGAAGAAACTAGAGAAAGGACCCAAGGAGCTGAAGGGGTTTACAGCCCCATAGGAGGAACAACAATATGAACCAACCAGTACCCCCAGAGCTCCGAGGGATTTAACCACCAACCAAAGAGTACACATGGAGGGATCCATGGCTCCAGCCACATGGGTAGCAGAGGATGACCTGGTTGGATATCAGTGAGAGGAGAGGTCCTTGGACCCATGAAGGCTCACTGTCCAGGGTAGGTGAATGCCAGGTCAGGGAAACCGGAGTAGGTGGGTTAGTGAGCAGGGGGAGGAGAGATGGAATAGAGGGGGTTCAAAGAGGAAATGAGGTAAGGAGATAGCATTTGAAATGTAAATAAAGAACATATCTAATTAAAAAAAGAAAATAAATATCAAGAATACTAAAAATAAATAAAATTACATTAAGATATACTAAATGATATTCACCCTCAATTTTTCCATAATCCTCTGCATGATTATTTAGTAAACATCAGTGAAAATCTAGTTTGAAGAATGCAGTTTTGGGGGGCTGGAGAGATGGCTCAGCACTGACCGCTCTTCCAGAGGTCCTGAGTTCAATTCCCAGCAACCACCTGGTGGCTCACAACCATATGTAATGGGATCCAATGCCCTCTTCTGGTATATGTCTGAAGACAGCCACAGTGTACTCATATAAATAAAATAAATCTTTACCAAAAGAAAAATGCAGTTTTCTATCAAGGCATTTGTCTGCAAATCTCTTCAATGAAAATGCAGGTTTGCTTGAGCTTTTACTCTGATACCTATACTAGCTGATTATTCTAGTTAAACTGGAAAAAAATGCATACAGACTCATTTGTTTCAGTCATAGGATTTCTAACCATCTCATGATATGTAGCTACCAAAAGCCTTCAAAACAGCAAGGTGACTCAGCAGGTAAACTCACTTGCTAAACCCTAAGACCGAGTTTGATACTTAGGACCCACTTGGAAGGAATGACCTGACAAGGCACCCTCTGACCTCCACACAGGAACTGTTGTGCAGGAGCCTCCCCCCCCCTCAATAAACTAAGAAATGTCATATAACATTTTGAGTGAGATAAGACTTGTTTAGTTGAAAACACCTTTCCTTCAAAGACAGGCCTCGTAAACAGATCAGGCCCTGTAGCCATTGCATTTCAAGTGAAGGGTTTGCAGTAAGGCAAGTAGGAATGCTACAAAAATAGAACCTGCAGGTTACATTTCTTTTTGAACAAATGGGGTTTCAAATTAAAGTGGCAAACCATCTGCCATAGGTCCTTGTGTGTCAGGACACCCTCAGACCATTTTAAGTCTACTGCATACTATAACTAACACTGGCACCAAGAAGGAGAACTCAAAACAGTTCATTCTGTACTGATCACCTTCAAGTTCTCCTTGGGGAGTAGTTGGGAGTTCTTGTATATTTTTTACCGGTGGCAAATGTTGTGAAAGAACATCTCCCTGCTTTAGTGGGACGAGTATCAAAGACACAGATGATCAGTTAGCTCCAAAGGGCTTTTATCCTGAGAGATTTGAGTGCTCAAATCTCTATATATGAAAATCTTACCCAAAGCACCAGGCAGCTGTGGTGAGTTCCTATAAAATAAGAAATATATCAAATTTACAAATCACTAAGCAAGTCGGAGTGGAGGAACAGAGGCAGGCTAGCTTTGACAGAAGAAAGTTCTCTCTGCTTTTAAATGGCTATAACATGATGCAGGTTTTGATGTTATTGTTGTTGTTGTTGTTGTTGTTTTTACAGTGTTGATAAACAGAGAAGTCTTGCTAAGAACAGCTTCAGTCTCCGTGTTAATGAAAAATTTACTATGAGTATCAATAACCCTTTTATAATCCATCTGGGCTGTTTTTATAGATTTAAGGAAGTTTCCAAGTTTCAAAAATTACTGTTGGGCTGACATAGCTTCAGTAAGGCTTGCAATGGCATCTCGGTGAATGAGCAGCAAAGACAGTTAGCTGTGTTTATAAGCTGTAGTGTGTTCCTTAACCTAGAGTAATCTCCAGAGGAGTCCAGTCTATAGAGGAACCCAGCACATTTTTACCTTTTGCAAAATATTAAGAACAAAGCCATTCCAGCTCTAATGCTGGGCACTGAATAAATGACGAATAAATGATAGATACAAAAAACATTTCAATCATCATATTCAGACATGAAAAGACATGAACTTAAATGCCTCAAATATAAAAATAATTGCTCTCCAAGGCTCATGCAATCAGGTAAAGTGGCTGATTGTTATATATAATTTATTTTATCTTGTCACTTAAAATGATGAACCTGATAGTCCATTTCTGTAAACAAAAGGTGGCCCTGCAGGAAGGAACCAGGCCATTGCAGGGATCTAGAAAGCATTAAAGCCTTCTGAGTGTCTGCTAAGTCTGGTTGCAAGCAGGATATAATCTGACTCACTCACCCACTAACTAGGGAAGTTTGACTGTCACTGCCAAGCATTCACTGAGGAAACCATCAGGGCAAATCCTGTCTGTGTGGATTGCAGTGAGACCAGAACTTTCACTTTCCAATAGCCCAAGCTTGCTCTCACTGGCTTCTGATTTCACTTCTCCCTGGGGGACAGAGCCGTTTATAAGAAGAGCAATATTTATGCAGGAGAACTCAGGAGTGAAGCTTTCAGAGAATGAAATATGCATGCTGGCCAGTGGAAAGGAAAGGCTCATCTTCCCAAGACTCATGAATAATCCTTGTTTACCCTATAATGGCTATGAATTTGTCAAATGCATCCCCCCAACTCTCCCAAGGATTATGACTGATGAATCCATCGTTGCCATCTTATTGGGGAAAAAAAAACACAATTTGTGTTTCAAAACAGTGTTTTGATAGCCTGGAATTATGAAAATTAAAGATGGTGATAATCTGGTAATTAACAGCAATTTCTTTCATCGCCGCAGAAATGGCACCATGCAACAGCACTGACCTATAATTTCCCTCACACAAGACTTGCATATATTATCACCATGTATGTTTGTAATTACCCCAGCAGTCACCCAAAATATCATATCATTTGTTCATGCGATGTTAGGGGTGTTCAAGTAGACTTGATTACCGTATTTTCTGGAGCAATCAAACAAAAGGTCATTGCAAAATCGAACATTAAACACGAGGTGACACGGACAGCAGAACAGTAATTAGTGTCACTATTAGCTTTCTCACTAACTCTTAGGTAATACAAAAGTACCGGCATACGCAGAATATCTTTATGCTAATTCACTTTGCTTTTGTGGTTCTCTTTTTTTTTACTACAATTAAAACAGGAATTAAATAACAAAAGGTTAAAAAGCTAGATGAAATAAACAGTAGCTGAATCCTAATAATAGTTCATCCTTCCCTGGATCTGTGCCTGGATCTCCTATTTGTGTGGAGGGATTCTGTGAATGAACACCTTGTGAACAGATAGCCTATATCTGAGCCCCCTACTCAGTCTTCCAACATCTCCCAGGGCACTGTACTGTGTGATGCCTCATTAAGTATCTGTTCTCTTTCTACTGTAGGATAGTCAAGTACAAGACTAGAATATTCTTGAACCAAAACTTTGATGCCTTGTCTTTAGTATCCTTATTTTATACATTATGGCCAGGGTATTCATTTTCCTACCATTAAAAGAACCTCAGTGGTGCTGGGTTCAGTTCTCACTGCGCAGTGGGAAGACCTGAATGAAGACCCAGCATCCATGTAAAAAGCAAGCACAGTGGCATATACCTAGAACCCCAGCCCTGGAGAGAAAGAGCCAAGAGGATCTTTGGTGGCCCCTGGGCAGCTAGCCTACCTGGACATTTTCTTTTTCATTGTACTTCCTGCTGATTTCAAAAGGTTCCATAAATAAAGGCTATAATATTTCAAGGTCCAACTTCTTTGGATTGGCAGCAGTAAGATCCCAGTTTTTGTGAGTTTGTTTGTTTAAGTGGGGTAATTTCAAGATACCTATACAATCATAAAGGTGCTCAAGAATGTGTATTGATGCATCATTTATCATTCTATCGTGTAGCATATATCATTCTAATTACAAAATCAGGAAAATATCAAGATTGCTTCCTTCTTAGACAAAGATTAGTTAAAACATGATACAGTCACAAAATAGAATCTTGAAAGCATGAAAAAGAATACAGTAGGTGCATTCAAGAAGTGTTCTACATTTTTTAAAACAAATTATGGGCTGGAGAGATGGCTCAGTGGTTAAGAGCACTGATTTGCTCTTCTGAAGGTCCTGAGTTCAAATCCCAGCAACCACATGCTGGCTCACAACCATCCAAAATGAGATCTGACGCCCTCTTCTGTTGCATCTGAAGACAGCTACAGTGTACTTAGATATAATAATAAATAAATCATTAAAAAATTATTCTACCTCTCATGTATGTCTGTGGTGTGGGGGTGAGAGAGACAGAAGAGAGATTCGGTTAGGAATACATCACTGACTGGTGACAGGCGTGCTCTGTAAGAGTGGTGATGAGAATGAAACAGAACGACTTTGCTTTTCTCTTGCTCAGCTCCTTTATATTATTTAATTTGATTTGTCGTGTGTAATAGTTTGTATATGCTCAGCCTAGGGAGTAGCACTACTAGAAAGTATGACCCTGTTAGAGTAGGTGTGTCCTGTGGGTATGGGCTTTAAGACCTTCATCCCAGCTGTCTGGAAGCCAGTATTCTACTAGCAGCCTTCAGATGAAGATATAGAACTCTCAGCTCCTGCACCATGCCTACCTGGATGCTGCCATGCTCCTGCCTTGATGATAATGGACTGAACCTCTGAACCTGTAAGCCAGCCCCAATTAAATGTTTTCCTTATAAGAGTTGCCTTGGTCATGGTGTCTGTGCACAGCAGTAAAAGCCTAAGTAAAATATTGTGCCAAATATTTTTTTCAATGTAAAAAAAAATTCAACTCAGTAATCGAATAAGGAAATAACAAACCCATATGTCCTGCACTCAGTATCTCTGATGTGTGGAAAGAGTAATGTAAATATGACACACTGGTTTTTAAGCCTTTTTAACACTGTTATAAATGTTTTTATGTGCCGGAAGTCCAGACAGCTCCATCACCATAACAACTCCCCAAGTTTGCAAAGAGTCTCCTGCCAATTTAGTACTCTTTAAATGCAAAGTCTGATCAAACAGGTTTCAGATAGGACCTCTGTGAATGCCAGTCCACTCTGTCCATCCATATGAGAAGCACTTAAGAGGATGTTGGCAGACTTAAAGACAGCCACAGGGCTCTGCTGCAGACTTACAGCCCAGCAGATGACAAACGGCAGTAACAGATTGTAAATTACTAGCACCATTTCTTTATTAATTTCAGGTCTATCTCCAGGAAAGGAAATGGATCTTTTGAACTTTCATAGAAATGAGAAGAAACTTTCTAGTAATGGAAGTTGGGAAAGCTATGGATCATTAAACCTAGAGAAATTTTTCTGGTCTGTCCTTGAAGTCGGCTTGGAAACCTTCATCAGAGAAGTACCCTACCTATACCCAGAGGAAAGAAATACCCTGAGCTCTGAAAACGTGAAGACACAGAGAAGCGGATGAGAGAGCAACACACACTAAGCCACTCAACTCATCACCCTGAGATGATGCTCCTTTGTGTAACCACATAGCATCAACACACGTATCGGCAACCTCAGAGGAAAACCCATAGGCTGGTTTGCTTGGTCAGGACATTTCCCAAGGAAAGCTGTGCCACAGAAAAGCTATGCTGAATGTATTCTGGTATTTAATTGTCTGTTGTTCTTTTTTGTTGTTGTTGTTGTTGTCGTCGTCGTCGTCATCGTTGTTGTTATTCAAAAAAAAGTTTCTCTGTGCATAGTTCTGGCTGTCCTGGAATGTCCTCTGTAGACCAGAACTTACAGATTCCCACCTGACTCTGCCTCCAAGTGTTGATATTACAGGCCTGGGCCCCTGCCACCCAGTCAGTGCTTTGTTACCCATCTTTCCTTCCGGAGCCTCCTTCATAATCTTACAGTGATACAAGGAAAGGTATGTCTACAAGCTAGGCGGTGTAAATGGAAGCGAGCACTGCATCAACAAGGTGTCTCTTGAGCGTGTGTGTAGGAGTGGGTACCAGCCCCAATAAGAACATCATTATCCCAGCAACTCATATCCTACAGCACAGCAAGGAGGACGAAACAGCACACATTCTAAACTGGGAAACACGAACATATGCCAAGGCAAGAGTTTAAAAACTGAGATGCAGAATGTGGAGAAAACAGGCTGGTGAGCTGGAAGGAAACTCAAAAGGAAGGCATGCAGCCTCGGAGAGCAGCAGAGCAGGCGGAGGGAGGGGACCGTGCATCTTACGAGTTTTGAATTCCTTGGGTACCACAAGACACACTGGAAAAGGAGAGCTTTTCCTCCAAACTGGAGTCAATGAAAAACAAAAGGTTAAAATCAGCACATTGGCTATCAAGCCATCTGATTAAAATGTTTTGAATCTATTTAACTCACTATCCAAATTATTTAATCTTAAGAATTCCCTCACAGCTCCCGTCTCCCTTCTGTCCTTCCTTTCCCTCTCCCCCTGTCTTCTAGATAAATGTCATCCTTAGGTGAACGTGCCTACCATTAGCTACCATTTCTTCATAGTTGTGCCATGTGTGGGCAAGAAGGGGCCTTGCTTTTGTTTCTCGAAGGCTTCATTTAGAAACTTTCAGAAACCCAGTTCTAGGCAGCTGAGATGCTCCTCAGTATCACGACGGAGAGCATTTCAGCCCTCGCCAGTGGTGTGCCCATGGAAACTGGGGTCATTGTATCCTAGGAAACTATGGCAACCAACAGAGGCAAATTGAAAACAGGCCCATTGTCATCATTTTTTAACGAGTAAAAGATGTGAGTATTCTCCGCAATGAATTCAGCTGCTGTTTGCCCAGGAGAAGATGTAACTCAGGTTGGCTGAGTAACTAGAACAGATAAGTGTTTGAAAGCATATATGACTGACTTTATCTGTACTCCTTTTTAATAATAAACATTTATTACACTTGTTCCTAAAATAGCCCAAAAAGAATCAAACGATATGATCAGCTCTTATGAGCAACTCTTCACAGGATTATTGAATGCATTGTAGCCTCCTTTATCTAGCAGTTTATCCAAAGGCATAGGAAAGTGCTTATTATAACTACACAAAAGATACCCGGAGATTATTCTGATTTCTTCTGCAGCTCTGTGCATTTGAAATTAATTGAATAATAAATTTAGATTCTTAATTCTCAGTTTTTGGCTTCCAGACTTACAGTCCCCGATTTTATTGCAACTCTATTTCAGATTCTACCAAGAGGTTTAGCTGTCTAATCTAACCGAGTTACTGAGAGGCCATATAGGTGATCCACATAGACACAGCATCTATTATTTTGACAAATGAGTTTACAGCATGAAGACAAAGACTGTGATGTCTCCCATTTCATTTGAGCTCATTCCTTTTGCATATCACAGGAAGTTTAATTCCAAAATTTCTCCCGCCCCCCAAGGAAATTTGGGTCATGCTATTTCTTCAAAAAAAAAAAAAAAAAAAAAAAAGCAGACCTGAGAAAAACAATGTCTCCAAAAAGTTTGTATATTTATATATTATGTACATACACACACGCACACGCACACGCATACACACACGCACACACACAAAGGGGAAAAATATCTCAGATAAGAAACAAAAACTATCAAAAACTATTATTTCCACAGTCTCATTTATTTCACAAGATCTGGTGTGTGTCTCAACTAAAATGTTAAACAGAAAAATGATGTTTATATTCTAATTATTTTAAGTCAAACAAAAAATAATGTCATTTATAGATGTCTTGACATGAGGCCACAGCCTTATTGTCTGTCTTGGGTAATTTAGCATATACGACATTAAGTTTTAGATCCTAAAAGAATATTCAAACTTCTATATCCTTGCAAAATAATGTGCATATAACTTTTTATGAATCTTCACATTGTTCAATCTTTCCCCTTCCTGATATCTATGTTTTGATGGCATTCATTGTTAGCAAATGACTTTTTCAAATATATATTTCACAGGAAATGATTTATATGTTTCCAAATACACTTGTGTGTACATATGACCTCCAGTTAAATCCGTGATATTAACAACAACAGGAATAATCAGGCTTGGTAATGACCACATGATCGTAGGTAATAATCAACAGGAGGAAACAGTGTCACACAGGCTAGGAAGTAACCTGTGAGCCCTCAGCCATCAGAGTGGCGTGAGCAATAAAATACTGACACACAGGGGTTTACACCAACAGTCTCTGCTAGACGAACTCAGTTTTGGGGTAAGATGGAATCCAGGTCTCACCTTGGGGCACACAGAGTTTCATGTGACAGTAGGAAATCAGAGCTTGTGCAGACTGTCATGCCCTCCAGCTGTGTGACTGCCAAGCCCTCCAGCTGTATGACTGAAATGCCCTCCAGCTGTCTATTTACTAAATTGAAAAGAGGATAGAGAACAGAACTGAGTTAATCTAATTATGCTATGTGTTGAAAAATAGCAAAGTCTTAGACAGACAAACCCCAGCACCATTCAAATAGGGCAGAGAAGAAGAGAAAAGAATACTACTCCAGTGATCCAGAGGAAAGGTGCTATGAAAAGACAGCTTCGGGGAGCCAGCATGCTCACAAGAGCAGAATAGTAATATCACTTATATGTTGCTAGGACAACCGTAAAAGAAAGCAATAAGTAAAGAAAGATTGCTTGACTAAGAGTTAATGATAAAAGAAAAACATCAAAAGTCATTTTGTAATCAGTCACTAAAAAGATTATATATAAAAAATAAAATCAGAACCAGAAATTTTTTAAATTTCTAAAATTTAAAAAAGCAAGAAAGAAGTTTACAGGTACCAAAGTTAGGTATGTAGATAACTAGAATCCCTGGAAAAGAGAATAAATGAAATAAAACGACACTGATAGATGTAATAGAAGAAAAATTTCCTGAACTTCGAAAAAACACCAACTATACAGGAGGGAAAACTACCACATTCTTGTGAAAATTAATTAATATTGCTCCGCCCTTTTCCACTTTGTTCCACTTACAAATCCATGCTTTTTCTATTTCATATCTCTTCCATACAACTTTTTTCTTTCTAAACTTGACTTATTGCTGTGAGTGTGGCTTTTCACATGCCACAGTGTCGTGTAGAGGACAATTTTGTCTTTTGTAGGGTCAGTTCTTTCCTTCTACCTTCACATGGACCTGAGAGTCACAGCTCGTGTGAAAAGTGTACCACCTAAGCTCAAGTGCATCACCATCTTGCTGATTCCCTGAGAACTTCTCTAAAAGTAACTTTTCTGTATGCCACTCCAGCCAGACTCATTCTTGCAGCTGTCAGAATTCACATCCTGTTCTTAGCTTTGGGGTGAAATGCCATCATCGGTTATCTGTTACTATTGGTATATGGAATCGTTGGTGCCGCTCAGAAAATGTCCTTTCCGCTGATTTTGAGACACGACAAAAGAAGACTTCAACATATCCTCAGAATGAGAAACGGGAGTTATACTTCAATAAAATCAGCAAATAAATTAAAAATTAAGACACAAACACAAATTTTCTAAAACCACGGTAATAAATAATGAATGAGCCAAGAAGATAAAAAAAAAAGATAAATTTATTGAACATAAATTAGCTACTTTCTGTTGCTATGATAAAATACCTCAACCCAAAGCACTTCGGGGAAGAAAGGGTTTATGTGTCTTGAGGTTTCTGATAATGTAAGGCCACCTTTGTTTGTTTTGCACCTAGCCCTGTGACCTTGGTGCTCAATGTCCTGCTTGTCACAGTCCATTTCTAAGGGAAGTCAGCACATGAATTCAAGCAGGATCTTGAAAACATAAACTGTGCATGAACACTGCTGCTGGATCTCACGCTTACGCTACTTTCCTCACATAGCCCAGGACGGCCAGCCTAGGGAATGGTGGCACCCATGATGGGCTGGAACATCCTACAACAATTAATAATCAACACAATCCCCCAGTCATTCCCCATAGACAATCTTATCTGTGCAACCCTCAATTGAGACTCCCTTTTCCTGTGACTCCAGGCAATATCAAGTTGACAGAGAGAACTAGGATATGTACCAATATACTGTAGGTGGGGGAGGGTGGGGGAAAATAAAACAAAAACAAAAACAAAAACCCTAAGCCTTATCAGAAAACTTAATCCTCTTAATATTGTTTTATAATTAATCTAGAGAAGACAGGCACAGTACTCACTTAAACAAAGAACTAGAGGAACATCTCTCCCAGGGTGAGGGTATCTGTATTGGCTGGTTTTGTGTGTCAACTTGACACAAGCTGAAGTTATCCCAAAGAAAGGAGCCTCCCTTGAGGAAATGTCTCCATGAGATATAGCTATAAGGCATTTCCTCAATTAGTGATCAAGGGTGGGAGGGTCCATGGTAGGTGGTGCTATCACTGGGCTGGTGGTCCTGGGTTCTATAGGAAAGCAAGCTGAGCAAGTCAGGGGAAGCAAGCCAGTAAGCAGCATCCCTCCAGGGCTTCTGCATCAACTCCTGCCTCCAAGTTCGTGCCCTGTGTGAGTTCCTGTCCTGACTTCCTTTGGTGATGAACAGCAATGTGGAAGTGTAAGCTGAATAAACCCTTTCTTCCCCAAGTTGCCTTTTGGTCATGATGTTTTGTGCAGAAATAGAAACCCTAAGACAAGGTTTGAATAACACTATGCAGAGTGATTCACATTTACTGTTTTATACAGATTTCATGACAATTCTGTGAGGCCTGAACTATTATCCCAACTTCCACAGAAGCTGAGTTATTCTGTCAGTAAATTTCTGACACAAGAACTGAGGATAAACCTCAGAAGGGGATATTTAAATGTGCCCACTGAAGACAAATTTTAGAAAGAATTATCAGGGAGGGGAAGAAACTATAAAAGGAAATGTAACTAGCACTAGAGTTATAATAATATGCTAAGAAGTATAAATTGTAATGTTTAACCCAAAAATAACTATAATATCTGAATAAGACAGGTACCAAGAAGTTGAAATGCTGGTTTTTTGGCTCTGTTTCCCAAGACAGGGTTTCCTGTATAGCTCTGACTATCCTGGAACTAGCTCTGTAGACCAGGCTAAGAAGACTTAAAATCTATAGATCCACCTGCCTCTACCTCCCGAAGCCCTGGGATTAAAGGCATTTACCACAACACCTGGCTGATGCTTTTTTTTTTTTAATGACTACTAATTCTTTAATATTTTTGAACAACAAATTCTATAGTAATTAGTTTCAGAACATCAGAAGCAGAGTATGACTTTTTAATTGATTTAAAGATGCAAAAATAATCCTTAAATTAAGCCTGTCAAATTAGCATGTTTACTGCTGCATTCTTCACAATAGCAAGGAAATGGAACAAGCTGAAAGGCCCATCAGGAAAAGAATGGGTAATGAAACCTTGGCATGTGCACACAATGGAGTTGTACTCAGCTGTGGAGAAAAATGAAATCTGCAGGGAACAGGAAGCAGTGTCTGAAATGAGGTGACCCAAGTCTAAAAAGAGAGAATTGCCGTTCTATTCAAATGCAGATCTTAACTCTCAATGTTTGTATGCATGTAAATATGAGGGTGCGGGAGTAGATGTCAATTGTGATATACATGCTGTGACCAGCATGGCTTGGGTCCTGAAACCTTGGGTAGGGGTGGCTGGGGAGCAAAATATGCACAGATATGCATACAGTAAGGCCAGGATCAGATGAGAGTTTTCTAACCATTGTAACCCAAAACTTCAATGTGTTTATTGAGAACAGCATTAAAGGAGGAGTTAGCTAGCCTAAGTAAGAGGTCTCCCTAGAGTCTCCCTAGAGTCTCCCTAGAGTCTATAAATATCTGTGAGGAGACAGCTGCAGTTTCTAGTCTTGGCACACACTGACCAATCATTCTTAAGCACCCATACTCATACTACTGAGGAGTAAGGCCTCCCCTCTTGAGCTATTCCCTGTGGAGAGCCAGCCTGTCCAGTGCCTCAAGCATCTCATGTCTGGAGTCCTTGACATGGCTGTGCCCATTTCAACAATGCCTGCATATTCAGGACTTGCTCACTCGGGGTTCCCTCTGACTCCAACAGATATAAGACCTTGAAAGGCGGGGAAAAAGATGTGTGGAGAGGGGAAAGTTCCTACTTACTGAGAGAAGGCAAAGGAGGCCACTGGCATAGGGGAGCAAATGCAAGGAAGACTGAGGAGATGAGGAGGAGAAAGAGAGAAAGCAAGAACAACCAAGGCCAAATCTGGTTAGAAAGCTCCCATCACGCAACGCGGTTCTTTTCATGCTAATAAAAAACTTAGCATTTGTAAAATGATAAAAAACCAACCACCCTTCTGAATTTGAGTGCAAGAGAACTGAGTGCAAGAGAATATTTTTAATCGGTATTAATCTAATGGAATTACTAAATTCATAAAGCATTTTGATACTAGAAAATCTAATGACGGTTGAAAACTGAGTACTGACTAGATAAAGCACTCATTGAATTAAGTTAAATTTAAATTTATTATTTAGTTATTGAGTAATATATTAATATTTTAATGTATACATTGGGGCTCAGGGATGAAGCACTGGGGTAGAGTGCTTGCCCTGCACACGAGGCCCTGATGCAGTCCCCAACACTGCAATAGCAGTGAAAATAAAGTTGATACTATTCACTCTGCAGGAAAAGTGCTGCACTGACCAACCCAAAAACAAATGGAGCACAGCCATCTGTTATTGCCAGTACAATATAGTGCTGGGAGCACTGGAGTATTGGAATTTAAGGAATTTTGGAATTTAAGGATAATTGTAACATTTATAACAACAACAACAATAATAATAATATCAGACAATAAAGCACATCTTTAAACATTCAAGTTAGGGGCTGGCAAGAGGGTAGACCAAGTCAAATAGTTTACTGAAAAGCCTGACAATGTTAGTTTGATTCCCCAGAACTCACAGGATGGAAAGAAAGAATCCACTCCTGCAAGCTGTCCTTCTGACCTCAGTATGTGGTTCTCATGCAACCGCACACAAAATAAACAAGTGTAATCACTTTTAAAGTCAAGAGAATTAACCATAACCATCATAAACACTAGTGCATGTAAGCAGTAGAAAGCATAACCTCAGAACAAATTGCTTTCTCAAAGCCAGCATCTATTGTATATTTCTCTCTAATAGCAGATGTACAATGTGGCTTTTCAGATCTTGGGGCCTTTGTATGTAAAAATAGACTCGGATTAAATAACCAAAGTTTCAAGCAGAACATCTTGGGGCTCAGGAATGACTCACAGGGGCACCGTGCTGTACTTTAAATCTTACCCTTGAGCAAATTCCAGAAAGATAAAAGATATAAATATGAAAATGTAAAATCATACAGCTATCTCTTTGGTGTAGATTTCTTTTTTCTTTCCTGAAAATGTTATCACGTAGGAAAAATGTAAAAAAGAAATGGTGGATCCAACTATGTGCAACCTCAGAGGTCCAAAGTGATCAGCCTTGATCTCAGAGAAGCCAAAGGTAAAAGCCAGATGTGGTGGTACACACCTGTAATCCCAGCACCCTGGTGCCTGAAGCGAGTAGTTCAAGAGTCAGAGGCCAGCCTGGACTACTTAGAACAGGGGGAAGGACCACAACCTAACACTGAAGGGAGCTCAGGAACTCTTATAGAAGAGTTAGGGGAAGGATGGAGGGCCACAAAGGGGATGGAACTCTACAGAAAGTCCAACAGTGTCAACTACCCTGGACCCTTAGAGCTCTCAGAGACTGAGTCACCTACCAAAGAACATAAAGTGGGCTGGAATAAGGCCCCCAGAACATGTGTAGAAGATGTACACCTCAATATCCATGTGGATTCCCCAACAACTGGAGCAGGGGCTGTCCCTAAAGCTATTGCCTGTGGTAGAATTGTGCCTAGCCCTCCAGGGGTTGGGGTGGGGACACCCAGGGGGTCCCTACCATCTCAGAGAAGGCAATGGGGTTGGGGGGAAAATTATATAAGGGGAGACTGATTGGGGCAGTGATTGGGATGTAAAAAGAATAAGTAAATGGAAAAAAATAAACATTAAACATTAAAAAAAAAAAAAGGTAGACGGAAGGACTGAAAAAATGGCTCAGTGGTTAAGAGCACCAGGTTCTCTTCCAGAGTTCAATTGTCAGCATGGCGGCTTACAGCCATCTATAATGCATTCTGATACCCTCTTCTGGCATGCAGGTGTACATGCGAGAGTCAACTCACATAAAACAAATTTAAAAAAAAATCTCTAGGAGCTGGAAAGATGGCTCAGTGGTTAAGAGTCCTCTTCCAAAGGACCCAAATTTGAGTCCCAGAACCCAAATCACAACCATGGCTCACAACCATCTATAACCTCAGCTCCAAGGGATCTGACACTTTTGGTCTCCATAGGCACTGCCACTCAAATCTACATACACACACCAATACAATTAAAAATAAAGGAAAATGTAGGGTGGCTTCTAGAAGCTGGGGAGACTAAAGTATTAGGAGACACTCAAAAAACTTAGTCAATGGGTTCTGAGCCACAGAAATAAGCAATCTGGTGTGCTCTTACATAGTAGGGCAACTGTTGATAATAATTTCTGTGTATTACAAAACTCTAGAGAAAACTGTGTTGAATGATTGCACCAAAAAGAAATGACAAATGACTGAGGAGACATTTAAGCATTTAAATGTCTATTTAAACTGATTTATTAAGCCTCGTTTAAACATTACAAGATGAATACACGCTCCAGAACATCACATAATACCCCATAGATACATGTACTTTTACGATCAGTTAAAAAGTAATATAAAAATTTAAAGAGTACACCAGGATTCCAGAGCTCCTTCTTCATGTAGACTATAGAAAGCTGCATCCTTCCCCACCTAACAACATGGGAGGGGGAGGAAACTACAAAATCGAAACTGCCACAGAGAAGAGCCTGCTGAGCCTCCAAGGAAAGCAGGTTCCAGAGAGGCAGGCTCTTCCAGGAGAGGCAACCATGTGACTTCTGGCACCGCAACAGAGAAATAAGGAGCTCCTTGCAAACACAGAAGAGGAAATCCTCGAGAATGTTCACAAGTCCATCAAGGAAATCCATCAAGAAATCGGTCAACACAGGAGGATCACTAGAAAAGAGGTCTGACCTCCAAACTCATGGGAAATGTGCATTCTCTTATGTCCTCTCCCCTAAAACAACAAGAAATGTAAAAATAATTAAAAAATAAATAAATAAAAAGCTAAAGGAGAGCCAGGACAACAAAAAAGAGAAATTCTCACCAAATGGTTCAGCGTGGCCCACCAAGGAGACAACCAGCTGCTGGCAGCTGTTTCTGATAGGGCAAGAAGCAGACACCATGGCTGCCAGCAGGGGGCAGCAAACTCACTTGCCCCAGTTCCTAGGCCCACAACCACTGTCTCTGAGGAGAGATAAAGAGAAGTGTTCCCATGCATTGCCTCAGGGAAAGGCACAGAAAACTCTCCTTGCCTGAACTGCCCACACATGTACCCACCTCCACCCTTCTAGACACGTTAGCACTCTTACCAGTCTAGGTAGTGTTTGTATAATGCACAATGAACTACTTTGAAGACACGATTTGGTGACATTGACACATTCACAGTGTTTTACAACAATCACCACAATCTAATTCCCAAACACTTATTTCATCCCACCCTAGGAATGCCAACTAAGCGGTCTGTCTCCATCCCACAGTGACTGGTAGCCATGCCTGGAGTCTATGGACTTATCTGTTTTAGATATCTCCCTATTTAGAATTTACTACTATATTTATTTATTCTATTTAGATCATATAAAATGCAACCTTTTGTGTCCAGACTCTTCCACATAACCTAGTGTTTTAGAAATCCCTTCATGTTATAGCATACATCAGTCCTTGCTGCTTTTAAAGGTTGAGTAGTATTCCACAGTATAGATGGTTTGTGATTGGCCAATTGATTCATCTGTTGCTAGGCACCAATTTACTGCTATCTGCAACCGCTATCGTGAATATTCCCCTTCATATTTCCACTCTAGTTGTTCTCTTTACCCACAATCCTCTCCAGTTCAATCTCTGACACAAGGTTCTTGATTGTCATTCAAGTCTAACTATCAATGTTATCTCTCCACATCATTCCTCTACAGCCACGTGTCCAATGGCCTTCCATTCCCTGGCCACCCAAGTTCTCAGCCGAGAACTTCTCACGGCCTACCATGATGCAGTTCACCTGAACATTGGGTTTCCCGCTAGAGAAACAGAAGGGAATTCTCCCTCGTGAAAGGGGCTTTTTGTCTTGTTTTATGTACTCTGCACCCTTCAACTCTTTAAACGATTTCTAGAAAGTAGTGGCTGCTTAGTAACCTGTTGATGAATGAATGAATGAATGAATGAATGAATAGATAAAATACCCAGCACAGTCTCCACAAAACTGTTCTTTGCTTGGAATCGTGAAGCACAGATAATTCATTCATCTGCAAGATGTTCAGCATTAAAGCATTTACTAAATTTATGTCCGTTTTTCTAAATTCATTGTCTTAAGTCCCTTAGCTATATTTAGCATCCAAAGTGTGACCAACAATTGCTTTTCCTCTCTAGATGTCTAACAAAGTGTTCTAGCAGATTTTCCCAGGTTATGCTCAAATTCCTTACTGTCAAAAGTGAACAACAGTTTGGCGTTCTGCTAAACATCACACAAGTGTAGAAATCCATGAATAAACCAGATAAAGGGCAAACTTGAGGAGCCTGCAAGTGAGAGCTAGGTAATATGCAGAGACACTGATCTAGGATCGGAATGTAATCACAGCAAGCTAAACCGTGTGCGCGGCCTGCTGTCCAGCCTAGGCAGGCTTAGAAGTGATGATAAAATCAAAACACGCTTAGACAGTTTAATGCAGGTGAGGGGCGAGCTGATGGGTAAACTCAGGTTTACTAAGGGGGAACAGGGTGGTTTGGGCCTTTCTATGGTCACTGTGGTGCTCAGGAAAAGAAAACATGACCAAATCCTAGGGGCAAAATCCAGCTCAACATAAAGTGATAGGCAAGCCTGTAATTCGGAGACGGCAGCTCAGCTGGGGCTCACTTCTGGGGCATTACCTGCCTAGGCAGGGCAGTTTGACTTTCACCTCCGACTGCTGTAGACGTACCACCATGCAACTCAGCAATATTAGAACTTGGCTCCAGAGAGGAAGGGGAGCACTAGTGATTTCTCTCAAGAGAGAAAAGAGCTGAGATCAAGGCTGTCAATTACATAAATGTGGGCACAACTTATCCCTAACAAGAAGGGGCTTACCACGGAGCTGTGAGACAGTGTAGCAGTAGACACAAGGAAACTAAAAGCAGCGCAAAGAACGGGGAAATGTTTTAGGCTGCCAGCTGTGGCAAGCCTCTGAAGGCATGAAGGCAGTCGGAAGATTCCACCAGGTTGGCCTTGGGCAGCCACTGGGGGTGTGGAGCATCCTCGGGGTCACTTTGTAAGATATATGGCCCTGGTTGTATGGTATGTAAAGAACCTGGTGACAGGTACACGGTTTGGACATTATTTTTCTATTTCTCTTTGCAGTCATTACCATCTTCCCCTTGCTCCTGACTCTGCTTTGTCTCATGAACCAACATTCTAAGCCCTTGGTGTTCCAAAAGACAGTAAAATAGCAAACAGCACACACTGGGCCTGAACATAGCAACAAGTGTCTATTTGTAACCAATGGGTCTTATGACCAAAACCAAACCTTAAATTCCTTTAGAGACTTTCTTGAGATTTGATGGACCATTACTCCATATCTGGTGACCAAAGTCCAGAAATTCTTCCTAGTGAGAAAATGCTTAGAAGACAGTAATTTGAAAATTTGTAGCTCTAAATCTAAGAATAAATTAAGGCAGAAAATCACAGAGGGAAAAGAAACTCTTTTTTAGTGAAGTCAATGGGAGTATAAGTTAATTACATGTAGGCTGATTTACTTAAATACCTAAGAAACTGTCTCTGGTCATGGTCTTTCCAACCATATGAGCCTCCTGAAAATGAATTTTTAACTCACAGCAACCTACGTACACCACGCGTCTCCTTGACGACAGTGGATGTGGAATGCCTGTTTACAATCCCAGTTTCTTCCTCTCCTGTTGGGACTTTGCTCATGTTTCTCATTGTTTTCAAATGCCTTTGCCTGTTCTGTCCTAAGCTAAGGAGTGAGAGCGCGGCATTCTGGGAAATAGTAACAACAATGTCAGTCTAACAACAGAGACAGCCATCAGGAAGGACAACACTCTGTTTGAGTCTATCACATCACCGCTAATTGCAACATGCCACAAAGCTGTAGGGCTAAAAGGAGACAAGCTAGTGTGTTTTCCTCTAGCAGCATTAGCATCCTTAAATGGAAGCAAACAGTTCTGAGGTTTCCAGTAGAAATCCTATTTGAGGGACTTTATAACCCAGCACTTGTGATCCACTGCAGACTTCAACTTGACCCAAAAGCCCCAGGCATATGAACATAATCAGTTCATTCCGAGTTATAATAATAAAAAAAAGCGGGCAACAAATATAAACCGCAATCATTCACAAATGGCTGTGTTTAAAAGCGACATTTTACAAGTGGCCATTCCTCTCAGGTACCCCAGTACTGTGGCTATCACCATCCATCCATCATCCATGGAGAGTCGTAGAGAGAGGGCACCATACGCACCGGTAAATAACCTGCGAGGCTCTCAGGGAGGATATGTTATTTCAGGCCAGGTAGCTAGCTACCTGAGGTTTCAAAGATACAGAATTGGTCTCCATCTTTGGGTTTTATTTCTACGATGTCTGACATGTGCATTTGCACCACAAATGCAATTTGCAATGCATTTTTGCAGCGGCCTCTGCCTTCTCTTTCCCGACAGCCACTGATCTCCTGGTGATAACTGGAGGCCACAATTAACCAACCAGCTGCCCTTGGCCAGCCCTGCTCAGGGCATTCACAGTCCATCAGATGAGTCGCAACGTGTCATTATTATTGCTAAGCAACAACTGGCTAGAGCTGGCCCTGGCTACAGAAAAAGCAAATGGTGTTTCAGAACGTCTAAAATAAATAAATAAATAATAAAATGAACATGATCATTGTGCAAAAATCCCAGCAGAAAAAGAAGGAAGCCTTGCTAGCGAAACAGTAACAACGACAGCTATTTCCTTTTTTTTTTTTTTTTTCTTTTTTAACAGATCCACGATTAAGAAACTCAGATATGTTACCTTGACACGTGCCAGTCAAACTGATGGGGATGGTATACTCAACCTACACATATTGGTTAATAATTTATGCATAGTCATAGCCATAATTATGAAAATGTAGGATACAATTCCCATCTAAAGATGCTCATAACCAGTGGTGAAGGAGCAAATACTCACGAAACTGTGCAAGCAGGAGAATAATTCAAGATAAAAGTTGAGACAAAGAAAAGAAGTGGATGAGATAATATGGGACCGGTGAGGGAGACTGTCACTGACTACAGTGGGCAGAAAGCACACATTCCTACTGAGACTGCCTATGTTAGAGGGTGACAGTGAATGAGGAGCAGTGGGTAATGCTATCTTATATCTATCTATACAGCATCATGTGAGCACTAAACAGTCACTGTTTGCCTGAACGTCTTCCCCATATCCTTTGCAGTGAAATTCCAAAAGGTGTTTGACAAGGGCAGCATTTACAACCCAGAGGGTTTCACAAATGTTCAGGTAAAAAGCTCATCAACACCGTGGCCTGCCCTGCCTGAGACCTACAGATGAGAAGTAGGATGTAGCAACTTCCCTAGATGATTCTGACGTGCATCCGCATCCCTTAGCACTGCTGTAGAGTTTGCCAGAGAGACAGAAGGGCAAAGGGAAAGCCAGGGTCCCAGCCAGTCCAGTCATTATCATGGGGGAAATACCAGGTCATTGCATTTGATCCAGCCTCAATTCCCTCATTGATGAGAATGATGGACTGGGTATGTGGTCTTCTGACTGGGTATTCTCTACTAACAGAAGGCTTTTAGTTCATTAAAAACTTACGTGAAACCTGCACATGTGAAGTCCATGCAGGGAGTACTCAGCATTCCTACATAAAGCACATCTTAAGGGTAAAATGAGATGGCCCAATGTATCTGTGTCACTAGAAGTGTAAACATACAGAAAAGGGGAAGAAATATCTATCAACATACAGATTGTAACTTTCTCCACCCAGGCTTGGTGCTTGCCTCTAGAAAATCCTCGTGAATGAGCATTTCTTCGTTTTGCTTGTTAAGTACCGAGAACTACTTTGGGGAGCTCTTCAAACTCCAGATCACTATGTTGAACCTCAAATGAGCTAAACAGGACTCTCAGTTTAAATCTAGCTTGGGTATCATCCTCAAAGTCCTAGTTCAAGTGATGGAGCCTAAGACTAGGGTGACCTCTTTATCTGAGGACAATTGCAAGGCCAGTGACTAGAGTTTGCAGACAGGGAAGCCCTCCCCCTCCCTTTATAAAAGAAGTAAGCCTTTATCCCTATGATTCTCAAATCAAGCTGAGTTGGTTGCTTTGAAGAGATGAGTCAAAGAGATCAAATCCCATATCTTCATCTGATTGTCCACAGACAAAGCCAGGACTCACTTGTATCCATTGATGATAGTGCATGAAACCGTGAGGTAACCAATCCGCAAACACTTGACAACCTTTCAGACATACCACTAGGAAGCGGAAATGCAGAGTCAACTCTGTGATGTCAAGCACTTCCGGGTTACAAATATCAACACCTGCCTGGATAATCACCCCAAAGAACTGGCTCCTACTTCACTGGCTGTCAGCTACACAATACTGAATTTCAATGGTACCTCAGGAGATGTTAGTGGCGATGCCTAAAGCCTGGAAGAAAGACTTCCAAAGCCCAAGATCAGGGTCCTGGGCTAGCACAGTGATCTCATACACAGCGGTGGCACCCTCACAGACGGCAGCCAGCACGTTATTGGCCAGCAACATGTTCCTAATGTCAGTCACCAAGGTCCTCCTTGGTGAACTGAAAGCCCACACTCCCCCGGAAATGAGGCAGCAGTTTCTCCAGAGCTGGGTTGTTTTCCAGATGCCCCCCAGCCGGCTTTGCCCATCATAGTGTTCTTGCTCATCAGCGCCACAGCCTTCCAGGAACAGGCGGATCTGCTGCATCCGCTCCCACAGCAAAGCATTCTGGGTAATCATCCAAGAGTTGGATGACCTTAAGGAAGTAGTTGGACTTCCAGGTCACTCTGTGTTCCCTGGGCATCACAGTGGTGAGTGAGGAGTTGACACAGGGTTTAAAGACAATGTCACTCTAATAAGGACACCTAGCAAGAGAAATACAACTCCTTGTTTTTATTTATTTTTAAACTTAATCTGTCCATCAATGCATTACACTTTAGAAATTTTTCGAAAGCCCATTTAGTCTAGCGTATATTTATTGCACTTTTTAACTAACCTCGTAGCTTAATAAAGTAACACACAAGAGTGTCTGTGAGCTGTTTGGCTGAGACTCCCTTGAAAAGCAATTTCAGTATGAGCTGAGTCCACCCTAGTTGTTGACACATCTGCTGTGTCCTGTTTAGTCCCCTAGCAGCTGCCGCCAACACATATATTCAGGACTGCAATCAAGAGGGTACCCACTGGATTCCAAACTGTGAGATGAAACAAGAAGAAATGAGAGGAGGAGGGTGCAGAGGAGCTTGGACCCCAAGTACCCTCCAAGGGTAATCTTTTATTAATCCTGTAGTGCCTATTGATATGTTAATTAAGACCGAAAAAATCTTAGACTGGGATTGAGGGAGATCCACCAGATAGGACTTTTTAGAAATCAGTATTCCACAAGAGAAGTGAAGAAAATAATTTCTGAAAGAATTAGTATCCTAAAAATCCTTCCTTGGAGCTCTGCTTGAAGCTTTGGAGTCCCCAAGGAGAGCACAGCTGGCTGGAGCAGTAAGAACCACTCACCAAGACAGCTCTCAAAGCCTCTGCTGGAGTCACTGGAGTATGACCAAACAGTAACACCTTCCCTGTGGTTTACTTTTGATTTTGTTTCTTGAGGCAGGATCTTGCTAGAACCCCCTTTGTAAAATAGCCTGACCTCTAATTTGCAACAGTCCTCCTGCCTCTGCCTCCAGGGTTATAGGATTACAGGCACATCCTACTGAATATCAAATAAGACCATCTAATTCCAAAATGGAAGGTACATGGTAGGAGAACTCCCAGTGTGGCACAGCTAGTTTCTGGCATCAAGCAAGAGCATAGCCACACTTGCCGAATGAACACTGTCCTCAAAGGGCGACAAGCCACTCCTCTTAAGACCCAAGATAGTTAAAGTGTTGCCTCTAACACTAACAACCTATGTGGCTCTTGTAAGTTACTAACACTCTTTGAATCTGTTATTTCAACTTGTGTGTGTGTGCAGTGAATATGTATGCATGGGTGCATGCCACTGTGTGGGCACATAGGGAGGAAACGAGCCAACGTTGGGATAACTTCTTCAGTTGTTCTCCAGTCCTTTTTATTTAATGATCTCTTACTGGGTCTGAATTTCACTATTTCAGCTAAACTGGCCAGCCAGTGGACCCCCAAAGCCCCCTAACATTGGAGTTTTAGGCTCATGCCATCACACCCAACTGTGTATTGGGTTCCCGAGGATCAGAACTCCAGACCTCCTCCATGCTTGTGCGATAAGCCCTTTACTCTCTAGGTCATTGAGCCAGCCCTTCTTTTCAGTTTTTAAAAGGAGATGTTTAATAGTTCCTACTTCAGACAATAGCTAAGAGGCTGGGAGTGTGGTCCAGTGATTCAGTGATTGATGGGAAGCATGTGCTTAGTAGGTGCAGGATCCTAGGTTCAAATCTCAGCACCAGCCTACAAAAATCAATCAATCAATAAAAAGACTAAAGGAGATAAAGCTTGGACCATAGCCTCAAAAATAGCATATTCTTAATAAATAATAGGTTCTGTCACTGCTATTACCTGTATTAAAAAGGATCCAAAATTTCAGCTGAGATTAGTCCACTTCGAGATGACTTTAGCATATTGAGATCAGTTCCTAGTTGTCTTTGGAAACTAATTAAGCTGTGTTTTTGTTTTTCATAAGAGATTAGAATTGAATAGAGGTTTCTGGAGAATCAAATGAAACAAGCCAGTAAACAACATGGAAAGCTAAGCAGATTCCCCTTCAATGGGGAAGTGAGGGAGGGGCGTGTCTCTGCCTAGGCTACGGCAAGCATTCAGACAGAAACAAGGCAAGCAGAGCCTTGCTTATTCTTTCCACAGGTATAGTCTTCTATACTCTTTCCACTACATGTTTCCAGGAAAGGTAGGTAAAAAAAAATTCAAGCTAGGCCGTGGTGGCACATTCCTTTAATCCCAGCACTTGAGAGACAGAGACAGGAGGATCTCTGTGAGTTTGAGGTCAGCATGATCTACATATTGAGTTCTAGGACAGACAGAGCTACACACACATAGTGAGACCTTGCCTCAAAACCAAAGCAAACCAAAGAAAAATGGAACAGGCTCAATCTTGTGTTTCGAGCTTCATTTAATAATCTCCACTTTTACAAACGTGACAGGTGAAAGGGGAAACTTACTGAGTCACTTACGGAGTGACTGGCCTTTGGTGATGGAATGCCATCCAGATTCCGTCTTGCTTAGCAAACTATCCACAGCAATCAAAATCAATTTAGTCCTATGTCAAAGTATGAAATAAGTCTGAATAAGACTTCTAGTAGATGCAATGATGTCCTTCTAGTAGATGCAAATGTATAATTGAGACGGAAGTGAGTTGCCAATTTGTCATTTTTAAATTCATTCGGGGCTGGAGATACAGCTCGGGGGTTAAAAGCACTTGTGGTCCTTGCAGAAGACCGAGGTCCAATGACCAGCACCCATGTGGTGATCCGTAACCATCCGTAACTCCCATTCCAGGTGATCTGACAGCCTACTGTGAACCTTGTAGGCACCAAGCATGCATGTGGTGCACATACATACATGCAGGAGAAACATCCACACATGAAAGATGAATAAATCAATTTAAAAAAAAACATTAAAGTAATTTATAAAACGCAAAACCTTATAGTAAAAGACAGTATTGTATTGATTAGCAGTGGCTGCCCAGGTTCAAATTCCAGCTTGCTGTCTCCTGCTCTATGAACATGGGCTACTTAGTGACAATATAGCTGCTTTGAACGTCTGGACAATGCACTACTGCAAAGGATTGTCTGAAGACCAGACTGTCTTTTTAAATGAGTTGATCCCTTCAGAACACTTAGATTAGATCCTGGGCACACACATTCGTGTCATTGAGCTATTTGCTCTCGTTTTAATTTCATAAAATAAAGTAAACCAGTCAGTTTTTAAGATATCACGATGATGTCAAGTATGGGATCATTTCAGCAATTCAAGATAGGTCTAACCACAGTCCCCTCCCTGAGTAGAAATTCCCAAGCATTCTTTCCTAACACCTGAAGCACTCAGACCGTCATGTTTTTCCAAGAGACATTTTTTTTTTTTTTTTGCTCTTTTTTAAAAATGTCTTTCCTATTTAGGTATCAAAGACATATCAAGCTTTGTAAGAGAAGGAAGCATGGCTTTTGGCTCTATAGTCTCTTTTAACACCTAGCTGGATATATCTTTGGATGAATGGATGAGCATGATCAAAGCCAATTAGCATATGTGCAGACAAGTCGGAAGCACCCTGGTGTTCTAATTAGTTGATAAGGCCGTGAGCTTATGGAGAACAATTAAGATTACTTAGCAGTCAGACACCTGCCTTAAATCTCAAACACAAGAACTTGCTGGGTGAATAGACTTTTCAGTTCATCATCCTTTGGCCTCAGCACAGCTGATCTGCTTAAGTTTAAGTTTCCCTCAGTGGTGTCCTAGGCTGTTTGTCAGTCTAGACATTTGTTCTTTCCTTCCTTTTTTTATATTATTATTATTATTATTATTATTATTATTATTATTATTGAGGCAGGATTTCTCTTCTGTGTAGCCTTGGCTATTCTGGAACTCACTTTGTAGACCAGGCTGGCCTCTAACTCACAGAGGTCCACCTGCCTCTGTCTCCTGAGTTCAGGGATCAAAGGAGTACACTACCACCTCTCCACTATACATTTGCTCTTACCATTTCCTTAGATTCCTAAAAGTCATCCTCCTGCTCAAAACAAATGATCTTTGTTCATATATTGAATATGAAATACTTCCCAGAAGGAAGTCCAGATGATACTTCTGTGAACAATCTCAACACAACAGCATCCTACCCATACCACCCCCCACCCCCCACCACCCCCACCCCCCCACCCCCCCACCCACACCAACCCCCACCCACACCACCCACCCCCACCCACCCCCACCCCCGACACTGAAAAATCTTGTGACATAAAACAAGATAGCCTTCATGGATCTCTTGATTGCATAGCTTTGGCTCCATTGGACATTCCTTGTGCACAAAGTCCTACTAGCTGTGGTCAGATCTCAGCTGTAGTAGTCTAGTCATAAGGAAGTCTTTGCTATTGAACTTTCTGCAGACAGGCAGAGTCCAGCTACTACATCCTGCAGGAAGCTTGTCTGTGGCTCCTGATATGCCATCACGAGGTGGTTTTATAGGTCCTATTCTTATGCTTGAATGAAAAGGAAACAGCAAGATCAATCATTTACTGAGGTGAGAAGGAGAGGCCACCAGCACCTTAAGGGCAGGACCTGCAAACTGCCATTTCTACCGACCCCTCTCTCCAGCCCTTTGTTTTTAAATCTCGTTATGCTGTGATCTAAATATCTGAGCTCTTACTAGGAATTTTTTCATTCCTATGAAATGGATATGTCTACTAAGTACATGGACATTTAATTGAAATAATATAAGCTACTGGGCATGATGGTACAAGCTTTTAATCCCAGAAACTGCAAGGCTGAGGCAGGCAGATCCATGAGTTCAGGCCAGCTTGCTCTACATAGTGAGACCCTACCTCAACAACAACAACAACAACAACAACAAAACAACAACAAAACAACAACAATAGTATTTTAGAAAAAAAAGATTATGGATTAAAATTTTTTGAAAAATGGCTATTGTCTAAGTGAGGGTTTCTATTCCTGTACAAAGCATCATGACCAAGAAGCAAGTTGGGGAGGAAAGGGTTTATTCAGCTTACACTTCCACATTGTTGTTCATCACCAAAGGAAGTCAGGACAGGAACTCACACAGGGTAGGAACTTAGAGGCAGGAGCCTATGCAGAGCCCATGGAGGGGTGCTGCTTACTAGATTACTTCTGCTGGATTGCTCAGCTTGCTTTCTTATAGAACCCAGGACCACCAGCCCAGGGATGGCACCACCCACCATGGGCCCTCCCACCTTTGATCACTAACTGAGAAAATGCCTTACAGCTGGATCTCATGGAGGCATTTCCTCAAGGGAGGCGCCTTTAACTCCAGCTTGGGTCAAGTTGACACACAAAACCAGCCAGTACAGTTCTAAACCAAAATAACTTTTGTCAAGGTGATGCTGAGATGTAAGCCCGGGACCTTCTACATCCTTGGCTCTTCTATACGCCTGGGATTTCAGTTACCAAAGTTATCTGAACACCACACTTCTCTCTTAGGAGTTTCAAAGGTGCTCACCCAGACTTTCTACAGCTATCTTTCTTCTTAAACATGTTTTTACTATATAGCTCAGGCTGCCTTTAAATCTTCAATCCTCCTGCCTCAGCTTTCCAACTGCTAGGATTACAGGTTTAGAGCACAAAGTACATCTGGACTTAGGCATCTTTGAAGGAGAGAAACTCCCAAGAGCAGTCAGAGGTGGTCCTTACCCTGTATTATAAATACCCTGCCAGCTTTACTCCTAGGCAAAATAATTCTAAGGCTTGTATTTAGCATTATTTCCCACTGTGTCTCTACACTATTAGGACACTCCATGGTGGAAGGAGACTTCAGGGTTTTCCAGTTACTTTCTATTTCTTTCTCTATATCAATTCTTCTTTTCTAGGTCAAGGTTTCTTGAGCTCAAAAATAATATCCTGCCTTTTAAGGTCAGCTTCTAAGGGAACCAAAAGTAAAATATCCAATGAGCACACTAAAGCCATATGCATTGCCTATGACTACTGTGTCAAAGTCAATCTACTCCGTCATATGATTTGTGAAAGATAAAAAACAGAAAAAAAATTGTAATTGAGTCAGTACCTGGTTGTCATCTGCCACTGTCAAGATATATAAATAACAGTGCAAATTTTACTCCATTTATTGAAGGCTAACAAGTTGAAAGGCTAGAATAGACACCAAAGAATCAAATCCAGGTAAACCTAGAGAACCAAAGGTTTTGATTTTTTTATATATATATTTTTTTCAAATATTACAAAATAAAGTAATGGGAAACATTCCCCTGTTTCCTCTAACTTTCCACCACTATTCCTACTAAGAAAGCCTCACAGACATCAGAACAGGTTTTGAGAGCAGAGGATGGGTGTTGTAGTTAGCGTTATTATTGCTGTGATGAAACACCAGGATCAAAAGCAACTTGAGGAGGAAAGGGTTTATTCCACTTACACTTCCACATCACTGCTCATCATCAAAGGAAGTCAGGACAGGAACACAAACAGGGCAGGAACCTGGAGCCAGGAGCTGACACAGAGGCCATGGAGGGGTGCTGCTTATTGGCTTGCTCATCTTGCTTTCTTACAGCACCCAGGACCAGGAGCCCAGATATGGCCTCACCCGCAATAAGCTGGACCCTCCCACATCAATCACTAACTAAGAAAAATGGCCTACAGGCTTGCCTACAGCCTAACCTTATGGAGGCATTTTTCTCAGTTGGGGTTCTCATCTCTCAATGACTAACCTGTATCAAGTTAAGATAATAAGACTAGCACCAAGGGCAATGTGTCGGAAGGAAGCAGTTCATCGAAATGCTCAGAAGGGGACAGGCTGTACTTGGGTGCATGGCAGCCATGTAGTTTTTCAAGCCTGTAAGGATTGTGGGAACGAACACTCAAAACAGAGCAGTCAGTGTATCCCGAGGGATCAAGTCCTTCAGTCAGTTCTGAGTACCAGGCCTCTTCTTCCTCAGTTCTTCAAGAAGGCCCTCCAGCTCTGCTATGAAACAGAAAAGGAAAGTGAACATGAGGGTCAGGATAGAAATGTATATGAAGGGTATCATTTCACTAATTTCTTTCTCTGCCTCTTTATCCTTTGACTATAGGAAGGCTACTGATTTGTTTGAGTGAATTTTATATCCAGCCACTTTGCTGAAGTTGTTTATCAGGTGTAGGAGTTCTCTGGTGGAATTTTTTGGGGGGGTCACTTAAGTGTACTATCATATCATCTGCAAATAGTGATACTTTGACTTCTTACTTTCCAATTTGAAACCCTTAGACCTCTTTTTGTTGTCTAATTGCTCTGGCTATGACATTGAGTACTACACTGAACAGATAGGAAGAGAGTGGACAGCATTGTCTACTCCGATTTCAGTGTGATTGCTTCAAGGTTCTCTCCATTTAGTTTGATGTTGGCTACTGGTTTCCTGTATATTGCTTTTACTATGTTTGGGTATGGGCCTTGAATTCCTGATCTTTCCAAGACTTTTATCATGAAGAGGTGTTGGATTTTTGTCAAATGCTTTCTTGACATCTAATAAAATGATCATGTGGGTTTTTTTTTCTTTGAGTTTGTTTATGTAGTGGATTACATTGATGGAACCATCCTGCATCCCTGGGATGAAGCCTACTTGATCATGGTGGATGATTGTTTTGATGTGTTCTTGGATTCAGTTGACAAGAATTTTATTGAGTATTTTTGCATCAATATTCATAAGGGAAATTAGCCTAAAGTTCTCTTTGTTTGATGGGTCTTTGTGTGGTTTAGGTATCAGAGTAATTGTAGCTTCATAGAACAAATTGGA
The DNA here is from genome assembly GCA_964023405.1 of Apodemus agrarius. Classification (NCBI taxonomy): domain Eukaryota; kingdom Metazoa; phylum Chordata; class Mammalia; order Rodentia; family Muridae; genus Apodemus; species Apodemus agrarius. Next base: position 37,419,439 of record OZ030021.1, on the reverse strand, counting down.
TAGTGTTTCTTCTGTTTCTATTTTGTGGAATAGTTTGTAGAGTATTAGGTCTTCTTTGAAGGTCTGATAGAACTCTTCATTAAACCCATCTGGTCCTGGGCTTTTTTTTTTGGTTAAGAGACTATTAATGACTGCTTCTATTTCTTTAGGGGCTATGGGATTGTTTAGATCATTTATCTGCTTCTGATTTAACTTTGGTACCTGGTATCTATCTAGAGAAATGTCCATTTCATTTAGATTTTCCAGTTTTATTGAGTATAGGCTTTTGTAGTAGAATCTCGTGATTTTTTTTTCGATTTCCTCAGTATCTGTTGTTATGTCTCCCTTTTCATTTCTGATTTTGCTGATTTGGATACTGCCTCTGTGCCCTCTGGTTAGTTTGGCTAAAGATTTATCTATCTTGTTGATTTTCTCAAAGAACCAGCTCCTGGTTTGGTTGATTCTTTGTATAATTATTTTTGTTTCTACTTGGTTTATTTCAGCCCTGAGTTTGATTATTTCCTGCCTTCTACGCCTCTTGGGTGTATTTCCTTCTTTTTGTTCTAGAGCCTTCAGATGTGCTGTCAAGCTGTTAGTGTATGGTCTTTCCAGTTTCTTTTTGGAGGCACTCAGTTATGAGTTTTCCTCTTAGCATTGCTTTCATTGTGGCCCATGAGTTTGGGTATGTTGTGCCTTCATTTTCATTAAATTCTAAAAAGCCTTTAATGTCTTTCTTTATTTCTTCCTTGACCAAGTTATCGTTGAGTAGAATGTTGTTCAGTTTCCATGTGTACGTGGGATTTCTGTTGCTTTGTTGTTGGTGTTAATGATGATGGTGTTTGTTTTTTGTTTTTGGGTGTTTGCTTGTTTGGTTGGTTGGTTATTGAAGACCGCCGTAGTCAGTGGTGATCTGATAGGGTGCATAGGATTATTTCAGTCTTCTTATATCTGTTGAGGTTTGTTTTGTGACCTAGTATATGGTCAGTTTTGGAGAACGGACTATGAGGTGATATGACTCTAACCAAGCAAGTGAAAGATCTGTATAACAAGAACTTTAAGTCTCTGAAGAAAGAAATTGAAGAAGATCTCAGAAGATGGAAAGATATCCCATGCCCATGGGTTGGCAGGGTTAATATAGTAAAAATGTCCATCTTGCCTAAAGCAATCTACAATTTCAATGCAATCCCCATCAAAATTCCAACTCAATTCTTCACAGAGTTAGAAAGAGCAATTTCCAAATTTATCTGGAATAACAAAAAACCCAGGATAGAGAAACCTATTCTCAACAACAAAAGAACCTCTGGCAGAATCACCATCCCTCACCTCAAGCTATACTACAAAGCAATAGTGATTAAAAACTGCATGGTATTGGTACAATGACAGGCAGGTAGATCAATAGAATAGAATTGAAGACTCAGAAACGAACCCACACACCTAAGGTCACTTGATCTTTGACAAAGGAGAGAAAACCATTCACTGGAAAAAAGACAGCATTTTCAACAAATGGTGCTGGGTCAATTGGCAGTCAGCATGTAAAAGGATACAAATTGATCAATTCTTATTTCCCTATACAAAGCTTGAGTCCACATGGCTCAAGGACCTCCACATAAAACCAGATATACTGAATCTAATAGAAGAAAAAGTGGGGAAGAATCTGGAGCACATGGGCACAGGGGCAAATTTCCTGTGCAAAAACACCAATAGCTTATGCTCTAAGATCTTAATCTTAAATTGACAAATGGAACCTCGTAAAATTACAAAGCTTCTATAAGGCAAAGGACACTGTCCATAGGACAAAACGGCAACCAACAGATTGGAAAAAGATCTTTACCAATCCTACATTCGATAGAGGGCTAATATCCAATATATACAAAGAACTCAAGAAGTTTGACTCCAGAGAAGCAAATAACCCTATTAAAAAAATGGGATACAGAGCTAAACAAAGAATTCTCAACTGAGGGATACTGGAGAGCTGAGAAACACCTAAAGAAATGTTTAACATCCTTAGTCATCAGGCAAATGCAAATCAAAACAACCTTGAGATTCCACCTTACACCAGTCAGAATGGCTAAGATCCAAAACTCAGGTGACAGCAGATGCTGGAGAGGATGTGGAGAAAGAGGAATAGTCCTCCATTGCTGGTGGGATTGCAAGCTGGTAAGACCCCTCTGGAAATCAGTTTGACAGCCCCTCAGAAAATTGGACATAATACTACTGGAGAACCCTGCTATACCACTCCTGGGCATATACCCAGAAGATGATCCAACATGTAATAAGGACACATGCTCTATTATGTACACAGCAGTCTTATTTATAACAGCCAGAAGCTGTAAAGAACCCAGATGTCCCTCAACAGAGGAATGGATACAGAAAATTTTGTACATTTACATAGTAGAATACTAATCAGCTATTAAAAACAATGAATTCATGAAATTCTTAGAAAAATGGATAGAGCTAGAAAATATCATCCTGAGTGAGGTAACTCAGTCACAAAAGAACATACATGGTATGCACTGGCTGATAAGTGTTATCCCTCCAAAAAATCCCTTAGCCCAAAAGCTCAGAATACCCAAGATTCAACTCACAGGCCACATAAAGCTCAAGAAGAAAGACCAAAATGTGGATACTTTAATCCTTATTGGAAGGTGGATCAAAATATCCATGGCTCACAGCCAACCAATAGACTGAGCATAAGGTCCCCAGTGAAGCAGCTAGAAAAAGGACGAAAGGAGCTGAAGAGGTTGTAACCCCACAGGAGGAACAATAATATGTACCAACCAGTACCCCCCAGAGCTCCCAGGGACTAAACCACCAACCAAGGAGTACACATGGAGGGATCCTTGGCTCCAGCTACATATGTAGCAGAGGATGGCCATTTCAGACATCAATGAGAAGAGAGGCCATTTTTCCTATGTAGGTGAATGCCAGGTCAGGAAAGGTGGGGGGTAGTTGGTAAGCAGGGGAGGGGGATGGGACAGGGTTTTTTTGGAGGGATAACTAGGAAAGGGGATACCATTTGAAATGTAAATAAAGCAAATATGTAGTAAAAAAAATAAAAAATGAAAACCTAAAAAGAAAAAAAGAAAAACAAAAGAAACTTAGATGAAACCTTCCCAGCCATTTCTCCACCAAACAAAACTATAGCTAGACCACTTAGCCTCTGAGGAGTCTGAATCTCCAACTTCGGTTCCTCTGTGATGCTCTCTGGGCAAGGATGGGAAGAAAAGACAATCATGGGTAGTCCTTGTCCTACTAAGGTCTTCCCACTGCCGTATCACCAGGGACTCGGGACAGTCAAAGACCTATATTGAGCCTTCGTGCACAAACCTGTCAAAGGCTCACAGCATCTTAGCCTTATTGTCTACAACTGCCACACCAGGCCCTTGTTTTGTTAAGACAAAAAGGCAAGAGAAAGGTTAGCCCAAGATTCCAGTAAGAAGGTGTAGGAATCTCCTGGACCAGGATTACCTTGGTCATGTGACTTAGTGGCTGTGAGCTATACAGACTTTTTAAGTGAAATCAGTTAGTTTGATGTCAGGCACTGAAAAAGCATTGGATAAATGGTAACATTTCTTCTTCAGAAATGTTCAGATAGGCTCCATCAATCCTCATCCCAGCCTGGTTGTGCATTTATTATATAACTGTGGCTTCAATCTTTACCTCCTGCCTAAGTTAGCCAATGTTATCTTACTACTACAACGAGATGTTCTTTCAAAAAGTACTGGTGACTAGACTCTTAAGTCTCAGATCAACTGCAACTGAATGTCTTCAACTGAAAAGAAGTTTTTCAAGTTTCTCCTAGTAAGTTGTATTTGTGTGGAAGATTCATAACCACTTGGTTTAAGTAAGCTTACTTAACTGAAATAAACTGGAATTTATAGACAGGGACCATCATTGTATCCAGAGATAGCTAGTCTGATACAGTGAAGACGATGTCCTACAAGAAAACAAGTGTGTTTGTCATCAGGGGGGAGGTTGAGGGGGAGACCTCTGGGGAGTCACAAGATCGTTTTTTCAAATATTTGAAGAGGCTAAACATCTGTTGTTGCCAAAGAATTGATTAATCATGTGCTTTGTGGTTTTCTGTGATATAGGAGTTACAGGTGTCCAGGTTTTTTATCAAAATAAGAAACAGCTTCCAGTGCATACCTCCCAAGGACCACCCTGAACTTGGAGAGGGGTTCCAAGAGAAGGGTGTCTGGGAGCAGCCAAAAGAACTCCTGGAAGTCAAACCGTGGATTCAAGATGATGACCTGTGTTCTGCTTGATCAAGCTTTTCTAGTCTGCTTCTCTCTATCTTCTGCTTTCTCTCTGGAGATTTCTCTGTCTATATTCTGTTTACTTGCTATTCTAAGAGATCTCTGTCTCCCTGTACTGCTTGCTTGTGAGTGAGTGAGTGTGTGTGTGTGTGTGAGAGAGAGAGAGAGAGAGAGAAAGAGAGAGAGAGAGAGAGAGAGAGAGAGAGAAATTCTCCTAGCAGTTCTCTTTTTATCCTTTTTTTTTTATCTCCTGCAAAACACAAATCTAGTCTTTTATTTTACATATCAATCCAGTCATTTACTCCAGGTTTTCCTTTTGATTATCTTATCAATCAGCATCCCAAGACCCCAGTCCTTTGATTCTTTGGAGACAGGAAGCATACTTTTTTTTTTCTTTAACATTGTAAAAGAATTCAGAGATCTTTCTGCCTTTGTTCAGCACAAAGGATAGACTATTTGGGTAGGACCCTGCCTTGAAATTATGATTTCCACCAGGCCTGAGCCTAACCTTGTTCTAGGATGATCTTGAACTCAAGAATCTATCTTCCCTAGTAAGCATAAACAAACAAACAAGCAAACAAACAAACTCGTCTGGATGGGATCTCCTTTGACCAGCACGCCCCACATCTCTTCTCTCCTTCCTTAGTGATTGTCTGACACATTGGTTCACAGCTCAGCTGCTTTTGCTCCTTTAGACTAGTGAAGCCCCTCACATAATTCATATTGCATCCATTTTTTGCATAGTTGAGAAATTATATATTTTTGAACACATGTATTTAGAGCTCTTTCCCATAGCTTTAAGGGCTGTCCTAAAGGTCCCAGTGTTTGCCATTTTGCTGAGACATAGCCACACCCTCGACTCCTGGCTTCCTGCTGTTTCTAATTCTCATGGAGTTATTAAAGTTAACAGGGAGGACATTCCTCAGAAGGAAAATGTCCTCCACGGCTGGTGGGCACAAAAAGTATGTACATTAATACACAAGCAAGCCTTAGGCCCACAGCAGTCATCGACAGTCATGGAGGCCCAGGGCTGCAGGCCCTGTCCCAGAGGGAGAAACCATGTCACTCTGTCTCCACCAGAGCCATGCCAGGCCACACTAGGCCCAGCAATTACCCCCTTGAGAAAATCCTCTGTAAAAGATGTTAGTAGTCACCAGAAATGCTCCAGCAAGCTGAGATGACGTTTGTCAGGAGGATTAGACAAATGATCTAAAATGCTTGTATAACCGAAGGCTGTAGGAGTTGGATTGAGCACTTTCAATGTATTGTCTTCTCATTTTGTTTATTTCTTGTGTGTCTGAGCATTTTCTTCTTTATATGTTCTTGCCACATGCATGCCTGGAGCCTGCACAGGCCAGAACCAGGCACCAGATTCCCTAGAACTGGAATTACGGCAGTTTTGAGCTGCCATGTGGGTGGGTGTAGGGAACCAACCCAGGTCCTTGGCAAGCGGTGCAGCAAGTGAAGTGGTCTTAACCGTTGAGCCTTCTCTCCAGCTCAAAGGTACTCTCTCCTGGAAAGGCCTTTCCCCTCCCACGTGTTATGGCCAAAGAAAGGCTTTCAAAGGAAAGCAGACAATTCCAGATAATTGAATAAGTAAAATTCATGATACTTACCACTCTGGACTTGAAATACAAAGTAAAGGAAAATATTTCCCCCCCCAATGTAAACTTTAACCTCATGTTTTCGGGGGCTGTTTTGGTTTGGGTTTGGGTTTGTTAAACCAAAAATAATCCCTTTAAAAGATAAAAATCAACCTTATCCCTCTGCCTAGATGCTGTAAGGATTAGGAAAATATAAGTCTCTGTAAAGCCTACGAAACGTTTGTCTTTGTGAACTACTTCCCGCGGCACGAACACATGCACCTGATAGCATCTTTCTATTGAGGAGCTCACACAAAGCAAACAATCGCAGGGTCAGAAGCCTGAGTCCACATGAAGTTACTTAGAGGAAAGGGATTTGAAATCCCTGTCAGATGTCAGTCAACTGTCAGAAAAACCTTTTCAGAGCTCTAGCCCTTCGCATGATGAAATTGTGCAAGTGCTTTCATTCATTCATTCATTCATTCATTCTCGGTACCTACAATTATGTCTCTAGCATATCTGGATATCATAATGGGATTTTATTTTTTTTTAAATAATATCCCTTTGAAAGGGGAATTTTTCACCTGGGAGTATTTGGTATACTTCTCTACAAGAAAAAGCACTGGCTCTTGACATCTGCCTATCAGGATTTATTTCTCTTTAACAACAACAACAACAAAAAAGAAAGTTACAGAAAAAGAATAAACAAGAATTACTTTCAGGCATTGATGCTAAAAGTCAGAGCAATAATCTGCAAATTCAAGAATATAGTTTAGAAACATCAAAAAATAAAGCATTCTGGGCTTTTTTTCCCATAAACACTGGGCTTCAACTTGGAGAGGAAGATAAACTAACCTGCCTTAGTTACAGCCCTTTCTTCTGTACAGCCAGCTTCCCTATTCCTGTGGATTAATTTTGATGAATGGATCAATTTCTTTTCTCTGCGTTGCACCTTGTTTCTTTTTCTTTGCTTTGTCAGTCCAAGAGTTCAGAAATACAGAATCTGATTGTCCTCTGCGCTGGAACGAATTGTATTAGATGTATTTGAATAGTCAGGGGAAACACAAACCCGCACTCTCACCCTGTACTTGCTCTGTTCTTACATCCATCTTGGTCTGACACGCTGGCCTGGTTTCTGCCATTGTAGCAGCAGGTTCATAGGCAGCTCCAGTTTCTGTGATGAAAAACCTCTACAGAAATCTCTAAGGAAAAAAACAAAGTCAGATTTCTATTATTAAGCAGAACAGATTTAATGCCAGTAGAGTAGTGGCTCTCAACCTTTCTTTATTATTATTATTATTATTATTATTATTATTATTATACATTCTTTGTTTACATTCCAAAGGCTTTCCCCTTTCCCAGTTCCGCCCTCACCATATGTCCCATAAGTCCTCTTCCCCCCTTCCCCCTCCCTCCCCCCCATTCCCCAATCACCCCCACCACCACCACCACCATTTCTCTGTTCTGGTACTCTCCTACAAAACTGGATCCAGTCTTTTCAGGACCAGGGTCCTCTCCTTCTTTCTTCTTGGGAATCTTTTGATTTGCTAATTGTGCCTTGAGTATTCAGAGCTTCTGGGCACATTGATATCCACTTATCAGTGATTGCATTTCATGTGTATTCTTTTGTGATTGGCTTAACTCACTTAGGATGATATTTTCCAGATCCAACCATTTGCCTACAAATTGCATGAATTCATTATTTTTAATTGCTGAGTAATATTCCATTGTATAAATATACCACACGTTCTGTATCCATTCCTCCTTTTAGGGACATCTGGGCTCCTTCCAACTTCTGGCTATTATGAATAAGGCTGCTATGAACATAGTGGAGCATATGTCTTTATTGTATGCTGGGGAATCTTCTGGGTATATGGCCAGGAGTGGTATGACAGGGTCCTCTGGAAGTGTCATGCCCAATTTTCTGAGGAACCACCAGACTGATTTCCAGAGCGGTTGTACCATCTTGCAATCCCACCAACAGTAAAGGAGTGTTCCTCTTTCTCCACATCCTCGCCAGCACCTGTTGTCTCCTGAGTTTGTAATCTTAGCCATTCTGGTGTGAGGTGGAATCTCAGGGTTGTTTTGATTTGCATTTCCCTGATTACTAATGATGTTGAACATCTCTTAAGGTGCTTCTCAGCCATCCAAATTTCTTCAGGTGAAAAGTCTTTGTTTAGCTCTGTACCCCATTTTAATAAGGTTATTTGGTTCTTTGGGGTCTAACTTCTTGAGTTCTTTGTATATATTGGATATTAGCCCTCTGTTGGATGTGGGGTTGGTGAAGATCTTTTCCCAATTTGTTGGTTGTCATTTTGTCCTTCTGACAGTGTCCTTTGCCATACAGAAACTTTGTAATTTTATGAGGTCCCATTCGGGATCAGATGGTTCTAGTGCAGAATTCTACCAGACGTTCAAAGAAGACCTAACACCAATACTCTTCAAACTATTCTACAAAATAGAAACAGAAGGGACACTGCCCAACTCGTTCTACAAAGCCACAATTACACTGATACCAAAACCACACAAAGATCCAAAAAAGAAAGAGAACTACAGGCCAATTTCCCTTATGAATATCGATGTAAAAATACTAAATAAAATTCTTGCCAACCAAATCCAAGAGCACACCAAAACAATCATTCACCATGATCAAGTAGGCTTCATCCAGGGATGTGGGAATGGTTCAATATAACGAAATCTATCAATGTAATCCACTACATAAACAAACTAAAAGAAAAAACCACATGGTCATCTCATTAGATGCTGAAAAAGCATTCAACAAAATTCAGCATCCTTTCATGCTAAAAGTCTTGGAAAGAGCAGGAATTCAAGGACCATACCTAAACATAGTAAAAGCAATATACAGCAAACCAATAGCCAACATCAAACTAAATGGAGAGAAACTTGAAGCAATTCCACTAAAATCAGGGACTAGACAAGGCTGTCCTCTCTCTCTCCATATCTTTTCAATATAGTACTTGAAGTTCTAGCAAGAGCAATTAGACAACATAAGGAAGTCAAAGGGATACAAATTGGAAAGGAAGAAGTCAAACTATCATTATTTGCAGATGATATGATAGTATACTTAAGCAACTCAAAAACTCCACCAGAGAACTGCTACACCTGATAACTTCAACAAAGTGGCTGGTTATAAAATCAACTCAAGCAAATCAGTAGCCTTCTTGTACAAGCAGGCTGAGAAAGAAGTTAGGGAAATAACACCTTTCACAATAGCCACAAACAACATAAAGTGTCTTGGCATGACTCTACCAAACAAGTGAAAGATCTATGACAGGAACTTCAAGTCCTTGAAGAAAGAAATCGAAGAAGACCTCAGGAGATGGAAAAATATTTCATGTTCTTGGATTGGCAGGATCAATATAGTAAATATGGCCATCTTGCCAAAAGCAATCTACAGATTCAATGCAATCCCCATCAAAATCCCAACTCAATTCTTCATAGATCTAGAAAGAGCAATTCTCAAACTCATCTGGAGTAACAAAAAACCCAGAATAGTTAAAACTATTCTCAACAATGAAAGGACTTCTGGGGGAATCAGTATCCCTGACCTCAAGCAGTACTACAGAGCAATTGTGTTAAAAAACTGTATGGTATTGGTACAGCGACAGGCAAGTAGATCAATGGAATAGAATTGAAGACCCAGAAATGAACCTGCAGAGTTATGGTCACTTGATCTTTGATAAAGGAGCTACAAATATCCAGTGGAAAAAAAGATAGTCTTTTCAACAAATGGTGCTGGTTCAACTGGAGGTCAACATGCAGAAGAATGCGAATTGACCCACTCTTATCTCCTTGTACTAAGATCAACTCCAAGTGTATCAAGGACCTCCACATCAAACCAGACACACTGAAACCAATAGAAAAGAAACTGGGGAAGACCCTGGAGGACATGGGCACAGGGGGAAAGTTTCTGAATAGAACACCAATATCTTATGCCCTTTCTAATGCTACGACCCTTTAATACCATTCCCCAAGATGTAGTGACCCCCCCACCATAAAATATTTTCATTGCTACTTCATAATTGTAACTTGGTACTGTTATGAATCATAATGTAAATATCTGATATGCAGGATATCCAATATTTGACCCCTGTAAAAGGGTTGTTTGGCCCTATAAGGGAAACACATGAAAAGGAAGACAATGCCACAACTGACATACCCATCCAATTGACACAGTCTTGTGTCTCTATATTAAGTACTTATTCTGGAAAGGTAACATCCCGCCAAATCTTCTTATAGACGGGATTCACATCTCCAGAGCAGGTAAACACGCACTTGCCTGGAGCTAAGTGTTCAGTGAAACACAGAGAGAGTCACCAGGGTGGAAAGTCAGAAGTAGGCAATGTCCCAAAGAGTCCCACACAGAGGGAAACTCCCAACTCCAGCAGGACTGGGCAGAAAATAAGCAAGGGACTCTTTAATCACATAATATCTGACTATGCTACACTAATAAATAGAATCTGAAATTAATGCCCACTCTGTCCAAGATGGTTAGCAATTATTGATATCACCTCTAATTCTATAATAAACCATTGCAAAGTCTAAAAACACTTCCTAGGAAGAATGGGAGATAAGAAAGAGATGGCACCATAGTGGAGAGCATTCTGCAATTCCAGTGGGTGCAAGTTTGATTCCCAGCAGCCACGGACTGACTCGCAACCACCTGTAATTCCAATCTCAGGGGATCTGACACCTTCTTCTGGCCTCTGCAGGTACCAGGCACTCATGCACTTGTTGTACAGACGCAATGTGGGCAAAACACCCATAACCATAAAAATAAAAATAAAAATAAAAATAAAAATAAAAATAAAAATAAAAATAAAAATAAAAATAAAATAAAAATAAAAAAAAACCTTGAACATATGTGTGTGAGAGAGAGACAGAGAGACAGAGAGAGAGAGAGACAGAGAGAGAGAGAGAGAGAGGATGCCTCTGAAGTCTTTGCGTTGGGAAGCCTCAGAAAGCATTGGAAGTCCTTATCATTAGCTTATATACAGAAGCAAGGATAAGGCCATATTAGATAACTCAAGTAAATGAGAAAGTGAAACCTCTGTAGTCAAGAAAATAAGTCGAACTTTGGCCCTCATGCTAAATATCAATACTGGCAGTGTTATTCTGCCTTGAGTGATTCTAAAAAAAAAAAAAAAAGATAAATGGTAAGGAAGGGGAACAAAATCAGTGAGTTTAATAAAAACCATTGCATTAAATGTACCTGTGCTGAACCTGATGCTTTCTTGGTAAGGGAAAGCAAAATATTGGTAGTTTTTTGTTTTGGTTTGGTTTGGTTTTGGTTTTGGTTTCTATTCCAAAGATGCTGTTCATGGGGTGGTCATGAAATCCACACATAAAGATATGAATAGTTTGTCACTCCACATTTACATGTATACACACACACACACACACACACACACCAATTAGAAGATCTACCGATACAAACCTTTGAATCCTGCCTCCTTGCTGACAACTGATTATCCCCTTTCTAGGAGATCACAAGTCAAATCCCCCAACTAAAGGAAGACATGGAAACAGTATTGGGTCTCCTGCCTGTGTCCCAGCTGCTCAGTAATCCAGCCCTGGGCCAGGTAAACTCATTAGTAACAGCCCCACTGCTACCTCAGGTGTCCCAAGGAATACATCCCAGTCGTAGCCTCTAACCATCACTACAGTTTCAACTTCCCTGCAGAGGCAGAAAGGAGCTGTAGCCCCTTCTATCTTGATAAATTCAGTTCCTGTCAGGCAGTACATCTAAGTGGGGAACGTTCCCTGAAGCCGTGAGGCTGCCCTCTTCTGCGATTGTGACTTTTCGTACACTTTGCTGGGTCAGACTGAGACCAGAGTTGAGTGCAAGGTAGAAGGACCTCTCTGTTCTGCTTTGGCAAATACCAGCTCTGCAGATCCTCCCTCTCATCTTCTGAAATAAGAAGGCAAAGTCCTTGTGCAAACAAACCTCAGAACAAAAAGAAAAATATCTTCAGACAACAGAGGAAATTAAAATGGACCAGTGCGAGAGGCAGTTACAGTGAGAGAGGCAGTTAATGTGTCTCAAAATAAGTGGGCATTTCCCTCCCTGCCGCTTCAGTCCTCAGTCTGAGGATCCCGTGATCATGCTCCTTCTAGCCCTACTAATTTAGAGCATTGACTGCATTCTCTGCTCCATAATTTAGCGAGAGTCTATTTCTCTGTTGTGTATCAAAAGAACACCAATTGACATAGGAACACTCTGAAAATTACTTCCAGCCTATAACCGGGAAAATGAGTGACAGAAATGAAGAAGTATTACATTTAAAGAGACGGAGAAAGGGCAGTGTTAAAAAGACCTGAGCCAAAACAAAAGGGAATGGTTTGACTCCAAGGAGGGAGAAAAATATACAGCTTCTAGATCTTGGGTAGTCAAAATATTATCATAAGATAAGCAATAATAATTCAAAGAGACCCAAATGTATGCATTGGCTAAGCTAGATAAAGCAATAAATGTATAAGGATCACAAATATATTTACAGGTTTTTGAAAGATCAACTATCTCAGAATGAAGCACTACTCTACTGAATATATTCTTTAAATCTTTTTTAAATTATTATTGGATATATTCTATATTTACAATTCATTTCCCTTTTTTCTGGTTCCCCACCCCCCAAAGGTCCCACATGCCCTTTTCCCTCCCCCTGCTCCCTCATCCACCCCTTCCCACTTCCCTGTTCTTGTATTCCCCTACACTGATGCTTTGGTCCATTCTAGTACCAGTGTCCACTCCTTTCTTCTTGTCAGACATCATTTGGTATGTGATTTATGTCTTTGGTGTTCCAAGATTCTAGGCTAATATCCACTTATCAGTGACTGCATACCATGGGTATTCTTTTGAGACTGAGTCAACTCACTTAGTATGATGTTCTCCAGCTCCGTCCATTTCTCTAAGAATTTCATGAATTCATTGTTTCTAATGGCTGAATAGTACTCCATTGTGTATATATAACACATTTTTTTGTATCCATTCCTCTGTTGAGGGACATCTGTGTTCTTTCCAGCTTCTGGCTATTATATATAAGGCTGCTATGAACATAGTGGAGCATGTATCCTTATTGCATGCTGGGGAATCTTCTGGGTATATACCCAGGAGTGGTATGGCTGGGTCCTCCGGAAGTATCACGTCCAGTTTTCTGAGGAACCGCCATACTGATTTCCAGAGTGGTTGTACCAGCTTGCATTCCCACCAGCAGTGGAGGAGTGTTCCTCTTTCTCCACATCCTCGCCAACACCTGATGTCTTCTGAGTTTTTAATCTTAGCCATTCTGACTGGTGTGAGGTGAAATCTCAGGGTTGTTTTGATTAGCATTTCCCTAATGACTAATGATGTTGAACATTTTTTAAGGTGTTTCTCAGCCATCCGAATTTCTTCAGGTGAAAAGTCTTTGTTTAGCTCTGTACCCCACTTTTGGATAGGGTTATTTGGTTTTCGGGGGTCAAACTTCTTGAGTTATTTGTATACACTGGATATTAGCCCTCTTTCAGATATGGGGTGAAGATCTTTTCCCAATTAGTTGGTTGCCGAATTATCCTTTTGACAGTGTCTTTTGCCTTACAGAAACTTTGTAATTTTATGAGGTCCCATTTGTCTATTCTTGCTCTTAGAGCATAAGCAATTGGTGTTCTGTTCAGGAATTTTCCCCCTGAGCCAATGTCCTCAAGGGTCTTCCCCAGTTTCTTTTCTATTAGTTTTAGTGTGTCTGGTTTTATGTGGAGATCCTTGATCCACTTGGAGTTGAGCTTAGTGCAAGGAGATAAGAGTGGATCAATTCTCATTCTTCTGCATGTTGACCTCCAGTTGAGCCAGCACCATTTGTTGAAAAGGCTATCTTTTTTCCACTGAATGTATTCAGCTCCTTTGTCGAAGATCCACTGGCCATATATGTGTGGGTTCAATTCTGGGTCTTCGATCCTATTCCATTGATCCGCCTCCCTGTCACTGAACCAATACCATGCAGTTTTTTAACACTACTGCTCTGTAGTATTTCTTGAGGTCCGGGATATTGATTCCCCCAGAAGTCCTTTCATTGTTGATGATAGTTTTAGCTATCCTGGATTTTTTGTTATTCCAGATGAATTTGAGAATTGCTCTTTCTAACTCTATGATGAACTGAATTGGGATTTTGATGGGGATTGCACTGAATTTGTATATTGCTTTTGGCAAGATTGCCATTTTAACTATATTAATCTTTCCAACCCACAAGCATGGAAGATTTTTCCATTTTCTGATGTCTTCTTCAATTTCCCTCTTCAGAGACCTGAAGTTTTTGTCATATAAATCTTTCACATGTTTGGTTAGAGTCACTCCAAGATACTTTATATTGTTTGTGGCTATTGTGAAGGGTGTTATTTCCCTAATTTCTTTCTTGGCCTGCTTATCCTTTGTGTATAGGAAGGCTACTGATTTGCTTGAGTTGATTTTATAACCAGCCACTTTGCTGAAGTTGTTTATCAGTTGTAGGAGTTCTCTGGTGGAGTTTTTTGGGTCACTTAAGTATACTATCATATCATCTGCGAATAGTGATAGTTTGACTTCTTCCTTTCTGATTTGTATCCCTTTGACTTCCCTATGTTGTTGAATTGCTCTAGCTAGTACCTCAAGTACTATATTGAAGAAATATGGTGAGAGGGGGCAGCCTTGTCTAGTCCCTGATTTTAGTGGGATTGCTTCAAGTTTTTCTCCATTTACCTTGATGTTGGCTACTGGTCTGCTATAAATTGCTTTTACTATGTTTAGATATGGGCCTTGAATTCCTGCTCTTTCCAAGACTTTAAGCATGAAAGGATGCTGAATTTTGTCGAATGCTTTTTCAGCATCCAATGAGATGAGCATGTGGTTTTTTTTCTTTGAGTTTGTTTATGTAGTGGATTACGTTGATGGATTTCCGTATATTGAACCATCCCTGCATCCCTGGGATGAAACCAACTTGATCATGGTGAATGATTGTTTTGATGTGTTCTTGGATTCGGTTGGCAAGTATTTTATTTAGTATTTTTGCATCAATATTCATTAGGGAAATTGGCCTGTAGTTCTCTTTCTTAGTTGGATCTTTGTGTGGTTTTGGTATTAGGGTAATTGTGGCTTCATAGAATGAGTTGGGTAGTGTTCCTTCTGTTTCTATTTTGTGGAATAATTTGAAGCGTATTGGTATTAGGACTTCTTTGAAGGTCTGATAGAATTCTGCACTAAAACCATCTGGTCCTGTGCTTTTTTTAGTTGGAAGACTTTCTATGACCCCTTCTATTTCTTTGGGGGTTATGTGTCTGTTTAGATGATCTATTTGATCCTGGTTTAATTTTGGTATTTGGTAACTGTCTAGGAAATTGTCCATTTCCTCCAGATTCTCCAGTTGTGTTGAGTATAGGCTTTTGTAGTAGGATCTGATGATTTTTTGAATTTCCTCTGTTGTTATATCTCCCTTTTCATTTCTAATTTTGTTAATTTGAATACTGACTCTGTGCCTTTTGGTACGTCTGGCTAGGGGTTTATCTATCTTGTTGATTTTCTCAAAGAACCAGCTTCTGGTTTTGTTGATTCTTTGTATGGTTCTCTTTGTTTCAACTTGATTGATTTCAGCCCTGAGTTTGATGATTTCCTGTCTTCTACTCCTCCTGGGTGAAATTGCTTCTTTTTGTTCCAGAGCTTTCAAGTGCGCCATTAAGTTGCTAGTATATGCTCTCTCCTGTTTTGTTTTGTTTTGTTTTTGTTTTTGTTTTTGTTTTTGTTTTTGTTTTTAGACATTCAGGGTTATGAATTTTCCTCTTAGCACTGCTTTCATTGTATCCCATAGATTTGGGTATGTTGTGCCTTCATTTTCATTAAATTCTAAAAAATCTTTAATTTCTTTCTTTATTTCTTCCTGGACTAAGGTATCATTGAGTAGAATATTGTTCAGCTCCCACGTGTATGAGGATTTTCTGTTGTTTTTGTTGCTATTGAAGAACACACTTACTCCATGGTGATCTGATAGGAGGCATGGGATTAGTTCGATCTTTTTATATTTGTTGAGGTCTGTCTTATGACCAATTATACGGTCGATTTTGGTTTGAGAAAAAGGTATAGTCTTTTGCTTTAGGATGAAATGTTCTATATATATCTGTTAAATCCAATTGGTTCAAAGTCTCAATGAGTTTCTCCATGTCCCTGTTTAGTTTCTGTTTTCCTGATCGGTCCACTGAGGATAGTGGAGTATTGAGGTCCCCCACAATTATTGTGTTAGGTGCAATGTGTGCTTTGAGCTTTAGTAAAGTTTCTTTTACGAATGAGAGTGCCCTTACATTTGGAGTGTAGATGTTTAGAATTGTGAGTTCTTCTTGGTGGATTCTTCATTTCACTAGCAAGAAGTGACCTTCTGCGTCTCTTTTGATGACTTTGGGTTGAAAGTCAATTTTATCTGATATTAAAATGGCTATTCCAGCTTGCTTCCTGTGACCATTTGCTTGCAAAATTGTCTTCCAGCCTTTTACTCTAAGGCAGTGTTTGTCTTTGACTCTGAGGTGTGTTTCCTGTAAGCAGCAAAATGTAGAGTCCTGTTTCCATGTCCAGTCTCTTAGTCTATGTCTTTTTATTGGAGAATTGAATCCATTGATGTTAAGAGATACTAAGGAATAGTGATTATTACTTCCTGACATTTTTGATGTTATTTTTGTTTTTGAGTAGTTATCTTTCTTTGAGTTTGATGGAAGAAGGTTACTGTCTTGCTTTTTCTTGGGTGCAGTTTCCTTCCTTGTATTGGAGTTTTCCTCCTATTATCCTTTGTAGAGCTGGGTTAGTGGAAAGATATTGTGTAAATTTGGTCCTGTCATGGAATATTTTGATTTCTCCATCTATGTTGATTGAGAGTTTTGCTAGGTATAGTAGTCTTGGCTGACATTTGTGTTCTCTTAGGGTCTGCATGAGGTCTGCCCAGGATCTTCTAGCTTTCATGGTTTCTGGAGAGAAGTCTGCTGTGATTCTGATAGGTCTTCCTTTATATGTTACTTGGCCTTTTTCTCTTACTGCCTTTAATATTCTTTCTTTGTTTAATACATTTGGGGATTTGAGTATTATGTGATGGGAGGTGTTTCTGTTCTGGCCCAGTCTGTTTGGAGTTCTGTAGGCTTCTTGTATATTCATGGGCATCTCTCTCTTTAAGTTAGGGAAGTTTTCTTCCATAATTTTGCTAAAGATATTTGCTGGCCCTTTAAGTTGTAGATCTTCACTCTCATCTATCCCTATAATCCTTAGGTTTGGTCTTCTCATTGTGTCCTGGATTTCCTGGATGTTTTGGGTTACAAGCCTTTTGGATTTTGCGTTTTCTTTGACTGTGGAGTCAATGGTTACTATGTTATCTTCAGCATCTGAGATTCTTACTTCTATCTTTTGTAATCTGTTGTTGATGTTTGCATCTACGACCCCTGATTTCTTCCCAAGGTTTTCTATCTCCAAAGTTGCCTCCTTTTGTGATTTCTTAGTTGTTTCTACCTCTGTGTTCAGATCTTGGATGGTTTTGCTCAGTTCCTTCATTTGTTTGTTTGTGTTTTCTTGCAATTTTTTAAGAGATTTTTGTGTTCCCTCTTTCATGACCTGCCTGTTGTTTCAAGTTCTCCTGCATTTCTTTAACTGATTTTCTCATTTCCTCTTTATTGGTTTCTGTCTGTTGGCCCATATTCTCCTGGAGTTCTTTAAGTGATTTTTGTGTTTGCATTGTAAGAGCTTCTACCCTATTGATGTTCCCCTGCATTTCTTTAAGAGATTTGTTTATGTCTTTTTTTGTGTTCCTCTAGCAGCATCATGACCAGTGCTTTTATATCCAACTCTTGTTTTTCTGGTGTGCTGGGGTATCCAGGACTTGCTGTGGTTGGCGAATTGGGTTCAGATGGTGCCATATTGCCTTGATTTCTGTTAGTAATGTTCCTACGTTTGCCTTTTGCCATCTGTTTATCTCTGGAGTTAGTTGGTCTTGTTGTTACTGGTTGGAGTTTGAAGCTCCGGTGAGCCTGGCTTTTGGCACTGCTGTAGTAGAGGGGGTCCGTGCTCCTGATCCCAGCTGGTTGGCAGCAGTCTGCAACCACAGCTGAGCTGTAGGTGCACAGATCTCCTGCCGATCTCCTCTGACTCTGAATTCTGGCCAGAGCCTGAAGGTGTTGTCTATGCTATGCTAAGCTAGGTTTCTGTCCACGCACCTGACTCCAGCCGCTAGCAGTCCGCGTGGTGTCCTGAGACAAGATGGCACCTTGCTACAAGCCCGGAGAGCCGGTCCGCAGCGGTCTGCAAAGCTGAGCTGTAGGTGCACAGATCTCCTGCCGAGAGCTCCTCTGGCTTTGGGCGCCCGCCAGAGCCTGATGGTGTTGTCTATGCTAAGCTAAGCTAGGTCTCTGTCCAAGCACCTGACTCCAGCCGCCCACAGTCCGCGCAGTGTCCCAAGGCAAGATGTTGGCCCCCACTGAAACCACAGCAAGCCTGTCCCCAGAGGTCAGTAACCGCTGCTGAGCTGTAGGTGCACAGATCTGCCGATCTCCTCTGATTCTGGGCACCGGCCAGAGCCTGACAGTGTTGTCTATGCTAAGCTAAGTAAGCTAGGTCTCTGTCCACGCACCTCTATTCTTTAAATCTTAAGTATTTTCTGTTCTCTTATCAGGGTATGATTTATGTAATATGTTCATTTTAAGTATACGGCTCAGTGATTTCATGTGCAGTCTGTATCGCCACCCTCTCAGTCATGATTCAGGACACTGTCACCAACCATAGATGGCTTCACACCTTTTTCCCCACTACAGTTCAAACCTAAGGCCTCCGAAACCCTGGACCAGCATTGGACCACGGCACCTCCCTCTCTGCTCCCTCCTTCCTTTGCAGTTCCCATCCGCCTTTCCGTTCTGTTTTGTCATATTTGGCTTGTGTCGTTATGGTTTAGTTTTTCTCCTCTAGACTTTCAAGTAGACAGTGTGAGGGTACACACCCTGGTTTGGGTTTTGCTTCTGCAAACTTTCTAATATGCATCCGGAATTGGCACACACTGCAGTTTGTCCCTCTTTATCCTGAGGGAACAGCCCATTCTATCAACACTACACTTTGTTTTGTGACTCATATGCACAACATGTGGCTTGTTTTCTAATTTGAGCAGTATTGAATAGAAGTATGCTTCTACAGTGTTTATATTCAATCTGAACAAGTACATTTTATGTGTAGAATTATGTTTTAAGATTTTTTTTATATTGGGGTTAAAACTGAATAAGAACTTGCCTGAGCTTCCAAAATCATTGTACCATTCCACATGTCGATTGGTGGTGTTTTAAAGTCTATGCCAAATCCTTAATAGCATATTGTATAGTAAGTTTGTTCAGTTGCTAATAGATTTATAATAGTGAGTCATGTTAATAAGCTGACTTCTTTCGCAACCAATAATTTCTAGTATGTTTCCACGTATGCTTTAGGAAATATCTACTCGGATTTTTTTAATTTGTTTTTATGAGTTCTCTACTTCTTATCACTAAAGAGAATGTCCCAGGGAGTTTATCATCAACTTGACACAAGCCAGGGTTATCTGAGAAGAGGTAACCACAACAGAAAAAATGCCTCCATTTTAGAGACTGGTGGGACATTATCTTAATTAATAATTAGTGTGGAAAAGCCGAGCCCATTGGTGGGAAAGTTGTCCTCTGGCAGATGGTCCTGGGTGTTAGAAGAAAGCAGGTTGGACAAGCCATAGAGATCAGGCCAGTAGGCAGCTCTCCTCCATGGCTTTTGAACCACTTCCTGTCTTGAGTCTCTGCACTGGCTTTCCTGGAAGAAGGACTATAAGCTGTAAGATGAAATATCCCCTTTCCTTCCCAAGTCACTTTTGAACATGGTGTTTTATGACAGCAATAGAAGTCCTAACTAAGGCAATACATTTTCAGTGTTTTCTAAAGAAAGCTTTTAATAGATATTAATTTGGAATAATGTCTTCCTGTTCATGCCTCTTTATACAGTCAATAGTAATTCTTGAGGAGATGGTTATGCAACTTAATAACAAGGACACAAACAACTGAAAATGTAATAAAAGATGCCGGTGAGTTACAAAGACGTTGAATAGATTGTCTGTAAGAACAGGAAGTGGCTCTCCTCTCAGACCATCTCCACTCCTGTGAGGCATCCCTAACCCCATTTCTATCAGGGACCCCATAGCCATGTCACGGGGCTCATTCCAAGTCCCTTCATAGTCAACTGCTGCCACCAACCTCAGGCCCTCCTCTTAGCCCATCCCGATTTCCAGTTAGGGAAATACAAATCAAAACAACTTTGAGATTTCATTTCACCCATCAGAATGGCTGAGATCAATAAAACGATGGGCCACAAATGCTGCTGAGGATATGGAGAAAGATTAACTTTGCCTGTTATATAATACTGAGTCGTGGTTATAAGTCGACTTCTTTCACAACCAGTGATTTCTAGTATGTTTCCATGTATCCTTTAAGAAATAGCTACTTGATTTTCTTATTATTCATTTTTACAAGTTCTCTACTTCTTTCCACTAGGCTGTAGGGAGTTTCTGCTGTTGGTGGCACTGCAAACGGGTCCACCCACTCTGGAAACCAGCATAGAGAATTCTCAAAATTCCAAAAATAAATCTGCCATATGACTTAGCTATACCACTCCTTGGCATATGGCCAACGGGCTTGAAACATCCTTCTTGACAGAGGCTTGTTTAGCCACATTCATTGCTGTTCTGCTCACACTAACTAGGGAATGAAAACAACCTTAGTAACTCTCAACTGACAGACAGACAGTGAAAATGAGGTACGTGTGCTACAAGAGAATTCTACTCAAATGTAACAAAAAATGAAATCATGACGTATGCAGGTAACCAGATGCATCCAGGTAACCAGAGGAAACTAGACAGGTTACACTGAGTAAGGTAACCCAGACCCAGAAAGGAAAATGCCAAATATTCTCTCTAATTTGTGAGCTCCAGTTTCAAACCTTTATGTGATTATATAATTTGGTGTAACAGCAGGAACCAGGAAAAAAGAGAGACCATAGTTGGAGGGGATATGTAGAGAGGGGTATAGTAAGACATAGTTATGAAAGGGGAAAATAGAAAAGAGGGCTCTGCCAGGCAGTGGTGGCAAACACCTTTAATCCCAGCACTTGAGAGGCAGAGCCGGGCAGATTTCTGAGTTTGAGGCCAGCCTGGTCTACAAAGTAAGTTCTAGGACAGCCAGGGCTACACAGAGAAACCCTGTCTCAGAAAAACCAAAAAGAAAAGGAAAGGAAAGGAAAGGAAAGGAAAGGAAAGGAAAGGAAAGGAAAGGAAAGGAAAGAAAAGAAAAGAAAAGAAAAGAAAAGAAAAGAAAAGAAAAGAAAGGAAAGGAAAGGAAAGGAAAAGAAAAGAAAAGAAAAGAAAAGGGTGCTCTAACTGGAGAAAGAGAGGGAGGATACCACAGGAAAAGAAGGAGGGAAAACTAATACTCAAGATGATTGAAAAAGACATAGCTAGTCATTATTTTATATTTACCAAAGTGTGTGTGTGTGTGTGTGTGTGTGTGTGTGTGTGTGTGTTTTAAAGAAGTGCTACCACTTGGAGCAATAATTCTCCCCACAAGAGCCATGGACTAACAAAATCCCAGTTAACATGAGCTCATGAGAAAGCCCCTTTCAAGTTGCTGGTGGGTGGCGGGAGGGTAGGGTGGTCCAAGAGAAGTGCTCCAAACAATACAGGCCATTGTTGTTGCCCTTGGTTGGCTTTCAAAATTTGAAAGTAAAGTCCTATTGCTGAAGATACCCTGCATTTTGACAGGAGACTTGGAATAATTGTCTGAATCTGCTCTGGAAGACTCCTCTCCTGGTACCATAAGGTACTGATAAGGTACTGTGTGGGCTACCAAGGGGGAGGGGCCTTTGGTATGTCCAGGCCAGCTTTAAAGCACATTAACCACGGTGATCAACATTTCTTCAGTATTCTTAGAGACACTAAGTATTCTTAGAGACACTAACAGTGGTCTGATTTGACTTAGGGTCTCATGCAGCAGGAGGAAAATCATACCTCGTACTTCAACTACAGATGCCTAGAGAGGACATAGCCCCATGAAGAAATCCTATTAGCAGCACTTCTCAAACGAGAATGATTTTCTAATTCCACTCTACCTGTACACCCACAGGTAAGGATAAATGTCATCGGTAATCAAAGAAGCTTCCTTTTGCAGCAGAAGGCCATAAAAGAAAGCCACAGCAGATCAAAGTGCTGGATATGCCTACAATATGACTCCTGCACCTACGGCTCAGGGAACATTACAGAAGAGCAGACAGAAAGATTCTAAGAGCCAGAGGACCAGAATTCAGCTCTGGTATTGTTCCTTCTGTCTATGACAGGGAAGCTGCGCCCTTGAAAGCTCAACAACATGGCCTGAATCATTCCAACAGCAGCTGACAGCCAACATAGATAGTGAAATCTCACCAGGACTTATCCCTACATAGAGAGCTAAAGGCAATCAACAATTGCTGAGAGGGGGAAAATTAGTCTTCCTAGTGATGAGATCCCTGATTGGTTATCTAAGAACAAGTTTTCAGCCCCCCAAAAGTATCCATCCAGGTAACACTGAACATGCTCAGCAGGTAGATTTACAAACATACATGTATACATATATACATGTGTACACATATACATATATGCACATATATACATATACATACATGCACATATACATATATATGTATATGTAACAATAGTGAAAGAGAAAGCCTCATTATTTTGGAGGGAGTGGGAAAGTAGAGAAGACAGAGAGGGAAAATGATGAAACTATATTTTAATTAAATTTTACAAATTAAATAAACATTAAATGGTGGTTATTTTCAATCAAATCATAGAATAAAAAATTTCAAACTTAGAGAAAAAGATGCCCACCTAGGTATAAGAGATCTAAAAACAAGTAAATAGACAGGACCAGAAATGAATCTTCCCACAATATATAATCCTTAAAACACATCAATAAGAAAGGGTATTAAAAACTGTAAGACATGGGGCTGGAGAGATGGCTCAGTGGTTAAGAGCACTGACTGCTCTTCCAGAGGTCCTGAGTTCAATTCCCAGCAACCACATGATGGCTCACAACCATCTGTAATGGGATCCAATGCCCTCTTCTGGTATGTCTGAACACAGCTACAGTGTACTCATATAAATAAAAGTAAATAAAAATTAAAACAAAAAAACTGTAAGAGAGAAAGGTCAAATTGCTCATGAAGGAAGGTTAATCAACATGATATTTGATTATTTGATAAAACTTCTTTCCTTTGAGAATGTGTTTGTTTTAATTCTTATTTATATTTATGTGTACATCTATGTATCCATATATTAGTGCATACACACACAAACACACACACACACACACACACACACACACACACGGCACAGGTGCTTACAGAGGCCAGAAGGTGCTGGATTCCTTGGAGCTGTAGCTTTGCAAAGCTGTGAGTTGGGAACTGAACTTCCATCCTCTGTAGGAGCAGCCAGCATTCTTAACCACTCAGCCATGTCTGTAGCCCCTAGCTAGAAACTTCAGCGGCCAAAGGTACCTAGAAAGATACATCCCAAGTTATCCATGACCATAACTGACAACCCAAACTATCATCTCCAGGAAAACTATTGAAATTCAGGAGTGTGGTGGCACACACCTTTAATCCCAGCAGAGGCAGGAAGATCTCTGTGAGTTTGAGGCCAACCTGGTCTCCATAGTGAGTTCCAGAACAGCCATAGCTATATAACGAGACTCTGCCTGAAACAAAACAAAACAAGCTAACCAACCAGCTAACTAACTAATTAGAATTGAAAGAGAAATAAAATCTTTTTCATGATAAGAGCAGATTAAAGAATTTATGAGCACTATAGCCTAGCTCTATAAAGAGTTATAGGGATGCTTTAGGCTGACGACAATGATAAGCACAATCAAGAGGTCACAGGGAATAATGATATGTCTTAATACTATATCAGAATAATAATTATGATTTTATTATCATAATTGATCAAACCTACAAATAAAATCTACAAGATCAACAAAATGACAAAATCAAAGCTCAACTTTCAACAACCCTGACTATTGATGGTCTCAATTGTCCCAATGAAAAGATGCAGCCTAGCAGGTTGAATGAGAAGACAAGATCCAGATTTTGTTGCCTCCAAGAACATAATCTCCCCATCATTGAGAGACAACATCTTGGAGCCATAGTTAGGGAAAAGGCATTCCAAGCAAATGAAACTAGGGTGTAAGCAGATAACGGCCATTCTAGTACCTGACAAAACTTGTCAGAAGAGATAAGAAGGCCGCGTCATAGTCATTAGAAGACAATATACCAAGGAGATATTACAATACTGAATATGTACACAGCAAACACAAGGGTACGAAATTTCACAGAACAAATCCTAACTGTAAAACCAGAGTAAATCCAACACAGTGATTGTGACTTTTAAGACATTACTCTCACCAAGATAGGCCACCCAGATGATAGCTAAGCAGAAAAACATTGCAGTTAAATGACATAAACCAAATGGACCTAACAAATGTCCACAGAACATTTCATTCCAACCCTAAAGGATACACATTCTTTCCAGTAGCCCATGGAATTTTCACCAGAACTGACCCAGTTTTTCACCAAATTCTTAAACTCTCAGAAAATACTAGAAAACTGAAATAACATCCTGTATCTGGATCATAGCTGCCTATTACCCAGCTCCAGGAAACCCAATGCCTTTCTTCCAGATTCCATGGGTACATACACACACATAGGAAGTATGTATACAACATAATTTTTTCAAGGACAAAACTTGTGGGAGCTGGAGAGTTGACTCAGCATTTAAGAGGGCTGACTCCTTCTTCCTAGAGAGGACCCAGGTTCACTTCCCAGCACCCACATGGCAGCTCACAATTGCCTGTAAATCCAAGATGTGACACCCTCACACAGACATACACACAGGCAAAACACCAATGCATATAAGTAAAAACAAATAAATTATATTTAAAAAAAAAAGAAAAAGAACAAAACTTGCTCTGTGAAAGACTATTTAAAAGATAAAGGGAGCACCAGGTGTGGTGGAGTACTCCTTTAACACTGGAACGTGGGAGGCAGAGACAAGAGGATCCCTGAGTTCAAGGCCAGCCTGGTCTACAGAGCAAGATGCAGGACAGCCAGGGCTACACAGAGAAACCCTGCCTTGAAAAACCAAATAATGATAAGAGCAGAAACAACAACAACATCAACAACAACACCATCAACAACAACATCATCAACATCAACAACAACATCATCAACGTTAACAACATAAGAGGAAGCACAGCAAAGGAGATTGCTCCATGAGTAAAAGCACTTGCTGCCAACCTCAGCTTGATCTCCAGGTGCTCCATGATGGAAAAGAAGAATGGGCTTCCACAACTTGTCCTCTGACTTCTACATGTGCACTGTAGCACATACATGCCATTGCCCACAATGCACATAAACAAACAAACGAACAAACAAATAAATAAATATTTTAACATGTGATAAAGAACAAAATAGTGTTTCAAACTATGACAGTATAAGCCTTAGATTGGGAGAAAATAAAAGAAGATAATGTTTTAAACTATGAAAGTATAAGCCATATGCTAGGAGAAAATATTAACATAGTCTGAGATCTGATAAAACACTGTGTCAAGAATGCTTACAGATCCAAATTCAACAGAGAGGAAGAAATATATCAGACAGCATGTGATACTTTGAATAAACACATCAAAGAGAATCAGCAAACCATAATACGTCCGTACAATGGAATAAGATACAGCAATATAAAAGAAAATATTCACAATTTAAATGTTTCCATGAACCCCAAAGTCACACTGGGTAAAAGATGCCAATATGTTAACCCAAGACCTATATGTGTGTGTACTGATTTATTTACATCATTTTCAAAATAAAAAAAAATTATGGATAAGAAAATGGTGGTTTTTAAAGCTGAGTAGCATCCATTGTGTAAATGTACCACATTTTCTGTATCCATTACTCTGTTGAGGGACATCTGGGTTCTTTCTAGCTTCTGGCTATTATGAATAAGGCTGCTATGAACATAGTGAAGCATGTGTCCTTATTACATGTAGGAGCATCTTCTGGGTATATGCCCAGGGATGGTATAGCTGGGTCCTCTGATAGTACTATTTCCAATTTTCTGATGTACCGCCAAACTGATTTCAGAGTGGTTTTACGAGCTTGCAATCCCAACAGCAATGGAGGAGTGTTCCTCTTTCTCCACATCCTCTCCAGCATCTGCTGTCACCTGAGTTTTTAATCTTAGCCCTTCTGACTGGTATGAGGTGGAATCTCAGGGCTGTTTTGATTTGCATTTCCCTGATGATTAAGGATACTCAACTATTAAAAACAATGAATTCAAGAATTTCTTAGGCAAATGGATAGAACTAGAAAAAATCATTCTGAGTGAGGTAACCCAATCACAAAAGAACACACATGGTATGCACTCACTGATAAGTGGATATTAGCCCCAAAAACTCAGAATACCCAAGATAAAAGTCACAGACCACATGAAGCTCAAAAAGAAGGAAGACCAAAGTGTGGATACTTCAGTCCTTCTTTGAAGGGGGATCAAAATACCCATGGAAGGAGATACAGAGACAAAGTGTGGAGCAGAGACTGAAGGAAAGGCCATTTAGAGACTGCCCCACCTGGGGATTCATCCCATATACAGTTACCAAACCCAGACACTATTGTGGATGCCAACAAGGGCTTGCTGAAAGGAGCCTGATATAGCTGTCTCCTGAGAGACTCTGCCAGTGCCTGACAAATACAGAGATGGATGCTCTCAGCCAACCATTGAACTGAGCCCAGGGTCCCCAATAGAGAAGTTAGAGAAAGGACCCAAGGAGCTGAAGGGGTTTGCAGCCCCATAGGAGGAACAATATAAACCAACCAGACCCCCCAGAGCTCCCAGGGACTGAACCACCAACCAGAGAGTGCACATGGAGGGGCCCCATGGCTCCAGCCACATATGTAGCAGAGGATGGCCTTGTGGGACATCAATGAGAGCAAAGGCCCTTTGTCCTGTGAAGGTTCGATGCCCCAGTGTAGGGGAATGCCAGGACTGGGAAGTAGGAATGGATGGGTTGGTGAGCAGGGGGAGAGAGGATGGGACGGGGGGGGGGGGTTGGAGGGGAAACAAGAAAAGGGGAAAACATTTGAAATGTAAATAAAGAAAATACCTAATAAAAAATAAAAATAAGAAAAGAAAGAAAGAAAGAAAGAAAGAAAGAAAGAAAGGAAAGGAAAGGAAAGGAAAGGAAAGGAAAAGAAAAGAAAAAAGAAAAGAAAAGAGAAAAGAAAAAAGAAAAGAAAAGAAAAGAAAAGAAAAGAAAAGAAAAGAAAAGAAAAGAAAAGAAAAGAAAAGAAAAGAAAAGAAAGAAAATGGTAGTTGTTGCCAGGTGGTCATAGTGCATGTCTTTAATCCCAGCACTTGGGAGGCAGAGACAGGTGGATCTCTGAGTTCAAGACCAGCCTGATCTTCAGAGTGAGTTCCAGGACAGCCAGGGCTACACAAAGAAACTATCTCAAAAACCAAGCCAAGATAGATAGATAGATAGATAGATAGATAGATAGATAGATAGATAGATAGATAGATAGATACAGAGATACAGAGATACAGAGATACAGAGATACAGAGATACAGAGACATAGAGAGAGAGAGAACAAGAAAATGGTAGTTGGGGAGGGTTAGGATGGGGGGGGAGGATGCAGACATTGCTGAAGAACCATGAGGGAACTTAACTGCATTATGAAAAAATGATATGTCCCGG
This sequence comes from Apodemus agrarius, assembly GCA_964023405.1. Classification (NCBI taxonomy): domain Eukaryota; kingdom Metazoa; phylum Chordata; class Mammalia; order Rodentia; family Muridae; genus Apodemus; species Apodemus agrarius. The sequence continues at coordinate 37,391,790 of OZ030021.1, read as the reverse complement.
CTATGGCGACAACTAAATTAATCTACCCATGCGGTAAGATTAAAAAGTAAAATCAAACAACAATAAAGCAAAGGGCATGAGAACTAAGGCTGAGGATTTGCGTTGGTTGCTAAGTCAGTGCCCTGGTCTAAGAGCAGAGCAGGTTGTTGTTTGGGAGGAACACACAAAACACCAAAAATAACCCCAATGTCTGTTCCATAAATTACAAAGTAGATATTACACTCCGCAATGCACACTTCTGTAAACACACCATCTGCTTCCGTAACCATCCACCACTTAACCAAATAAGGTTTCTAAAAGTCAAGGCAACGTTCTATCAATTTACCTGGAAAAATATAGACTTACTAAGTGAAGATGCCCTAGCCAAGATTTGTCAAAATTCCCAAATTCAAATGTTTTCTTCTAGAGACTTTATGAATATGCTCCTTCCTTTTTTTTTTTTCTGTTATTTTTAGGCTGAGAAAATATGCTTACTTCTTTACTGTGTATGTGCTTGGTATTTTATTTGTAGAGTAAATTGCTTGATTTATCTTGAGAAGTAAATAACATCTGTTGAAAATTTAAATTCTGTTGCTATGTGGCATTTTTTTTGACCATTTTTTAAACTAGATTTTTGACTACATTCCCTGTTAATGCTAAGCACATCGCATAACTTTTTGTAATTTTTTTATTTTATTTTATGTATATGGGTGTTTTGCCTGCATGTGCATGCCTGGTGCTTACAGAAGCCAGAAGAAGGGTTCAAATCTCCTGGAATTGGAGTTACAAAGGTGTGTGTGTCACCATGTTGGTGGTGGAAAGAGAGCCTGGGTCCTCTGTGAGAGCAATTAATGGTCTTAACCACTGAGCCATCTGTCATATAATTTTAAACCATGAAATATCATCCAGAGTCTAGTTCTCATGACTGACTGCTTAAAAATTGTAAAACAAAACAAAAACAAAAACAAACAAAAAACGGACTCTCCAAGGGTCTCCAGACAGGTTACCATTATTTTTAGTTTTCACACTGCAAACATGGTTACAGAAACTAGATGGGAAATAAACAACCATTTAACCACTTGGCAACCCTGCATATTAAAGACAACAAACCAGGAGTAAAATCAGTCGTGTTAGGAATGTAAACCACTGAGGCCCTGTTTGTTATAATTAGAAGAAAATAACTTATTTCAGTGTTTTATACCAAATTGTGTTTAAAATCACTTTGTTTACACAGTTATAAATGAAAACTAGTGTATGAATTTTTAAAAAATGTTCTTTTTAATTATGTATTTTGTAGGCTTATTCACTGCTAGACACAGAATATTTCATCAGTTAGATGACCCTAACCTAGAAAGAAGCAAACCCCCTGTTTTATAAAGAGCCACAGGGTAAATACTGTAGACTCCATGGTTGCATGAAATCTGTAGCAACTACTCAGTCTGCCTCTGGGGTACCAAGTCCCCACAGACACAAGCAAAGCAACAACTGTACTTTTGTTCCAATAAAGCTTTTTAAGTAAAAGCCATCTCCAGGCCTGACTGGACCAAATGGTTGTGCCTTTCCAAACTTGTTCTGAGGGTGGACTGTGTGTTCACAGACACACAAAGGGACACGTGGCCCTCTTGGTCATGCAGAGATCTTATCCCTTGTAGAATTCCCCAGAACCGAACCACTAAAGACAAGTTCAGTTTCCTCTGAGAGCTCTGGTCAAGCAGTGTGAAGTGAATGTGTGCTTTGATGGATGTCGCACCTGTCTTATAATAGTGATTACCTATAAATACGGTAGATGCTGATAAACTACCCTACTGCCTCAACAGCTACAACTATGGATGAGAAAAGACCTTAAAGGAGCTGGCAAGATGATTCGGTGGATAAGAGAGTTTTTCTGCTTTCCCAGAGGATCCAGATTAGGCTCCTAGAACCCAAAAATGAGAGGTTCTCAACAGTCTGTAACTCCAGTTCCAAGGGATCTGATGATACCCCTGGCATCCTCCGACGCCTACACCAACACGGCATTCATTCACACAGCTACACACAGACACACAAACAAAATAAATCATGAAAAAGGACCTTAACTAGACAATTCCTAAGTCTTCAAAACTTGGATTCACTTCCTCATTTCCCTCTTAATCAAGAATTTAGTCTCAAAATCTGGTTTGTGACACTTCTGTTTCATTAGTTTATACTCCTTCCCAAAAATTAAACAACATTAATTGTAGACCAAGGGAGCATAAGAAGGCAGACTATTACTTAGCTCTGTGTTATTAAAATGTTCAGCGTCCTGAAGATTGTTTCTGATATACATTATTTTTAAATAACTTTTCCCCTTTAATTATATAAATATATCATACAAAAAGAATTTGTGTGCAAGGTGGATGGTAAGCAGGCACTTGGTTCAAACATAGGAGTAGGTGGAGACCAGGCTAGCTTCAAGTCTAATCATCCGGATCCCATTCATCAGGAAATTATTGATGCTCTTCATCCTTGGAGCTCGGAAGTGTTGATTGGGCTACATTGCCAAAAAACTGGTCCCTTTGTATGATAATCTCAAGCCTCCTCAAATTGTGGTGGGGCGGGGGGTCCTTAAAATACAGTAATACAAAATATAACCCCAAACAAGTGAGACTGCCGTTCCTAAAACATTTAGGATTGAGAATGAGCTGGTCAAACAGGAAAACTCAGACAGAATGAGAACGAGCTAAAAATAGCAGGGACCACCAGTCGACTGAGACCGGCAGCTCTTGCATCCCAGCGCTTCTCTGGCTCTATTTCCTCCTAAAGCATCTGCTGCTTCTGACACACTTTATAATGTTCACTCCCAAAGAGGCAGAATGTGATCACTGATAGGTCCCGACCTTCAAACCTAATGCTCAACGCTTAGGTGGCGCGCCACTGACAGAGTCACCGGCAGGATTATCAGCAACGCCTCGCTCTGCCTTTCACACTCGGACCTACTCTTGCTGGGATGAGCAGCTGTATAAACCAAAGGCTGAGAGAAAGCAAGAAAGCTGCAACAAAGACCCGGGGCTTGCGATGATCTTGTAATACCCCACCCCTCGAGACTTTGCACTAGCTTCGAAAATGAATGAGAACATGAATTTCCAGAACCCTCTCCGACATGAGTATTTGTGTCCTCCACCCCAACTCTTTAAAAAAGGTACAGTTAACTGGTGCAGGTCAATGCGAGGCTTAACTCAATGCTGTCTTCCAACAGCCAAATACTGGACGCTAGCAGGCATGCTAATGTTGCTTAATCCTTGCTGGATGCCTCAGGCATATGCACGGCTTTTGTGGCTTTTTGTCGGCTTATTTGTGACTGTTCTTCACATCAGGGGCCCAATTACCTCTTCAGGGATCGCTGTCATCCTTGCGAGGACAGAGGGCTGTTAATCGCTCTGACCAGGCTAATCGCTCTGACCCGCCCGTTCTCCATCTTTCCCACAGTCTTTCCTGAATTTAGTCATAAAACACACTTGTCACACTATTCTTTCTGCTCGGAACCTTGTATGCTGTGGAAATGTTTGTATTCAGCCCCTGAAAAAGGGGGCAGGGGAGGGGGGGTGTTTAGCGCAGCTTTGAGTGTTTATTTGTTTTGAACAACAGAATAGAATAGAATCGATAGGAATAAAGGGGGAGCTGGTGCCAATCATTCCATAGGTCAAACCTGGGGCAAAGCTCCTGCACTGAACATCCCAAGGTCACTCACTCCCTCACACAAGGCTGCAGAGAGAGGGAAGTAGGAGAAATCGGTTTACATGCTAGGAAAAACTGGGTGGTGGGGACCAGGTGAGAGTCTCTGGGCACGAGTGAGTAGCCTCCTCTATCACCTAGGACTCTTCTTTAAAAAAAAAAAAAAAAAAAAAAAAAAAAAAAAAAACACAAACAGAAATTTGTATTGATTCTTTGTGAATTTCAAAGAATTTCACATCATGCACCCCAAGCACACGCCTCTCCTCGTCCCTCCATATTCACCTTCCACCTTTGCAACCTGCCTTACCCCCCCAAAAAAAAACAAAAGGAAGGAAGGAAGGAAGGAAGGAAGGAAGGAAGAGGAGAGAGGAGAGGAGAGAGGAGAGGAGAGGGGAGAGGAGAGGGGAGAGGGAAGAGGAGAGGGGAGAGGAGAGGAGAGGGGAGAGGAGAGGGGAGAGGAGAGGGGAGAGGAGCGGGGAGAGGGGAGAGGAGAGAGGAGAGAGGAGAGGGGAGAGGAGCGGGGAGAGGGGAGAGGAGAGAGGAGAGAGGAGAGGGGAGAGGAGAGGGGAGAGGGGAGGGAAGAGGAGAGGAGAGGGGAGGGGAGAGGAGAGGGGAGGGGAGGGGAGAGGAGAGGAGGGAGGAGGGAGGAGAGAGGGGAGGGGAGGGGAGGGGAGGGGAGGGGACAGGAGAGGAGAGGAGAGGAGAGGAGAGGAGAGGAGAGGAGAGGAGAGAAGAGAAGAGAAGAGAAGAGGAAAGGAAAGGAAAGAAAAGAAAAGAAAAGAAAAGAAAAGAAAAGAAAAGAAAAGAAAAGAAAAGAAAAGAAAAGAAGAGAAGAGAAGAGAAAAGACAACACTGTGGAAGTTGCAGTGTGCCAAGATGTGTTAAGTAGCATACAGTCTTTTATCCCCACAGCTTCAGTTGTGACATGCTGGCTGGTTTTGTGTGTCAAACTTGACCCAAGCTGGAGTCATCACAGAGAAAAGAGACTTACTTGGAGGAAATGCCTCCATGATATCCAGTTCTAGGAAATGTTCTCAATTAGTGATCAAGGGTGGGAGGGCCCAGCTCGTTGTGGGTGGTGCTGGTGGTCCTGGGTTCCACTAGGCTGTGTGCTGAGCAAGCCAGGGGAAGCGATCCAGGAAGCAGCACCCCGCCATGGCCTCTGCATCAGCTCCCGCCTCCAGGTTCCTGCCCTGTGTGAGTTCCTGTCCTGACGTCCTTTGGTGATGAACAATGATGCGGAAGTGTAAGCTGAATTAACTCTTACCTTCCCAACTTGCTTTTTGGCCACGGTGTTTTGTTGCAGCAGTAGAAACCCTAACTGAGACAACTTGGTAAATGTTCATTGCAATGACTCATTGGTCTGGTTTGAGGGCCCTGACTTCTGCTACATTGTCAATACTGGATCCTCATGGGGACTCCTCTTAGATAGTCTGTTGTTGCCCTGCGTCATGGAGATCCTGCAGCTCTGGATCTGCAGGACTGGCCCCTTCATGAGCTCCAGAAGTTCACAGATGGAGTAGACATTGGGGTGGGCTGATTGAAAACCCTGGATTTGGGACTGGGTGGTAACTGAGTCAGTCCGCCCACCCGCTGCACCACTAGGGCCAGCTTTCCTTTTTTGCTCAGCTGAGGCCAATTCTTCTGTTTAGGCACCTGGAAAAGGATCCTGTGTTCACACCAGCAGGACCAGTTCTCCTGCACTCAGGCCACTGGGGCCAGCTTTCCATCAAGTACACAAGCAAGGGGTGGGGCCAGCTCACTTGCTATCACCTAGGAATCTTGATAATCTTATATATGCAAAGTATGGGCAGTTGTGTTTCCTTGACCGGGAATGTAGCCAGCAATAGTCCAAACCCCAGAAAGAACCAGAACTAGAAAGCCTTGGAGAGTAAGCTTCCCTTCTATCTGTGGGACCTGCTTTATTCTTAGCTCTTTCTACAGATACATCTCCTTTGCTGTCCAGTGGACTCGATGGGACCAAGTCATACTCACTCCTGAATTTGCCTGGGACAGTTCCATGAACCCTCTGCTCTGGGTTCCCATACCACTGCCCCAGCAAATGGGTAAAGATGTATCAAGTGCCCCCCTCAGCACTTTCATCTCGACTCCAATCCTGGAATACAGCTGATGGCAAATGCACTGGGAAAGTTCATACATGTTCTGGAGAACTTCAAGGAAAAACACACAAATGTGTAATGTGTATGTGCATGTGCATGAACATGAGCGCGCACACACACACACACACACACACACACACACACGCTAGTGCCAATTAAAGAGAAGAAAAGAGAAAATCGAGGAAGGCAGTAAGTGCTGAGTTCATACCATCAGTTTTGCTGAGATCTGGTCTTTACTACATCATAGAATGTCTTACAGATGCTCTTACATTTAGTACCCCAGAATTTGTATGACGACTCAAAGCAAAGGGATGAGAATAAGACAGAAAGGTTGTCGCTATTCAGTTCCTAGTTTCTATTAGCAGATAATGAAAATGAACCCCATCAAGACCCCTAGACACTTACAGCCACACATGTAGAGGCTTAAGACATCAGAAGTGTCCTCTTCCTCAGTCCCTAGATGACTCAAGGTTGAAATTGAGGTAAAGGCCATGCTTCCTCAGAAGTCTTTAAGTGAAAACCCTTCCCTCAGGTAACTCCACCTTCAGCCTTTATCTTCAACAGACTTCTCTTTCATATGCATATTTTTTGTTGTTGCTTGCTTGCTTGTTGAGTGGTAAGGGTCAAAATTTTACTCCCATTCAACACCACTGAACCCCAGGCCTGCAGGCCACTTTTGCTTTGTACAAAGAAGTTACTAACTGTCAATTTTAGAGTCTATTTGAGAATTCATATTTGTCTTATGTGGAGACCATAAATTATACTGACAAAGACTCTTTTCCAAAATATGGTTTGAGTAGGGGAGAAGACCTGGGGTGTTTGTTTGTTTGTTTGTTGTTTTTTCCTATGGTTGAAAGCACTTCTTGCTCTTTCAGAAGACTGGAATTCATTTGCAGCATGCAAGTCAGGTGACTTACAACAGCTGGACTTCAGCTCCAAGGGATCGGATGTATTCTTCTGGCCTACAAAGACCCCAAAACTCACATGCACATATATATAGACAGACATGAACACAAATAATTAATAAAATAAGCCTTTTCATATATTTCTGTGGTTCTAAAAGTCTATATATGGTTTCACCATCTCCAAGGGTCAACATGGAATATCTTTTGGAAGACAGCACCCTTTGATCCAAGACATCTGTACAACCTAAGAACAAAATTCCAACGTGCAGAATGCATCCACTTCTTTGAAGAAGACCTTGCCTAGGCCTTGTGGGAGAGTGTAAGGAAACATGAAGGGGACTCCCAATATCTGAAGAAGATGACAGGGAGGGACTCACTGCACAGGAAGATCTCTGCAGCCTAAATGTCCTCGTGCATGCCATCCAAGTTTCCAGTTCCATCACAAACAAATTCAGCACCATTTTAGAGGACAGGAAGGTTTGTTTCCTAAGGAAAGCAGTCTACCAGCTCCCTAACATTTCAACGTAGATTAGTTCCACTGGGAGAAAAATTTTCACCAATAATAGTATCATTAAAGCAAAATCAATAGGCAAGGGACAAGCAGGCTTCTGTGTGACTGCCATTTTTGCTTCAACCCCATGAGGCTTTGAAAGCCCCATGTGAATAGCTCATGACTACTAAAAGAGCCAGTTCCGTCAAGTTGATGTATATAGCACCCCTGTCCTACAAAACAGACCAACAATATTGGTATGAAAATCAAACACAGAGGACCAGGCTGGCTCAGATCCTTCCCTTGTCTCTTCACTTATTTTCCAGAGCATCAAATTTACTTATTAAAGCTAATCAAGATACAAAATACAATCAATAATGGCTTTTAGGTCTGAACATAAATGATGTAAGAGAATCATATTGTCCCCCTCACAGAGGAATGAACATTAACCCCAGGCAATAAACAAGATGTAACTTTTAACAAAAGAATGTTACCTATTCTTTTCTGTTAACTGTGGGTTGAAGTGCTGGGATTACAGGCGTGTGCCACCACCGCCCGGCCTACAAGCTGTAACTTTTAACAAAAGAATGTTACCTATTCTTTTCTGTTAACTGTGGCTTATTTGGTGTTTCTATGTGACTCTGTAAGATTGTGAAAATGGTCCTCATCTTTATTAAGGTGACACTTTTCTAGTGATACTACCACTAGATTTTCACAAGGAAGTCTCCATCCAGATGATTCTACCTCCAACAGGCATACAACTTTTAAAATTAAAACACGCTCACATTTCTTAGTCTGTATTATTTTTGAAATATGACTTTTTTTTTTTTTTACTTCGAGTTTGTGTGACTTGGGAAGGCATTTCCAGCATTCCTTGTCATCAAATTCCTGTCCTTGTAGCTTTGAGAGGTCATGGTGCATTGTCTGGAACTGCAGTCGGAATTCCCCTGTGGGGAAGCTTGAGCCCATCCAGCTGCCATACTTTATCATATAGAAGATCTGGATCGGGACGTGTAGCTCAGGGATGCAGATTTCAAGCAGCTGGGGCTTTTGAGTTGATGCGTTTGGAGACACTAGGGAGGGAGCTCAACACGCACAGAGCATCCAGTCTGGGAAGCCGGCACCCCACAATAATAGTCCAGAAAGCTCCAGCAAATCCCAGAAAAGTAATGGTCCTCAGTGGGTATGTAGAAATCAGGTATGGACACGGTCCATTATCTCTGAAATTAACAAACTGTAGTCTTTTTCAATCTATGGGGTTTTTTTTTTGGGGGGGGTTGGGGAGGGCAGAAGACATACTGTGTCACCATAAAAGGTCTTCAGAATTTTAGTCCTTCTGACTCATTGCTGTATCTGGGATTAGAGACATATAGCACTATGTCTGACTAAAGGTTTGTTGGATATAACCCTGTGGCCATCGTTCTGACTGGACTCCACCCCCACAGTCACCTGGCTACAGCCAGTTTTTCCCCACCCCACAGTTACCTGGCAACAGGCAGGTAACCCCGCCCACTGTAAAAGGGAGATGCCAGGCCCCTCCTAGCTCTCTTGCTTTTCTCTCTTGCCCTTTCGCTCTTGTCCCCCATGTTCCCCCTCTCTCCCAATTCTTCTCCCCTCTTTCCACGTGGCTATGGCCAGCTCTCACCCCTCTATCTTTTCTTTCTCTCTTTCTTTCTCTATCTCTTTTCCTTTTCTTACTTCTCTATAATAAAGCTTTGAAACCATGGGCTGTCTCTTCTTATCAAAACCCGCTGTGTAGGACTAATGGAACAGGCCTCAGCATCTCCAGCCGCCAGAAAGGACCAAAGACTCTTCCCAGCCAGGCTTCCTCTACTGGTCCATTGGGCCCATGCCAGAATGGCCCCGCCTTCTGAGCAAGGACCTCCTCCCCACTAGCCAGGCAGCTTCCTTCAGCAGGTACTAAGGCCCCCCCCTGCAACCTCCCCCCCCCCGCACTGCACCGCCCCCCCTCCCTATATGCGGGCCCCGCCCACCTATTTTCCAAACCTGGAGGACCCATCTCGCCTCAGTACAGGAGCAGAGCATGCGTGGTGGCTGTAGCGGAGGCAGCCTCCCCTCAGCATGCACACAGACGTCCACCACCCCTACACAGGTACGCGGGCCCCACTCGTTTTCCCTACAAAGTTTTATTTTTTTAATCTGTATTTGTAGATATGTTATCTCTGGTAGTAATACCCACATACATGCAATGCCAAACACAGAAAGGGGGGAAGGAGATTATGTTCCTAGCATAAACCCTATTATAGGGACAGCTGATAAACGGGAGCAAGGTAAGGACCAGGTGGCATCTGCTCATCGGCAAGGTGACGACGGCACATCTGAGCACTGGCCAGGCAGTCAGTGGTACCCTTGTGTCCTAGCCACCCTCCAATTCTGTCACATGTGTTAGTCTGCACATGAGCAACAAGCTGGCTCCCGCTTAGCCTTTCTAGAAAGATCATAGATCTGATTTAGACCATGCGCAGCAACAAACATGACGAAGAGAATCATAAATCTTACCAAGCCTGTTCAGTCTTCGTCTAGGACAGCCTGACAGCCTCCATAAACAATCTGTGCAGTTGAGTTTTACATTGAATGTTGGCCTGAGGTTGGTACTCAGTAAATACCAAACAAGAGGATGTGCACTGTCCCCTATAATCACATGACCCTTATCAGTGGTTACCCACTGGCAACAATTTTACTCGCAGGAGGAAATTTGACTTTAAACATAGTAAGTAAATAATAAACAGTAGTAATTCAAACATACAAAGAGTCAGCAAAGGCTTTGAAGATGTGGTATACATGTGAGAAAAGGAAAGTTTAAAATTCTCTCATCAAATTTTCAGATGCTACTACATTTATTGGTACTGTCATAGTTCAGTTTCTATGCTGTGATAAAATACCGTGGGGAGAGAAAGGTTTATTTCAGTTTACAGCTCAACATCACAGTCATCACCAAAGGACATCAGGGCAGGAACTCAGGCAGGAGCTGATGTAGAGGTCATGGAGGAATGCTGCTTACTAGATTGGTCTCTATGGCTTACAGAGCCTGGGATTTTATCGCACCCAGGACCACCAGCCCAGGGCTGACACCATTCATAGTGAGCTGGAACCTACCAGATCATTAACTAGGAAACTATACTATAGGCTTGTTCCCAGACCAGTTTAGTATGAGCATTTCCTCAACTGAGTTTCCCTCGTCCCAAATAATTCTAGCTTGTGTGAAGTTGACATAAACTAGCCAACACAGGCACTATCAGGATTTGGAAACACCAAAAATATTTTAGAGGACATTGACAACTGTGAATTTCACTAAGGATAAGCAAAAAGCAGGAGTTAAAAATAACAATCTACAGTGCAAATAGAAAATCGGGAAGCAATGCCTGAGGAAGTTATGATAGCTTCAATAACAATTGGGAGAACGCAGGAGGAGAAATATGTGGGCAGAGGTATTTCTATTCAAATAATTATAGAATGCATTTCAGAGCACTTGCCCCCCAGGTTCACAAGGGAAAATGTTGACACCCACAGCAAGGACTCAAGCAAGACTTCCAAGGCTTTCAAGGCTCATCCCAGGGACTGCAGATCACCAAGGACCACTGAAAACACAAGAACTAACCATTTATAAGTGTTTCCAGGCTCCTTTTCTTTCATTTTAAAAACAAATACCAAGGAGAGGGCTGGAGAGATGGCTCAGCAGTTAAGAGCACCGGGCTGTGCTTTCAGAGATCCTGAGTTCAATTCCCAGCAATCACATGGTGGCTCAAAACCATCTGTAATGGGATCTGATGCCCTCTTCTGGTGTGTCTGAAGAGAGTGACAGTGTACTTACATATATAAAATAAATAAATAAAAATACATATGTATATATGCATACATATATACATATACACATGCACATATATACATTATATGTGTGTATATGTGTGTGCATATATTGCATATATGCACATATACACATATACACATATACATATATCAAGAAAGCCAGCTTCATAATGTTGAGGACACCACTCACAGAATTGGTAGAGAAGCATAAGGAGAGAGAGGGATAGAGACAATGGGGAAATGCCCCCCAAAGATGTGCCAATAAATGCCACCATGTCGACACGAGTGCTGAGACAGCCATGTGACTGAAGAGCCTGAAGCACCCGCCAGAGTGCTGTGGTCTTCCTGTTCTGCTGACTGGAGAGCAAGGACACACATTCACAACACATCCCAGGAGAGGGAAGGGCAGCGCCCTCTGTGGTGATGGGACAGTAGTGCAGAGTGCGCAGCTCCTCCAGCTTCACGGGAGGGCCTGAGAGACTGTAAGACAAGGAGAGACTGTCCTCATGGGGAACCTGACGACGCCATCTACAGGAAACTGCCCAGAGTTCCCAGTGAGATACAGTCACTCTCCTGAGGTTTAAGTGTTTGAGAGAAGGAAGAAGTAAGCCTTCTTTTATAATATCCCAAGAATGTTTTCCCCGTATAATTTGTGTACTCCATTATGAAGTATTAATGGGATTTTTCAGTCAATTAAATGCTGTATGCAAATGTCATCAAAATGTAATTAGTGGTAAATTAAAAGTGGCCATGCAATGGAAATTGGTGTGAAAATCATCTGTCCCCTACTGACTAGTAATAGCCACCATTTGTTGAGCGCTTCCTATGTACCAGGCAGTGTGCCAAGGACCTCGAGTCACCATCTTGCAGCACCAGGCCTTCAAAACAACCACATGAAGTTGGATCTTAGGTTCTTCGGCTTATAAAAAAATGAGTGAGTCAGAGAAACACCTCAATACCCTTCTCAAATCAGTCAACTAGTAAATGGTGCAGCAAGTCCAACTGGTTTAAACTGGCTCCAAAGCCAGGCACTGAGGCCCACAGTCCTGTGAGCACAATGTCCTGCTGCTCTGGTACAGAGGTGAGGCTGTGGCTGTCCTTTCTCCCCAAGGATCTATGGCCCTCCAGTAGGCTCCAGAGCATTCCTAGAAGAGGCTCACATTGGGTCGCAAGAGAAGGCTCCATTGTTAATGTTTGCCTCACAGCTCTGAGGATCATCATCTTTCAAATCCACAGAATCCATGTCTAATGCCAGAAAGCATTATTCTAAGAAGGGAGGGAAGGATGGGGGCAGGAAAAGGGGATGACTTGGAAAGTGGACTGCTGATGGCCTGGCTTACGTGGAGAAGCTCCAGGTTAGTGAGGGACTCTGCGTCAGACTAAAACCTGAGTTTGTCCTCTCTTCTCAGCACATGCCAGCATGTATGTGTACTTTCTCTCATTCTCTCTCTCTCTCTCTCTCTCTCTCTCTCTCTCTCTCTCTCTCTCACACACACACACACACACACACACACACACACACACACCTCTAACATGTGCTAGTATGAAAAAGAATTCCACCTTCAACAAATAAACCTATTAAATTCTATAACAATAAAACACAGAAGCTAAAGTATTATTTCTATGTTTCTATTACAGTTATTTCTAGATCTCTGGGGATCTGAGGTAATTTGGGAGATCAAAGTAGCTTTCTGGGCCTCAACTTCTATGGCTGTGAAACTGGCAGGGTAAGTATACCTTAGAGTTTGTTGTGATGAAAAGATTTGATGTGCAGAAGCCAGAAGAGCCCCTGGTACACCAAAAGCGCTGTGTGTCGTTAGTGGTGGTTTCCTTTGTCGTCAAAACATGCTGGTTGCTATGAAAGGACATAGGCCTATTGATCTAGCTGACTTGGAATTCCTGCTGACCCAGTTTCAAAGTGATGACTCTTTTGAAGATGTCCCTCATTCAATATCACCACCCATTTCTTGGTTCATAAGTTAGCTATTTGATCTTCATCTCTGTGTCTCTGGACAGCTTTTTCCATTCGAAATGGTCCTTATGCTTCAATATTCCATAGGCTTTTCCTCTAAATCCAAATGACAACACATTGCAATGGGTTTGAACGACATGCAAATACTCTCTGTCTTAGTTACTTTTCAATTGCTGTGACAAAATACCATGACAAAGGCAATTTATAAAAGTGTTTAATTTGTGGCTCTTGGTTCCAGATAGTTGGATTCCATAACCATCATGGCAGAGAACGTGGGAACAGGCAGGCAGGCAGGCAGGCACAGCCCTGCAGTAGTAGCTGAGATCTCACCTTGAGACAGCAATCATGAAGCAGAGAGAGCTACTACACAGAATGATTTGGACTTTTGAGACCTCGAAGTCCATCTGCAGTGGCACACCTCCTCCAACAAGACCACACCTCCTAATCCTTCCCAAACAGTTCCACCAGTATTCAAATATATGAGCCTATAAGGACCATTCTTATTCAAACTACTATGCCCTCCTATTTCCAATATCAATTCCAAGCTTTCCTCCCTCCTCTCAGTACTCACTTGGCTTCCCATACTTGGCTATCACTCTGTTGCATCTATTGTTTTAACACTAAGTGAATTGTGTAACCCATATTTGCCCTCTGCCTGCCACCCTATCTCCTCACTCACATACGATACTTAGCAGACTGTATTTGTCCAGGAAGTGAACGCGCAACTGGCCCTAAACCAAGGGGTCTGCAATATCACAGTCCAGTTTGGCAATATGGTAGGAGAACTTTAGAAAAAATAAAAGCAAAGTAGGTGCAACAGGCATGTTGATGAAGTCCAGAGGAAACCAGGCACAGACGTCCAAGAGTCATCTCCTAATGGATCACGAAAGGTGCTCTGAATTCCCTAGCAATAAATTGTGACATATGTCAGGTACTGTTTACTAGGGAAGTTCACCAAGAGACTAATTCTTCAGATGCTGGTGGGGACTGGTAATATATGTCTCTACCTAGCCTGGGCCAAACTTCTAATTCCCAGAAAGAAAGCAGTAAAATGTAAGAATCTAATTAATAACTTGATAGTCATGATCCTTAACATACTATAATTTGTTTATAGATGTTTATGAGAGTGTAATGCATTCCTATGCTAATGGCTTGATTGCTGAGGTATCTTGTAAAGAAGAGAAGGTACAGGCGCAGCCAGTACTCCAAGACACTTGACAGATACTTCTTATTGGCTGCAGAAAGGACAAATCTGATCTAGTTAAACTCCCTAATGAAAACATTTGGAAACTAAGCCCACAGATTTTCTCATTGTCAGGAGACTCTCAGAGAAGATCATCCTTTTTCTCAGATGTCATATTGACTTTGTGACTCCTTGATTTCATTTCTTTCCAACAATCAAAATCACATACTAACTTTCTTTTAATCCAAATTGTCTCATTTTTTCATTATTTGTGTGTATGCAGTGTGTGTGTGTGTGTGTGTGTGTGTGTGTGTGTGTGATGTAAAGGCACCCAATGCACAGCACACATGTGAAGGCACAAGGAAAACTCTCGGTAGTTGATTCTTTCCTCACACCTCTTGGGGTTCAGGGATCAAGCCCAAATCAGTAGGCTTGCAAGCAAGCACCTCTACCATCAAAGCCATTTCCCTGGCCAATAAAATTGTTCAACACATTGTGCCTGACTCCTGGGTCAGAGTATATTGCTGATAGTTGTATTTGTTACGCCTCAAGAATGACAGAGCACATTTAAGAAAAGGAATTCCACTGGTGTTTAGATCATCAGTTCTTACATCCTCAATAAATTAGAAAAAATAGACAATAATAAACAAACAAAAACAACTATAGAAACAAATATGAGAAAAAACCAAGTAAGGCTAGGCATAGCAAAGAAACTCATGTGGGATTTAAGGCAAGGATCTAGCATTGTATGACAACCAAATTCTTGGGGACCAATTAAGAGAGCCGCACCAACTGCCGCTGTCATTCTCGTGGTCCCACAGTATTTTATCTCTGCTCCTACTTACAAACAGTCACTATAAAAATAATATTTAGCAAGTCTGTGTCTCGTGCTCTCGCACCACGCAGGGATTGGGTCTTGGTAATCTGGAGTGACCACAGGAACAAATGGAGCACACGCCAAGAGGAAGGAACAGCCTCGCTTCTCACCGAATACTCCTGACAGTGACAGATGTGTGGACGGATAAATGAATGGATGCATATAAACAAATGAAGAATATGGAAGAATGAAGAAAGTGAACACTGACCTTAATGGGGGAGGGGAATGGGGTCATCAGGGTCATAGCAATTCTGTCCTGAAGTCACAACAGTCGCACCACCTTTGCCAGAACCACTGCTAACGCAGAACCCTTGGGGGCTTTTTCCATCTTTTAGAAATCCCTCCCTCCCTTTGCTTCAGTGCCAAGTGTTCATTTCACTCCGTTCTACTAAAAAGGTTCCATTTGGTCCTGAACCCAATCCACACTGGCACTAGGTGTATGTGTCTATGTGGAAGAGTGAATCGATGTTTATGCACACGCGTTTTAAAGTTTCATTTTGTTTCTGGACACCACAGCTGATGCTTCTCATCTGAGAAGCACAGCCATGTTTCAGCTCCAGTCCCAGGAGAAAGAACCTCTCAGAGCTAAAGGCGTATCCACAGCACGCTCGGAACAACAGGCTTCTCTGTCTGCCGGTGGCTTTAAATCATGAGACAGATTTCTACCTTCTGCCCTTTGTCTGACGGAAAGTCATATTTAATATTATTTCTCTCTGAGCTTTAATTTACAAATGAATCTGCTTTTCTATTTCAAGTCCTGAAAAAAAAAATAATAAGCAAAGCAGCTGGGCTTGCAATAAATCATCAGATAAACTATGCGCAGAAAGTGCCTGGCAAGCACAGAGGCCATCATCGGAGAGACATTCCGCTCCGTGCCACCGTGGCTGACCTGAGATGCCACCTTATACTAAACATGTCTCAGCTCACTGAATCTGGAAAGGGCCCCTTCTGTAGGCAATGGTGATCCCAAATCAAAAAGAAAGTCTATCATGGGGTGGGAGTTGAGGATGTCTGAGGTTTCTCTTCCTCGGCCCACACTTTCAACTCTGATGAAAATAACAGACACAAGAGAAGATGGCTTACCGGCTCATTAGTGTGGCCAGGAACACCTAGCAGTAAAGAAAAAATGACCTAGAGCACTTTCACTCAACAGCCCTTTGCAGGGATACTCTCGATTAGATGGGGCCTTTTGGATCTGCCCTTGGCTTTACTTATATTACCCTGGGTTTACCCTGCGGGTGGGGTGAGCTGGGTTTACCACTGCAAGACCACCACTGCACTGTGGAGGAACTAAAGCCATTAGTGGGGACATGCCAGCTGTGAATTCACATTTCCACTTTGGGTTCAATCAACTTCAAGGCTATTGCAAAATTTTCCTTTTCTAATTTTCATTTCCACAGATATTCTTAATATTTTTCTCTAGCCAAAAGAAATTGGGATAAACATCTATAATGATGATGGGACTCAGGACAAAGTATTCCCAAGGCGCCATCTGAGAAGTCAAAGCCTGCAGGTCACGCTCATCCCCCTTTTGCTTCTACTCCTCCCTAGCATGCCACAGAACCCACCCGCCTTCCCCCTGAAGCAAAAGTAGAATGCTTACTCATTCCAGAATTGCCCTCCTGTACCTGAATGAAAGGAACAGCCTTATTCCTAAACACACAGGGCAGAGGGTAGAGTCTGAGCCATAGGTCTTGCTAAGTTTGCTCTTGACGTTAAAATCATTTTCCCTAGACCCAGTCATACATCTCCACAGTCATCCACTAAGTCGATCCGAGCATAAACACAAACAAGTGGCCTCATTTCTTGCCTCGTCATTTCTGAAGGTTTCTGTGTCATGTTAAATTGACATGCTATTAAATTCACACATCACATTACATGCTGAGGGATGCAGGATGCTGTGTCACTTATCAGAGAGAAGGGACACCGTGTAAAACTGGCGTTTTAGGCAGACTTTATATATTATTGGCATCCTGATTGCTTCTGAGATCTGTCAGACTCCACTAGGGGTATCTTCTTTGGATCTGAACAAATACACGAACAACAAAGAAGGCTGGATGGAGTAGGAACTCCAAACAGACAGATGCATGCTCCTTTCTGATGGTCTTCCCACAGAAGCAAGTTCAGTTCAGGACAGCAATGATGAAATATCAAGCAGAGGCACTTAGAGGACAGCATCTCAGAGGGACAATTTCTCCTATGTCACTGGCTTTTCTGAGGTAATAAGTGGAATTATTTTTTTTTAAGTTAAATTTTTTAAACAAATGTTTGTATGAATACATATTGTCCAGAAGCCAAGCTCGTCAAAACCGTGAACTATTGCCATCTCCCTTAGAAAGCCCTGTTAGTTGTGGTGTAACCCAGAATAGCTGCTTTTACAGCCACTTCTTTCTTAGAGAGACCTGATTATTTTTTTCCTGTTCCACGCTCCAGTCCTAAGCACTCCATTCAATCCTGCCGCCTACAATGGTTACAGAAAGACTCCCATATGACTTCTATGTTTAATTCCAGCTGTGATGAGTTCCTTTTAATACATAAATGACTTCAGAGCTCAGCTCAGCTTCCATGTTGGGTAATGAGGGAAGTGTGACACAGGGTCAGCAGACACCAGCTCTACATCCTAAGGGGATTAAGACATCAAACAAACCGTTCATTTACAATTTAACTGCTTCAAGCAAGTGCAGGGCATATGACCATTTAGCAGAAGAACATATGCATTTGTGCCCTCTTTTGTCAAAAGCCTATAAAGATAAAACCCAATCCAATCCTAGCCGAGAAAGGGTAGGGACATGTGAGTTCTATTCTTATCTAAGACAAAGTCAACTTCCAAGACTCAGTTTCTTGTACTGCACATAATATAAAAGAAGTCTGAATAGGAATCTTTCAATTCTCCCTCCTATGTGTTGCTTACACACTAGCCATAAGTAGGAGATACCTAGGATTTTGTCAGTAAAGCTACATTATGTGTTACTGGCTAAACACTTCCAACAGTTGTAAGACAAAAGTCTTCTGTTACCATCCTTTATGCTGGGTTGGGACTCATATGCAAGGAGAAGATGTTGAAGCCTGACAAGCAAATCAGAATTCCAAGTGTTCATGTCCCAAGACATGTAGAGTTGGCCTGGCAGTTAAGAGTGCTGGCTGCTCTTGGAAAAGACGGAGGTTCAATTCCCAGCACCCACATGGCAGCTCCCAGCCCCTTGTAATCCAATGGCCCTTTCTGACCTGCAAGGAGACCAGGCACACATGTCGGGGCATGCAGGCAAAACATTCATGCAGTTAAAATAAATGAGAATATTTAAAAGGAGCTCAGATCCCATGTGTGTTATATTCTATGTAATGTTTAATGCTTGCAAGGATCATGTAAGAAATTAAACACACAAAAGAAATGTTTTTTTCAAATGCACAGAATAAATACATTTTTAATAAATCTTAAGAGTATATAAAATTCGTGTTTTTACTTGTGGAAACTTGTACTTAGAAGTTTTTGTTGGAAGGCTTGCCAACCCTTTGAAATAACTAAGGAGGAGAAGGAGGAAAATAAATACAGCACCTGTGCATCTATAAACACACATAGGGACAATCTAGAACTCTGGATGGACTTAAATGTCAACTTTTAAGTCAATTTCCAGAATGAGTTAAGTTTTCCCCTTTTAAAAAGCAAGTTGAGGGACTGGAAAAAATGGCTTCATGTTTAAGAATGCTTGCAGCTCCTGCTAAGCGCCTAAGTGCAGCAGTTAGCGCTTGAGTCGAGCAATTCACAACCCCTGAACTCAAGCTCCACTGAAGCCAACACCCTCTTCTGACTGCCATGGGCACCTGTATTCAAATGTGTACACCCACCCACAGACCAACAGACACACACACACACACACACACACACACACACACAGAGAGAGAGAGAGAGAGAGAGAGAGAGAGACAGAGACAGAGACAGAGACAGAGACAGAGACAGAGAGACAGAGAGACAGAGAAATATTTTAAATAAATCTTTTAAAGGTTATTAAGAATAAGGCTACTGCGTAATTTGAAGTGGTTTTTTTTGACTAGAAATTATAATGATCTAGGTGCAGGTAGGAACTGCACAGAATGGACAATGGTGTGCTTTCATAAAAACCAGGCAAACGGAAAATGACACAGAGTTTACATCTGTGCTATGCACACGTTGTCCAAGCCATTTGAAATTAGAGAGAAATTTAATCAATATGCTATGACTCATTTCCACATAAATCATGGAAAAACACAGTGTCGAGTGTTTGATGTGTTGGAGGGGGGCTTTTAATAAGTTTTTTTTTTTTTATTCTTCTCCCTCCAACCACAGGAGGTGGCATCTTGCCAAGAGGAAGGGAACTTCCATACAGTGCCTGTAACTAGGACTCCCCTACTCAGGGGGGTGGGAAGCTTTCGGGCTACTGGAGAGGGAAGGAGCATGGCACTAATAATGCAGCTATGGGCATACTTTGAAGTTTGCAGCATTTTAAGCTCATGGGACTAATGGTGTTGAAAATCTAAGAGCATAAATAAAACTATCCTGGCTGGTTCCTGTATCCTAATATACACCCAGGTGACCAGAGTGTATGAAAGGAAATAGCTTACCCATGAGAGGAGACTGACCTCAGCTTTGAGAACTATTTCTTCCACTCGAAATTAATGATGCCTTTGTTCTTGATCAGTTTTCGTTTTGGTCTATGTTAGATTCTTACTCCTGGAAAAAAAAAATATGCTCACTCACTTTCAGGAAAGGCCCTTCCAATTTAATTTATCACAATACCTTTAGAGTGAAAGGATATATATTATATTAAAAATAAACATTTTATACACACACACACACACACACACACACACACACACACATATATATATATATATATATATATATATATATATATAATGGGAACAGACACCATGACCACAGTGACGCTAATAGAGACTACTATTAGGGGCTGGTTTATAGGTTCAGAGGTTCAATCCATTGTCATCAAGCATTATCACCAAGGCTGGAAGCATAGCAACATCCAGGCAGTCATGGCACTGGAAATGCTGAAGGTTCTACAACATGTTCTGAAGTCAAACAGAAGACTGGCTTCGAGGCAGCTAGTAGGAAGGTCTCTCAAAGTCCACAGTGGCATACTTACTCTAACAAAGCCACACCTGCCAAGTGTGTCACTCCCTGGGCCAAGCATCTTCAAACCACCACAATAGAACAGAAAGAAATCAAACTGGTACTGGCCTGGAGGCCACCTCATTGATTGCCTACATAAAATCAGTCTGCTCAGTATTCCAGCACAGATGGAAGAATGGGGCTCACAAGGCTCTACACCTAATCTTTAAGTTGAGAAGCTACAAGCAGTAGCCAGCTGCTACGGGAAGTTGGCTTTCTTCGGGTGGGAGGCTCTGGGAGATTGCCTCTACAATAGTGGACAGCCCTGCTCCCACACAGTGATGCATGAAGGCACCACTAATTGTACTAATAGATGATATATATTTTAAAGAGGACATGAAGTTGAGGGGACCCAGAAGGAAAGGAAAGGAGGAGTAAAGGATACATTTGATCAAAATAAAATATATTTGTGTATGAAGGGGAAAAATTTGTTATAAAATATGTGGCAAAGAGCCTGCGGGGGGAGGGGGACATTACATAGCAGGCCCATGACAAGGAGTCCCTCTTAGAAATCATGCCATGTGATGGATCTGGTATAAGTGGGGGCTGGGGGGAATTTTGGAGACAGAGGGGAGACTGAGGACCGAGAGAAGGGGTAGATGCAGACAGACAGAAACAGAGGAGACATGAGTGCAGAGAAAGGGGGACAGAGAAAGACAGAGGAACAGACAAAACGAGAGGCCGCCTGGGGACTCATGGGAACAGTGAGAGAGAGTGAGGTGGCAAAGAGTCCTTTTGATGGGCCACCCTGTGCACCACCCGCACCTGGTGATGACTTAAGCTATCGCTAGATCCCTGGGAGGAGCCTAGCAATATTGCCCGTAAGCTAACACAATTAAAATTTAAATTTTAGAGAAAGGCAGAGCTGACTAAGGAATTAGGAGACCCTGAACCTGTACATTCAGGTCAGGCCTTCTTAGCTCCATAGATCAACATGGGCTCTGAGAGAACAGAGCTGGGTTTTCCCATGTTAGTCACAAGAGAATAAAATAAGAAAAAAACAAAAACAAAACCGGAAGAGGAAATACAGCATAGGTATCACCTGCTGCGTGAAGTTTGTGTCTGCTTGTTTGAAGCTTTTACATAAAAGTATAGACTCAGAACCTTTATAACATGTCAAAATAGTTTCTTGGGTTTTTTTTTCTTCTTCTTCTTCTTCTTCTGACAATTGGTCAAACCTCTAAACATTTACTGACTGATTTTTTTTCCTAATTATCGTTTTATACAATATAATTCAGTAAGTTCTTCATTTATTTGATACTTTTTGGTGCTTTTTTTTTTCTTTTTTTGGTTTTTTTTCGAGACAGTGTTTCTCTGTGTAGCTCTGGCTGTCCTGGAACTCACTCTGTAGGCCAGGCTGGCCTCGGGAAATCAGAAATCTGCCTGCCTCTGCCTCCCAAGTGCTGGGATTAAAGGTGTGCATCACTACCACCTGGCTTTCTGGTCTTTTTGACAGCGCTCTGGCTCTTCTTCATTCCTAGGGAGGTAGTCGTCCTCGATTTTCCGCTAGTCACTTACCCGGAAACTATCATGATCGACTGTTTCCTCATTACAAAAAGAAAAACATGACTATGGAACCATTCTGGTTTTTTTTCTTCCAGTTCATTAATTCCCACATTCAGCTATTAAGCCTATTAAGTCCACCCTCTTGTTTTTCTAGGTTTAATTTTTTGCTTTTGTTCAGTTTCTTTGAGCTGCCTGATTATTGCTGTCATCTGCATTTAAATTCCTCCCCTGAGAGTCATCTGACCCCATCTATACCGAAGCCCCCATGGCTTAGTTCCACCAGTCTCCTGTTAATTATTTTCCAACTAATTTTTAGCTAGAATAGAGAAGGATGTCTACACTAACTCTTAAGAAAACAATGCTTAATTCTTTTCAAACAGGTGTTGAGTGGCGCGCAGACCTCAGCAGAGACACAGACAGGTGCAAGAGGCCACCTTGGACACAAACAAGGCGTGATTCACAAGCAGGTCTCAGACATCCGAAGAGCCCCATCAAAGCAGAAGCCAACCTGGGGCTCAGAGGAAAGCAGTCCTCTAAGGCCACTGATAAAATAGCCCTCACTTTGTGCTCCAGATTTAATCCTATGCAGTTTATTGAATTAAACTTCCATTAATCTTGTTTTGGTACTGAAATTGCCAAAATGTCTGAACCTATTAGAGCGGGGCGGAGGGGGGGGGTGGATTACACACACACACACACACAAAAAAAAAAGAAAACCAAGGACCTGTCCAAGGGCAAATTGTTATTAGAATTTAATATAAAGCAGTTTTGACTGTTTCTGAAGGCTGCAAAACAGAGCTTACACTATTAGCCATTTAAAGAGAATATGAATAATAGCTATGATTTTTTTCCCAATAAAATCTTGTAGGTGGTAGGGCTGTAATGTAAAATTATGGTTCCTCACAAGTTATGGAGAAAGAGTTTGAGGCGTCACACTCTCGTCTATACTACTTAAAAATTGAAAAGACTTTTGTCCGTTGAATTCAGGCCGTAGTTATCATGATGGGGACACAGGGCACAGAAGCATTCAAGAATCCACTTCCAGGCTATTGTGTTATTAATACCAGGATTCAAATGTCCCCCGAAGGCCCATGACAAGATTCACCATAACTGCTCCCAAGGGGTTATTTTATTCCACAGTCAGTGATTCGGAAATGTTTGCTAGTGCCTGGGCTCCAAAGTTGAGCAGCCCAGAGACGGATCGTGCCTGAAGAGAGATCTCTTGCCATTGCACCAGTAGAAATCATTACTCTGTTTCTACATTGAATATAAGAGCAGAAATTTTTCTCTTCTGGAAATTGTTTTATCCACCCCTTCAAGTCTCCTGTGATTATAGTTGAACAACAATTAAAAGAAAATGTGTTCTTCCTTTGACAAACACACACTTCTTCTGCTGTGCACTGAACAGCTGCTCTGTGCTGTGCCAGGGGAGAGAGCTGCAATTCGGGGATTAATTGAAATAATTTTCCCAGAAATACAGACTAGAACTCATGTGAGTAGCTCACTCTGCAAAGGACTGATGAACTTTGCAGAGTCATCCTGAGCCCTCATTCAGTAACACTGAAGTCTTAAAAGGCCTCCAGCCAGAGGCAGGTCTTAGTAATAACACGATGGTTCATTCCCAACACTGACATGATTCTCACTAACTTATTCCTTCCCAGAACTTGGGAGACTGAGGCAGGAGGATTGCCTGTTGCTGGAGACCAACCAGGACTACATTGAACAGAAGTCCCAGTCACTCAGGGGTTACAGTGTGAGATCCTGTGCATAAAAACAAATAGATAACTGAAGCTCAATCAAGACTCTCAAAGCCAAATGAATTGCTCAAAATCACCCTGCTTTTCTAAGTAGTGAAGTCAGAGCTAGCAGCAGAGACAGCAAGCCAAGATGTTTCTCCCCCAATCTACACACAATTTGAGGAAGAAAGCTACCTCAACTCATTGGTTTGGTTTGGTCTGGTTTCTCAAAACATCACTTTTCTCCAACTTATTTCTTTTTTTTTTTTTTTTTTTTGTTTTGTTTTGTTTTGTTTTCTTCACAACAGGGTTTCTCTGTGTAGCCCTGGCTGTCCTGGCACTCACCCTGTAGACCAGGCTGGCCTCGAACTCAGAAATCCGCCTGCCTCTGCCTCCCAAGTGCTGGGATTAACAGGCGTGCGCCACCACGCCTGGCCTCCAACTTATTTCTTTCTTAAATTTAACTCAATTTGAAGATTATCAGCAGCTAACATTAACAAGTACTCATTCGGAGAGACATTGTTCTAAGCACTCTGTGTCTAGGGCCTATTTTAATTCCCGCAACAGGCCCCTGAGATAAGGTCCTATTATTATTTACCTTTTCTAAAGGTTATGAAACCAAAAGAAGGCTGGAGAATGGGCGACCGCCCCAAGGATGGGAAGTGGCAGAGATGTGAAAACCGTGACTGTATGTGGACTCAGCTTCCTCTGTTCCGTGGCTGAGAATATCTAATTCCTTCAGCTTTGGAGGTTATAAAATGGTTAGGAAGGGAGAAAGGAGGAGATAAGACAGTTAGAGAGAGGTGGGCAAGAACAGGTGAGGACCACAGGAATAGCATAATTTCATCCAGCTACTTATGAGGAACTGTTGGCATGTTGGAAGGTAACTAGGAAGTCTGCTTTCTCCATCACTGGAGTATAAATAGTCTTATTTCTACAGTCTGCCTTGTCTTCAGATACTGAAACAGACTCAGGGTCTATCAAAAATATAATCCATAGACATCGACTAGAAGATAGCTTGAATCTCGGGAGACTGGGTTTTCCTTTAAGGGAAACAAATGCTTTCATTTGTACAAGCAATGGCATAAGAAATTAATTATTGGCATCTTCGAAAACAAAGCAAACCTAGTGGGTGGGGAGAATCCAGGGCGCATTTCAAAAGCTTGCCAGCTGAAAATACATCAACATGCAGTCTTCCTTCTGGGACCTGCCTTTGTTCTGCTTAATCATTGGTGATTAGCGGTTAGAAGCAAGCATCCATGCCACTAGCCCTGTTTCAGAAGGCCAGGGGTAAGCCTAAGGGTGCCAACCAGCAAGGTAAGGGGAGAGAAGACAGGCAGGAATAAAACCCACTAACCTTAATGCTAAGACTTATATATGGAGAGGTCCTGGCCTTACTTGGTTAACCTGATAGCACACAGGTATAACCTAGATGCCAATCCAATCCCTAGACCTCAATATATCTGCATTCCCACACTTGCTTCCTCGACCCTCTGGCTTTGTGTCTGTTGTTATAGGAATTACCTCTCCGTTCTCTCATTCCCCCAACTATGAACTCAATTGTCCTAATTCACACACAAGAGCTCTCGGTCTCCCGCCCCCTCTGCCTTCTCTCTCCCTACCACCATCTCTTTCTTCTCCTACTCCTTATTCTCCCCTGCACCCTCTCCACGCACTCACACCTGACAGTACTTTGGCATGCACATGTTGCTGGTGGCTTAGAGACATCTTAGCAATTCAAATACCTTCAAAAGCTCTTCAGCTGCCCACTGTGTTGTCTGGCTGGCTGTGCTCCTGTTGCTGCAGTCCCCCGTTAAAATTTTCTCTGCTTTAAAAAGTTCCTGCTTAAAGTTTATGAACGGTTCATGAGTGATAATATTGCTTCCTTGTTTCACTTAAATTTACATTGAGATGGAATCACAGACTTCAAAATACTAATGAGGACATTTTCTAAATGAAGAAATCCCCTGCCCTATGAGGCAACCTTCCCTGGCCAGCTCTAAAACCAAGTTGTCTCCTGGTTTTGGTGTCCCCAAATTCCAAAGGGACACCATGGTTAAGGATTCTGACTTTATTTTTCTGTCTTTCTTGTCTTTCCTTCTTTTCTTTTCTTCCTTTGTTTCCTTCTTCCTTCCTTCCTTCTACCCCCTCCTCCTCCTTCTTGTTCTTCTCTTGACAGGATTTCACTATGTAACTCTGTTTGTGGTTGTTTACTATGTATGTAGTATGCATGTCTGTACATAGTACATTTACCATATTTACTATTTATCCTGGAACTTACTATGTAGATCAGGCTGGTCTCACACTCATGGAGTTCCCCCTTCTTCTGCCTCCCGAGTACCTGGATTAAACAAACTTTTTCTTGTACTACCTCCATATTTTTTTAATCAAGCCTTAGAACCTTGGATGACAAACATGTTCTTGACCTCTAAGTTTTGTGTCTCCAGCTTTGATCTCTCTCCAAACCACAGATCCTTATGACCATTGTGTCTCAATTCCTACACTGGACACCAAGTGCACACATAGAACGCACACACAATACAGTCCCCTGAACCTCTGCCATGTAAACACAGCTACCCTGTTGTTCATGTTAACGTAGTTTTGAGAAACCAGACCAAGTATCAGTTAGTTTCTTTGTCTCTCAAAACTTATCCATCCCATCTGTGAATTCCACCACCAGCATCTATATCAAGCCTGATCACTTATCCCTGCCCCCCCTCACAAATTGAAAATTAATTATTTCCTTCTCAGACAGTATAACTGCCTCCCAGATCATTATAGTTTCTTTCCTCTACAGTCTCCATGCAGAAGCTGTAGTGCTTCTTTCAAATAGTCTGTGGCCTTCCTCCTCACAACCCTCCAAAGATGGCCTCCTACGAAACCTAATGTCCACAGCTAGAGTGCAGTGCCACAGTGGGTGAAAGCACAGGGAGCCAAACCTGAAGACCTGTGTTCGATCCCTGCAGAATCCACACGATAGCACAGTGGATTGTTACTACCATCTTTACCTGGCCAACTCTAAAGTCAGGTTGTCTCCTGGTTTTATTCTTTTGTATAATAAGTATTTTTGACCCCCAAATTCCAAAGGGTTAAGGATTCTGACTTCACTTTTCACTCCCAAAAGTTGTCCTCTAACCTACACAAAGACACACACACACACACACACACAGAGAGAGAGAGAGAGAGAGAGAGAGAGAGAGAGAGAGAGACAGAGAGACAGAGAGACAGAGAGACAGAGACAGAGACAGAGACAGAGACAGAGGCAGGTTGGGAAGAGTTAGGTGTTTTTAAGAGAACATCTCCATCTGCAGCAGAAAACACCTGTATGTACTTCCCAGCATAAATAATTCCAGTTCCAGCCGCCCAGGCGGCTTCTTTTACCACATCACCCATTTTGTCAATAGATATCACCCGACCTTCCTGATGTGTTCTACAGGAATTGAAGTTTTGGAAAGCTGCCTCCAAATTGGCAAGCTGTTCCACAACTGCGGTGAGAAATGATTATCTCTTGTCTCTGACCCAGGAATGGAAGAGGATATTTTGCTTAACATCCCTGACAGTGTCAGAATAAAGGACTTTAAAGGTCTGTCCCTTCCCCCAAAGGAGCAGTAACAGTGACAGAACCTACCAGAACACCCTTCCTCGGAACCCAAGCTCTTGGCCAGGTACCCAAGAGCTTTGCAGCACCCACAAAGCTCTGCCGTCCTGAATCAAGAGAAGCAGCTGAGTCCTAGACGCAGAACCGCTTTCTGGTGGAGTGACTCACGTTCGCCCATTTCCTTTCTCGTCAACCACCAGCCCCCTGCTTTGGCAGCAGCCTCAAAACTAGCAGCCATGGTCTCAGAATTGAGAGGACAGAAGGAGCTCATTAATGCAGATTAGTCCTCAGTGATCATTTTGTTGGCTTCCTAGAAGACCCGGTCCACAAGCTTATCATTCTCTCTTCTGACTGAGAACTCCCTGGTCCTATATAGCTGCAGTATGGGAAGCATTTGTTGAAACCTACCCAAATAGAAGGCTTGGTTTCTGCTCTATCAGGCAATTCATTAGGTATGGAGAACAACACACTAAGAAAACATTGGAATAAAGGCTTGGAAATAAGGTACTTTGGGAAAACACGGGCTTTCAAAAAGTCTCTGACAGAAGTCTTAGAAAGCAAGATAACCGTGAGCATAGCCAAGACTGTGTGCTCGCTCAGCAAGAGTCTAAAATGGCTCAGTGAACTCACCTCACCTGGTCTTGAGACTCTGTGCAAGCAGAAGGGAAGGATTTATGAGAAAAATAATTAGGATGCAGCAAAAAAACAGTTCTCACAGGAAATTTTCTAATGCTTATACCAAATAGGAAGAGATATCTGAAATCTATAACTTCATCATGCACCTTAAGAAACAAGACAAACTAAGTCCATCAAAGAAATGACTAAAGATTATACACAGATAATGAAATAGAGACTGGGAAGCAACAGGGGGAATGAAAAAAAAAGTTGCAAAGTTGGTAGCAAGAAAATAATCAAGAAAATCAACATTTTTTTTCATTTTCTAAAATAAGAGGGGAAAAAAAAGGACAAGCCAGAGATGGCTGAGCAAGAAAGGACACTTACTGCCAAGCCTGTGAGCTGAGTTCAATCCTCTGCACTCCCATGGAAGAAAAGAACAGCTCCCCCGACCCCAGACACACACACACACACACACACACACACACACACAAATAAAAGCATAGCACATAAATGAATAATGTTCTTTATGTTGTTTTTCTATGCATTGACATTTTCTCTGTTTGCCTGCACGAGGGTGCCAGATACCCTGGAGCTGAACTTCCAGACAACTGTAAGCTTCCGATGGATGCTGGGAATAGAACCCAGGTCTTCTGGAAGAGCAACCAGTGCTTTTTTTCTCTCCAGCCATCTCTCTAGCCCCATATATATTATTCTTTAACACAAAGACTCAAGCTATTAGAACAGAAATGATGTGGGGCTGTTCCTATGAATCCTACAGAAATAAAGGCTAGAGATGTGGTTCAGTGATGCATGCACAAATGGAGGAGGTACGGTGGTTGCCTCTGCATCAACGCTTGGGGGGGGCGCGGCTCATGGTCACCATGGCAGCTCCTGCGGGAGAACCTAATTGAGGATTGCCTGAGAGAGCAAGGATTGCTGACCCAGACAGTGCCAGCCAATTGGGAACTGCTGTTCAGAAGAGATGCTTTCTGGGGACCAATAGGGCATGAGCAGAGCCGGTTAAAGGAGCTTGCTGCAGCATTTCTCTCCTACTCCTGGGGTCTTTACCATTGATTCTGCACCAGCTCACCTCCAACCACCCAAGGGCAAGTAGGGTTGGGCAGCGGGCTGTCCAGGGCACAGGCAACGCAAAAAGTCTGGATTCCAGCCCCAGGTAAAACCAGGCAAGGTGGTTTATGTTTATAATCCTGGCACTTGGAAGGGAGAGACAAGTTCTAGGACGGACTCAGCTACTTAACAAGTCCAAGGCCAGCCTTAGCTACATGAAACCCTGTCTCAAAAGATCAAAGAGGGGAAATGTTTAATCTGTCTTCTAGTTTAACGAACTAGAATTAGGACGCTCACGCAGTAAGAAGAAATAAAAGACATCCAGATTGGAAAGAAGTAAAACTTGCTAATCGAGAAGCCTTTAAAGAACACACAGCACATTCCAAAAGCACCAATGGGTAAACATGACTAGAGCCAGCACCAGGCTCAGCCCTGCTGCAGGATGCAAGGTCAATATACAGACATCAGCTACCATTTTATACACAAACAATAAACAACTAAAATTAAAATTTAATGTATTCCATTTACACTAACATTTCAAAGAAATCAAATACTTAAGAATAACTTTAATCAAGAAGCAGGAGAATCTTTGCAAACCACGAAGCAATTGCTAAAGGAAATTAGCTAAGATCTGATAACCCAAAGGCCCCTGTGTTCATTCAGTGGATCACATTCACACACTGAGCGAGAGTCAGCACAACCCCTACCCAAATCCCAACAAAACATGGGGAAATGAAGGCCAGCAAGATGACTCAGCTAGAAAAGGTGCTTCTCCTACAAGCCTGATGATCTGAGAAGTCAGACAGAGAGGGCCAGTGCCTCAAAGTTGTCCTCGGACATCCACTCGAACACTGTGGCACAGGAGTGCTGTCCGTGTACATGCACAGATTTAAAAAAAAAAAAAAATAGAAAAATAGTGTGGTGGCGCATGCCTTTAATCCCAGTGTTTGGGAGGCAGAGACTTTGATTTCTCTGAGTTCCAGGACTGCCTGGTCTGCAAAGCCAGGGTCTACACAGAGAAACACTGTTTCAAAAACAAAAACAAAAAACAAACAAACAAACAAAAAAAACCAGGAGGAGGAGTGGGGAGGAGAGAGGGAAGGGGAGGAAGAGGAGGAACAGAAGAAAACCAGTGTTGTGGAAATCCAAGAAACCGAACAGAAATAAGTCTCAGAAATAAACTAATTTGGAGAACTCTCACTTCTCTATTTCAAAACTTACTAAGAGGCTCAGTGATCAAGGGTGACAGTGGCCACAGCTGTGCAGATGAGTGACAGCCCAGTGACTCACCTCAGACTGTAGACCACCTGGCTTTCTACAGGATACTTTGTATAAAAACAATGGTCCTCTCGTTTTCTTAAGATTTGTTTCTTCTCAATTACATTTCAATCACAGGTTTGTGATTCAATCACACTCGGTCAGGGGAGGAGCCTGTTGGGGAGGAGGAGCACATCAGATCCCCAGGAGCAGACACAGCTGCTTGGGAGCCATAAGCAAACTCAGGTCCTCCTCAAGAGCACAAGGTTCTCAAGTGCTGAGCCATCTCTCCAGCCACTAAACAGTCTTTGCAATAAATGGTTCTGGGTCAATTGGATAACCACATGCCAAAGGATAAAAAAAAAAAAAAAAAAAAAAATCTCATGCTGTATACTAAAAATAAACCAAAATGAATAGTAGATGATCAAAAACTATAAAATTCTTATAAGATAGCACCAGTTTAAATCTTCAGAATCCTTTGGGTTGGGCAACGGGTTATTAAAAATATGACCCCAGACACTCAGAGATTGAGAACACTGGCTGCTCTTTCAGAAGACCCAGGTCCAGGCCACAGGACACACATAGGGCAGCTCACAACTGCCTATAATTGCACTTCAGAAAAATCTAACACCCTCTTTCCACCTCTGCAGATACTTGCATACAAATGCATATACATCGCATATATACACATAAATAAAAATATAAATATTTAAAATAAATGAATAAAATAGCGGACCAGGTGGCACATGCTTTAATCCTACCATTCAGGAAGCAAAGACAAGTCAATCTTCATGAGTTCAAAACTAGTCCAGTCTACACAGCAAGTTCCAGGCCAGCTAGAGGCACATAGCAAAACCCTGACTCAAAAATATATAAAATGAGGGGCTGGAGAGATGGCTCAGAGGTTACAAGCACTGATTGCTCTTCTAGAGGTCCTGAGTTCAATTCCCAGCAACCGCCTGGTGGCTCAAAACCATCCATAATTAGATCTGATGTCCTCTTCTGGTAAGTCTGAAGACAGCTACAATGTACTCATATATAATAAATAAATAATTATATATATATATATACACATATATAAAATGAAGCACCCAAACTATTAGCAACAAATGAAAAAATAGATATTATCAAGTATATTCTATATGCCAAAGAGGTGCAATTAAATTGAGAAAATAATCTACAAAATGATAAAAAAATATTTGCAAATTATATATTTGATATCAAGTGTAGTAGCCTCAATAAACAAATAAATCTCACAAGTCAACAAGCAAGGAAAAGGATCCAATAACAGACAGGCAAACTACTTACAAACAAAGAAGACACGTGAGAAAAGAAGAACAGGTAATGCCTCGACTTAGCTACAGGTGAGGGAGAGAAAAATTAAAGCCACAATAACATGCTACTGTGTAAGCACCGATCAGCTGTGTTTATTTATCTTTACCAGAAGGTATAGACTATTGTTAAAGCTGAAGCACACAAACACAGGTAACGACAGTTCAGCAACCTGGGATTCCACTTGGTTCAAGCCGTGTCTGTACCTCACATCTAAAAAATGCGCTCGAACCCAAGCACCTTCCTATGCATACAAACTGGTCCCCAAACAATGCACCTACCAACGTGATAGCAGCCTAGCATTCCCACCTCCTTGAGACTGGCTGCATAGGTCACGCTCAGCAACAGAAGATGCTTCTCTTAGTGACCATCAAACTTAGCGAGATTCTATGCCATCACGATCTACTTGCATACACCTGGGAGGAGAGTAAGGGGATGATTCCCAAAGAGTTTATATAATCCAAACCCTGGCAATCAAAATAGATGTATCTCAATCTATACACCTAGTAAGTAAACTCACCCTTCCTCCAGCTGCCATAAAATTAGCCCAAGCAGTAACTTGCAGCCTTTGAGTAACCACATTGATGTAGCCCCAGGGTCACTGTGACAGTGTACTTTCTTGTTAATCTGTGGTATCATTTTACTTTAAGTAAAGTTACCTTACTACTTTTACAAATCTGTGTGAGCTGTGAGTCTTCAATTCCTTGAATAAGAGGCCCAGACCCTGGCCACCAGTAACAAAGTTATTTGAAAATCAAGGTCCAAATATATTGCTAAAAATAAAAATTAAACTGGTATAGATGTGGCAGAGAATGGCTTGGCATTCTTATTTTTTTTAAATTAGTGATCCCACAATAAAATGTCATGTAGCTGTGTGTGTGTGTGTATGTGTGTGTGCACGAGAGAGAGAGAGAGAGAGAGAGAGAGAGAGAGAGAGAGAGAGAGATGTAACCACATTGGAAGATAATATAGCAGTCTTTTACAAAATCAAACAAATCCTTACTATACAATAAAGTAATTGCACTCCTTGATATTTACCAGAAAGATCTGAAAACTTTAGATCCACAGAAAAACCTACACATTAATGTATTTATAGCAACTTTATTTACAATTTCCTAACCGTAGAAGCAGGCAAGACATTCCCGTAAATGACCAGGTAAGATGTGATACAGCCAGAAAATGGGACATCATTCAGTGCTAAAAAGGGATATGCCATCAAGCCATTCAAAGACACCGAAGAAACTTGCAGGCATATTAACAAATGAAAAGTCAGTCTGAAGAGTCTGGAGAGTGTAATTTTAGCTATATAGTGTTCTGGAAAAGCTGAAACTATGGGGACATTAAGAAGAGTTGTTGCTGCCAGGAGTTAAGTAGACGAGAGAGATGGGTAGTGACGGGATTCAGGACATGCTAGTCCCAAAATAAATATAGCACTTGGGTAATTGAGAAAGCAGCAGGAGTGGGAATATTGGATTTGTCTCTCCTTGATTTTCTATCCTGGATCAAGTCATGACATGATCATGGGGAAAGGAGCACTTCTATGTAGGAAGGGAGCACTCTTATTTCTTCAGGTGAAAGGTCAGAGAGGATGTGGACAGAAATGCTTTCAAGTTTTCTCTCGGTTAATGCCATTAGACCACAGGCTTTGAGTCCAGTCATATTTCTCTATATCTGTTTCCCCTCACACCTGGTGTAGGAATGCACTAGCTTGTTTCTTTTCCTTATCTATATACAAAGGTTCTTAGTGATACTGAAAATTCGGCAGGTAGACCTTTCTCTTGTACCTTGTTTTGCTCTGGGACCTTATTTATGAATTTGGTGTGGGTAGAAAAAGATTATCTTTTTCCTCCCCATAATTTCAGGAGCACAAAATATGGTAACTAAGGCACTCCACTCACTATAGAGTTGGAAGATAGTAAGTAAATAAATATTTTTGTTTGTTTTTGTTTTTGTATTTAGCTTTGTTTTTTAAGATCTAGAAAAGCAAGCTTCCCTAAAGTCAGACCTCTGTCTGCTGCAGATGGCCAGTAGAAGGTGAAACTTTCCTGCTACTTTCTTTCCCAACTCAGATTAAAAGGAAAATGAAGACACCGGTAGATGTAATTACATTGTCATCCTTTCTGGTGATGGATATTTGCCTTCTGTTAGAAGGGTCTTGGATATAAATCTAGGATGGGAATGGGAAAATGCAGAGGATTTCAGTGCAGCATAATATCTGCAGGCTAGTGCAAGGACGGATACAAACCATTTGCACATGTCTAACCTCATCCAAGGGCCCTCACCAAGTCATCTCTAAGGGAAAAGGTGAACTTTGGGTGACTGTGATGTCATTCTGAATTCATCAATTGTAAGGAATATTTGTGGTCAAGGGGCACTTAATTTAGTTCTATAACTTCCTTTTTATTTTGCTATGGACCCAAAAATTGATTAGAAAAAAAAAACTCCCTAAAACCTGGAATCAACAATAGATGTGTGTTTGAGCATGGATGGGTCTTAAAAATGTTCTGCTCATAACAATAGAAACAAAAAGCAAATGTCAACTGTATGAATCGATCTAAACAACATCCACAAATGGGCACAGCCACAGAGATGGGGAACAGATGTGTGCTCGGCAGCCTGGGGGGAAGAGGAGAGCCAGGATACATGGCATTTCTCATTGGGATGAGATAGCATTCTAGATTTAATCTATGTGACACTTGTGCGATATGACACTGTAGGAAAAGCAAAACCATTGAAGTGTATTTTTTTAATACTTAAACTTGCAAATTATATATAATTTTTAAAGGGATAAAACCTATTCTTTTTTTTTTTTTTTTTTTTTTTTTTTTTTAGTCCACAGCACTGGGCTTATGCCATTTGCTAATGCAAAAGAAAACAAAACAAACAACAAAAAATCAACAACAAATGAACCAAATATGCCAGATCACAGAAGTAGCATCATTTTCAAATAGAGTTGTATGGGCCCTGAAGTTCTACACGCCTTAGTTCTATCTTGGAAGGCTAAAGCAGGTAGGAAGGACTTTATAAATGAATGTTTAACCATGTGTCCTTTAAGGAACAACATCTAAATATTTCCAACTTGCCTAACTTCAAGGCACCTAACATCCCTGAACACGGGCTGGGAAGAGTCGGGAACAGTATTTGTTAACTGTGGATGCCTGGAGAAAGCCAGGTCCAGAGCACAACTGGAGGGAGGGGAGATTCAAAGCCTTTGAGTCGGGAGAGGAGCAGCGGCAATCAGTGTTTGACAAGCCGGTGTGCCAGGGCTTTGGTGTCTGCACAGGTGTGGACTATAATGAGAGAAGCATCAACTCCTACAGGCCCCTGCTACTCCTGATTAGGACACTAGGACTTCCTCACAGAGATGGCATGGGAGAAAAAGAAGAGCAACTGCCTTTGGTCACTGCTGTCTTGATCCGGGCGGGTACCGCTGTCTACCACCTACAGAGACCTCGCAGAAAGTCAATACAAATTAGTGTTCTGCTTTCCACTTGTTGGAACACTGTGGAGGGAGTCCTGATCTCGGTGCATAGCCAAATTCCACTGTTGGCGTTCCTAAGTTAATTCCCTACTACCTAGCCTGAGTCAGAGGATACGCACCTGCTTTTTTTTTTTTTTTTTTTTTTTAATTGCTCCAGGTGGCTGGGTTTCCAGAGTAGCATCTGAACAGATTTGAAGACCGTGGCTTCAACGCTCTTGTGATGCTTTCTGACTGTATCGTCACTGCAAGTATTCATTTGACATCTCATAAATGTCTCCAGAATGTATCGGACCTGCAAGGGGGAACACAATTGGCTCAAAATACAATAGTAACAAGCTTATCCTGGGTCCGCTGATTGCATCGGTGGTTTCCTAGGTATCCCTCTGGTACTGTGTTTGCAGGTGTGACAAAACGTGAGCATGACTAGAGAAAAAGCTAAGCTATCAATAATGAAAGCCCCCATGGCTATGAAAAGACAGCCCCAGCCAAAAGAGAAGGAAGTTCTCCCAGGCATATGTATGGTAAGTTTAGCCTACCGATGAAGTGCCAGAGAGAGCCTCAGTCAAGCTCCACCCAACTCAGGAAGGAAGGCAGAAAGGAAACTACACTTCTGGCTTATATATAACAAACATACCAGGTTTGTACAAGAACATAAACACCGCATGCCCTACATGCAACAAAACTCTTCCTTAGTTATTAATGAACTAAACAAACCTGACAGTGGGATAAAACACGAAGAGAGACAATGATAAGCCAGAGACATGTTAATTAATGGTGTGTCTTCCTCAGGATGTATTGCTTTTTTGCGTTCACATCTTGAATAATTGAGCAGCCTCTTGAGGCAGTCTTCGGAGGCTGTTTTTAACAGCAACTGTGTTTAAAACAATTAGAATGAGCAGTTCTACTCACTGGCATGGTGTGAATATAGACTTTGACACCACAAATTAATAGTGTTTCATAGCTGCAGCAGCTACGAGAATAGAAATTTCCAACCTAAATCCACCGAAAGAGATTGGATTTTGGAACAGGAGACAGGAGGCGAGGGCTTGACTTGGGCCGGCATCTTCTGATCATTGCCCCCGATTGCTGGCCTTCAGAGTGTGTGTTAACAGGTTAGGAAATTATACCAAGATCAAGTTTTCTGGTAGAGAGGAAGCATGTTAACCAGTGGAGGAATTTTATAATTTTTGTTGTTGAGGGTTTTGTTTTGGTTTGGTTTTGAAATCTTTTCACTTGTCAATTTTTTAACTTACTTTGTCTAAAAATACCCAGACCTAAATCCATACTAGAAGACTACCCTATCTCAAAGCATGGCACATAAAAGCTTGGTGTGAGATCTCTTTCAAAGCATGAGGAATGGTAAGTTTTTCTACCTAGAAAACTAACCAGAAAATGTTTGTATCTTTGCAGCAGAAGGCAAAGATGGGGGGAGAAAAAAAAAGCACCGTTGGACTTTAAATGCTGCTTCCCTACATGGACACCCAATGGAATTCAGAGAAATGCACAGCTAGTAAATGACCCCATCCTCCGGGAAGAGCGGAGGAAATGTAATGTCGCCCAGGATGCCATCTCGTACCTGCTCCTGTGTTTATAAGGCCAGGGGTGACAACAGAAAAGACCCGCGCTACAGCACGGGGCAAATGGGCCAATTATTTCAGTAAAGAACAGGAGAGCAATGTCTGTAAGCTCCGCAGGTCAAGGAATCTATTTGGCAGCTACTGAACTTGGCTTTCAGAGCATGGAAACAAATACAGACAGTGCATAAACAAACATGTATGGCTGTGTTTTGATAAAACACTATTTATCAACAGTGGTGAGGAGCCAGGTCTAGTGGCACATGCCTATAAGCCCAACAACTGGGAAGCTAAGACAAGAGGATCAAGAATTTCAGGCTAATTCAGATTCATAGTAAGACTCTACCTCAAAGAGGGTGGGGGAAAAGCATGAACCTGATGTGACATATGTTTAAGCCATACTGGATGGCATCTGATGGGTATAGCACTGAGCGCACCCTTTCAACCTGCTCTCTACTTGGAGCAGACCCTTCTTGTTTACTACTTTTAACCATATGAAATGGTGGTGGGGTGCTTGATAAAGTTTCATAATTAAAGAGCAAGAATATGTTAACAAAGTATATGACTGGATTGCAAATGGTAATTATAAACGTCGAATGACCCCCATAACAGTAATGGCACAAACTGGTATTTTTTTCACGTAGACTGACACTTTATTTTCATACATTTAGCTATGAATTTCTCAGTATCTGGAAGCTGATGAATATCCCAAACTGAATATATGCATTTTCATTATATACAGATATCTAAAACGCTAAGTGAATATAAACTATGCTTACATTGCTATTCTATACAACACACCTAGTTTTCAATTCTGAGTTTAAATGTTTGGTGGTTACATAGCGTAAGCTGGAGATATCATTTTGCTGATTTGTGGGTAACTATTAAATTTCCTAAAATCTGAGCATACCATTCTTCGTGTTAAAACAATAAAAATCCAGTAATTACTACTCGACGGGTTCTTAATAGTGTTACAGATGACCATGTGCAATAAAGAGATTTCTCTTTAATTTGAACCTCTACCTGAAAGTTACACTTCCTGCTGGGTACAGATTTCTGTTCTCCCTCCCTAGCCTCCAGGGAAATACAGGAGGATAAACAGATCCTAGGCGAGGCAGGGTGTGCAAATATAAAGCAAGATTTGAGAGAAGGTAGGCAATCATGCCCATTCCTGGAGCTTATCTGATGGATCCCAAAGGCAGCATTCCAGGGAGTAATGCTTCCAATGCCTCCAATTAAAGCAGTGTTTCTCATATTTTAACACGACCTAGACCAGTATGCTAAAATACACAGAGACTTGGGCCCATCCTAGACTTATAAGATCTGTACCCATGAAACATAGAGACCAGGGAAAAGATAGATAGATAGATAGATAGATAGATAGATAGATAGATAGATAGGCAGTCAGACAGATGATACAGTTTAGCCAAACCAAGTATTCTAGATAATTCTGATGAACACAGCCATGTGAGAACATCAAACTAAGGGATAAAAAGAAGAAAGAATTAATGAAAGTACAACATCACTTTGTCATATAAGAACATATGTGCTATATATGACATATGTGTCATATAAGAACCTATGCTCCAGAAGGGGAAACTCAAATCAGAGACACATTTAACAGAAGCTGCAGTTTTTGACACTGAAGCCAGGAATTCCTCAGGATATAGTATAAGGATCTGGAAGCTGATGACTATCGCACACTGAATATATAAATGTCTGCACATTTATAGAGAGCCGTCTAAAATGCTAACTAAAGGTAAACTAGGCTTATATTGATACCTTATGAAATACACTCAGTTTTCATTTCTGAGTCTCCATATTCAGTAATTTCCTTGCTATCTTTAAAACATCTCAATTAAGCAAATAAAATCATTCCCAAAATTGTCACATACAAGCACCAGCCCAGAATGCCTGAGTCTGGAGAATGAAATCTAGGGAGCATAGGTTGGGTACATTATGCAGAGGGCTCAGGAAGACTCTAGCACCCTAGCACCAGACCAGGTATTGCACTGGAATTGGGGAAGCCTGGTGAGCAGATGCCCAGGTCTCCATGAAAGAAGAACTCATCAGCCTAAGCAGTTAGGACCCACCCAAAGGAGCTGGAGCTCTCTCTGATGCTGCTGAGCCCTCTCATGGGCCATATGTCAGGGCTGACTTGCAGGCAGGCAGTGAGCAGCCCTGGCCACTGCAGCCGCCATGCTAGCTGACACCTGCTGTGAGGCTGGCTTCAGTCACAGCTCCAACTACTGACCTGAGAAACTGCCAGTCCTTTTGGGAAGCTAACTTGAAATGTAAGACCTTCCCCAACTGTGGTGTGAGGCCCCATTTCAAAGTATCTCTTGACACAAGGAAGGAAGCAAAATTTTCCCTCCCTCCAGTGTCAGGCATCCGCTGGCCATTCTCTCTCCACAAAACAAACAAATATCAAATTAGCCTGTTGTTGTTGTTGTTGTTGTTGTTGTTGAGACAGGGTGTCACTGTCACTAAGTTGCTCTGGCTGACCTGGAAGTAGCTATGTAGACCAGACTGGCCTGGAAAACACAGACAGAGATCCAAGTACCTCTGCCACCCAAGTGCTGGAATTAAAGGCCCAACCACCACATGTTGTCTAAGAAAGAATTGTTCAACTTAAGCATTGAGGTGCTAGCACAGAATACACACACACACACACACACACACACACACAGCCATGCTTACTCAGAAGCACACACCTTTCCTTCTGGGTCGTCCATTTGTAGCTCAGCCACGCATCTTTTCCTACATTTCTACTTGCAGTCATCGCTTTCAGTAGAGGTTTAAGTCAGGAATCAACTTGATGTAGTGTCAGCTGCCACCTCAGCGGGAAAGAGGATGACCCTAAGGGTAAACAGCAACATCCCATGTTGCCCCACACACTCCACTGAGCCCAACAGAAATACAACAGGAAATAGCTTTGTTCACTCCCAAAGCTGGCCTCCTCGTCTAGAAAGAGGGCATGACAGGACGTGAGGTAAGCATGAATTAATATTTGGGAAGGTTTTTTGTTTTTTGTTTTTTGGAGTTTTTTTGTTTTTGTTTTTTTTTTTTTTTTTGAGATGCTGATGAGAGCAACAAACTATTATTTTTCTCGGCATGGGCAAACAAGCACTTGGTACAAATCCAGCTGAAGCACGCTGAGTTAATTACCCATAAGACTTGAAGCTGCAGTCGGAGATCTATTTTGTACTTCCCTGCCCCAGGCAAATGAACACCTGTAGTGTCTTACAGTGAATCTCCAAAAGAAAGAAGCGGACAAATGGGGCCAGAGAATATAAAGTGGTTCACAACGGCTCCTTTTGCCTCAAGGTAACCATTTGGGAAGGGGAAAAAAATTAAATCATAAATATGGATAAAACTTGAGTCGCACATGTAACTTGTAGTGACCAACAAAAAGCACGATTTATCAAATAATGAAGTCCAAGATGTCAAACCATATAACTATTCATCCACACACCAGTCTTCTATGTATCTCAAAGACTGTCGAGTTGCTAGTTTCATAAAATCCCATAGAAGCCTAGAAGCTAGGTGCTTCATAGAAAAGGCAGGGTCTCCAGGAGACTGTGCTTCCTCAGACAGGTGAGAGGGTCACTCGGTGGGCTTCAAGGAAGACTGTTTATATATCACATGGACGACAGAATGTTTAGATAAGAAAGCCTGGATTCAGAGACTGTCGCAAGAAAATGCAAGTGTAATGGTCCAGGATAGCAAAATGGGGAGGGTTACTCTTTACAACGACCACAATCCAACTCAGTTAATCCACCATTTAATCTAACTGAAGAGTACGGTTCTGAAGTAGTGTATGATAGAAAAGCATTTACCAGCAAAAAGGCCTTCCATTTTTGAGACAGGAGGTAGCAGATATCTTTCAAGTCCTCGTGGGTTCCAAGTTTGCCTTGCAGTAAGACGGTGGAAAAGAAAGGAAAGAAAAAGGCAACAGCTTAACCAAAGCTCAGGCATTGTGGTCCTCAACCAGAGGAGTCAGCATCTCCTGAATCTTCTCAGAAATGTAATTCTTGGGGGGCAATTTCAGACCTACCAAACAGAAACTTGGGGTGGGGTTAAATTGATATTCCCTGATAGATAATTTCAAGCTGCTCTGGCCTAAATTTAAATGTTCTATATCCATTTAAAAAAAAAGTCACTCAACTTGACTCACAGCATGGGAAAGCTAACAGGATAGGAAATATCATTCAAGAACACCCATGTGAGCTGATGGGAGTGACCACTTAGTGCATAGGACCTGTAGTAAATATTGTGAGCGTTCATTTTCCTCTTTAAGAATCATTTTTTATATTACCACTAATAAAACAAGCAAATAAAAAAGGCTGCCGGTTACAGCGGTGTCCACCCACTGTAATAGGCTCTCAGGTCTATGGCCATACGTTAGTGTAGGTATAGCAGGTGTAGCAACTTTGTCCTTCGATACATTAGTAGATGGGATGTGCACCACTCCCAGATCTTTACTGTGAGTGATTGTCAAGTGTCCTTTTTCACAGTCCTCCCTAGTTCAAGTTGATTGTGATGGCAGGACATCAGGAAGGCCTAGAAGGCATACCTTATAGATGTCATGGTAGTCAACAGCCTTGACTTTTCAAATTGATACCTGGTGAAGAGTTGAACAGAACCAAATCCCTACCCCAAATACTAGATGAGAAAACAGACAAACGGGGGGGGGGGGGGCTAGAGGGATGGCTAGGTGATTAAGAGCACTGACTGCTCTTCCGAAGGTCCTGAGTTCAAATCCCAGCAACCACATGGTGGTTCACAACCATCTGTAATGAGATCTGACTCCCTCTTCTGGTGTGTCTGAAGACAGAGACAGTGTACTTACATATAATAATAAATAAATCTAAAAAGAAAAAAGAAAACAGACAAACAACAAAAGCCACACATTTTGTTATTCAGGTGATAGATGGATTTTTTTTTTAATCTCAGTTTATCTGCCTTAAATAATATACTACTCCACAGGTCCATAATATATCCTTCTATAACTGAATCTGAACATAACCATGCTCTCAAATAAAGGTATAAATCTGAATGCTTGATACCTTTTAGCAAATTTTTGCTAGAACATGCACACACATTCTAAGAAAAGAAGACACTGTAGTGGGGATAATGGAACCAGAGAGATGGCCCACTCTCTGGTTAAGAGCACTTATTCTTTCAGAGTACCAGACTTCGGTTCCCAGCACCCAGACACCCTTTTCTGACTCCCATAGGCTCTACACACACAGTGCACAGACTTCCAAGCAAGTAAAACATCTACACACATAAAACAAGAATAAATACTTTTTTAAAGGCTGAGATAAATATTGCAGGTCTTCCTTTGAACTTCATGCACATTTGTTACGTACGTTTATACTGACATTAACGTAACAAAAAAACAGAGTTCAG